>CAWVPA010000021.1:0-36440 GCA_963931875.1 Pollenia griseotomentosa | reverse complement strand
TTTTCTGGCAAACTAGAAGAGTTAGAGCAAAAATAACGAAAATCTGTGATCACTAGTATTTTCCACTAAAACTTGGTTTTCTAAGGATTTTTATATGAAAAACTTTAAATGCGTTTTTCTGGCAAACTAGAAGAGTTAGAGCAAAAATAACGAAAATCTGTGATCACTAGTATTTTCCACTAAAACTTGGTTTTCTAAGGATTTTTATATGAAAAACTTTAAATGCGTTTTTCTGGCAAACTAGAAGAGTTAGAGCAAAAATAACGAAAATCTGTGATCACTAGTATTTTCCACTAAAACTTGGTTTTCTAAGGATTTTTATATGAAAAACTTTAAATGCGTTTTTCTGGCAAACTAGAAGAGTTAGAGCAAAAATAACGAAAATCTGTGATCACTAGTATTTTCCACTAAAACTTGGTTTTCTAAGGATTTTTATATGAAAAACTTTAAATGCGTTTTTCTGGCAAACTAGAAGAGTTAGAGCAAAAATAACGAAAATCTGTGATCACTAGTATTTTCCACTAAAACTTGGTTTTCTAAGGATTTTTATATGAAAAACTTTAAATGCGTTTTTCTGGCAAACTAGAAGAGTTAGAGCAAAAATAACGAAAATCTGTGATCACTAGTATTTTCCACTAAAACTTGGTTTTCTAAGGATTTTTATATGAAAAACTTTAAATGCGTTTTTCTGGCAAACTAGAAGAGTTAGAGCAAAAATAACGAAAATCTGTGATCACTAGTATTTTCCACTAAAACTTGGTTTTCTAAGGATTTTTATATGAAAAACTTTAAATGCGTTTTTCTGGCAAACTAGAAGAGTTAGAGCAAAAATAACGAAAATCTGTGATCACTAGTATTTTCCACTAAAACTTGGTTTTCTAAGGATTTTTATATGAAAAACTTTAAATGCGTTTTTCTGGCAAACTAGAAGAGTTAGAGCAAAAATAACGAAAATCTGTGATCACTAGTATTTTCCACTAAAACTTGGTTTTCTAAGGATTTTTATATGAAAAACTTTAAATGCGTTTTTCTGGCAAACTAGAAGAGTTAGAGCAAAAATAACGAAAATCTGTGATCACTAGTATTTTCCACTAAAACTTGGTTTTCTAAGGATTTTTATATGAAAAACTTTAAATGCGTTTTTCTGGCAAACTAGAAGAGTTAGAGCAAAAATAACGAAAATCTGTGATCACTAGTATTTTCCACTAAAACTTGGTTTTCTAAGGATTTTTATATGAAAAACTTTAAATGCGTTTTTCTGGCAAACTAGAAGAGTTAGAGCAAAAATAACGAAAATCTGTGATCACTAGTATTTTCCACTAAAACTTGGTTTTCTAAGGATTTTTATATGAAAAACTTTAAATGCGTTTTTCTGGCAAACTAGAAGAGTTAGAGCAAAAATAACGAAAATCTGTGATCACTAGTATTTTCCACTAAAACTTGGTTTTCTAAGGATTTTTATATGAAAAACTTTAAATGCGTTTTTCTGGCAAACTAGAAGAGTTAGAGCAAAAATAACGAAAATCTGTGATCACTAGTATTTTCCACTAAAACTTGGTTTTCTAAGGATTTTTATATGAAAAACTTTAAATGCGTTTTTCTGGCAAACTAGAAGAGTTAGAGCAAAAATAACGAAAATCTGTGATCACTAGTATTTTCCACTAAAACTTGGTTTTCTAAGGATTTTTATATGAAAAACTTTAAATGCGTTTTTCTGGCAAACTAGAAGAGTTAGAGCAAAAATAACGAAAATCTGTGATCACTAGTATTTTCCACTAAAACTTGGTTTTCTAAGGATTTTTATATGAAAAACTTTAAATGCGTTTTTCTGGCAAACTAGAAGAGTTAGAGCAAAAATAACGAAAATCTGTGATCACTAGTATTTTCCACTAAAACTTGGTTTTCTAAGGATTTTTATATGAAAAACTTTAAATGCGTTTTTCTGGCAAACTAGAAGAGTTAGAGCAAAAATAACGAAAATCTGTGATCACTAGTATTTTCCACTAAAACTTGGTTTTCTAAGGATTTTTATATGAAAAACTTTAAATGCGTTTTTCTGGCAAACTAGAAGAGTTAGAGCAAAAATAACGAAAATCTGTGATCACTAGTATTTTCCACTAAAACTTGGTTTTCTAAGGATTTTTATATGAAAAACTTTAAATGCGTTTTTCTGGCAAACTAGAAGAGTTAGAGCAAAAATAACGAAAATCTGTGATCACTAGTATTTTCCACTAAAACTTGGTTTTCTAAGGATTTTTATATGAAAAACTTTAAATGCGTTTTTCTGGCAAACTAGAAGAGTTAGAGCAAAAATAACGAAAATCTGTGATCACTAGTATTTTCCACTAAAACTTGGTTTTCTAAGGATTTTTATATGAAAAACTTTAAATGCGTTTTTCTGGCAAACTAGAAGAGTTAGAGCAAAAATAACGAAAATCTGTGATCACTAGTATTTTCCACTAAAACTTGGTTTTCTAAGGATTTTTATATGAAAAACTTTAAATGCGTTTTTCTGGCAAACTAGAAGAGTTAGAGCAAAAATAACGAAAATCTGTGATCACTAGTATTTTCCACTAAAACTTGGTTTTCTAAGGATTTTTATATGAAAAACTTTAAATGCGTTTTTCTGGCAAACTAGAAGAGTTAGAGCAAAAATAACGAAAATCTGTGATCACTAGTATTTTCCACTAAAACTTGGTTTTCTAAGGATTTTTATATGAAAAACTTTAAATGCGTTTTTCTGGCAAACTAGAAGAGTTAGAGCAAAAATAACGAAAATCTGTGATCACTAGTATTTTCCACTAAAACTTGGTTTTCTAAGGATTTTTATATGAAAAACTTTAAATGCGTTTTTCTGGCAAACTAGAAGAGTTAGAGCAAAAATAACGAAAATCTGTGATCACTAGTATTTTCCACTAAAACTTGGTTTTCTAAGGATTTTTATATGAAAAACTTTAAATGCGTTTTTCTGGCAAACTAGAAGAGTTAGAGCAAAAATAACGAAAATCTGTGATCACTAGTATTTTCCACTAAAACTTGGTTTTCTAAGGATTTTTATATGAAAAACTTTAAATGCGTTTTTCTGGCAAACTAGAAGAGTTAGAGCAAAAATAACGAAAATCTGTGATCACTAGTATTTTCCACTAAAACTTGGTTTTCTAAGGATTTTTATATGAAAAACTTTAAATGCGTTTTTCTGGCAAACTAGAAGAGTTAGAGCAAAAATAACGAAAATCTGTGATCACTAGTATTTTCCACTAAAACTTGGTTTTCTAAGGATTTTTATATGAAAAACTTTAAATGCGTTTTTCTGGCAAACTAGAAGAGTTAGAGCAAAAATAACGAAAATCTGTGATCACTAGTATTTTCCACTAAAACTTGGTTTTCTAAGGATTTTTATATGAAAAACTTTAAATGCGTTTTTCTGGCAAACTAGAAGAGTTAGAGCAAAAATAACGAAAATCTGTGATCACTAGTATTTTCCACTAAAACTTGGTTTTCTAAGGATTTTTATATGAAAAACTTTAAATGCGTTTTTCTGGCAAACTAGAAGAGTTAGAGCAAAAATAACGAAAATCTGTGATCACTAGTATTTTCCACTAAAACTTGGTTTTCTAAGGATTTTTATATGAAAAACTTTAAATGCGTTTTTCTGGCAAACTAGAAGAGTTAGAGCAAAAATAACGAAAATCTGTGATCACTAGTATTTTCCACTAAAACTTGGTTTTCTAAGGATTTTTATATGAAAAACTTTAAATGCGTTTTTCTGGCAAACTAGAAGAGTTAGAGCAAAAATAACGAAAATCTGTGATCACTAGTATTTTCCACTAAAACTTGGTTTTCTAAGGATTTTTATATGAAAAACTTTAAATGCGTTTTTCTGGCAAACTAGAAGAGTTAGAGCAAAAATAACGAAAATCTGTGATCACTAGTATTTTCCACTAAAACTTGGTTTTCTAAGGATTTTTATATGAAAAACTTTAAATGCGTTTTTCTGGCAAACTAGAAGAGTTAGAGCAAAAATAACGAAAATCTGTGATCACTAGTATTTTCCACTAAAACTTGGTTTTCTAAGGATTTTTATATGAAAAACTTTAAATGCGTTTTTCTGGCAAACTAGAAGAGTTAGAGCAAAAATAACGAAAATCTGTGATCACTAGTATTTTCCACTAAAACTTGGTTTTCTAAGGATTTTTATATGAAAAACTTTAAATGCGTTTTTCTGGCAAACTAGAAGAGTTAGAGCAAAAATAACGAAAATCTGTGATCACTAGTATTTTCCACTAAAACTTGGTTTTCTAAGGATTTTTATATGAAAAACTTTAAATGCGTTTTTCTGGCAAACTAGAAGAGTTAGAGCAAAAATAACGAAAATCTGTGATCACTAGTATTTTCCACTAAAACTTGGTTTTCTAAGGATTTTTATATGAAAAACTTTAAATGCGTTTTTCTGGCAAACTAGAAGAGTTAGAGCAAAAATAACGAAAATCTGTGATCACTAGTATTTTCCACTAAAACTTGGTTTTCTAAGGATTTTTATATGAAAAACTTTAAATGCGTTTTTCTGGCAAACTAGAAGAGTTAGAGCAAAAATAACGAAAATCTGTGATCACTAGTATTTTCCACTAAAACTTGGTTTTCTAAGGATTTTTATATGAAAAACTTTAAATGCGTTTTTCTGGCAAACTAGAAGAGTTAGAGCAAAAATAACGAAAATCTGTGATCACTAGTATTTTCCACTAAAACTTGGTTTTCTAAGGATTTTTATATGAAAAACTTTAAATGCGTTTTTCTGGCAAACTAGAAGAGTTAGAGCAAAAATAACGAAAATCTGTGATCACTAGTATTTTCCACTAAAACTTGGTTTTCTAAGGATTTTTATATGAAAAACTTTAAATGCGTTTTTCTGGCAAACTAGAAGAGTTAGAGCAAAAATAACGAAAATCTGTGATCACTAGTATTTTCCACTAAAACTTGGTTTTCTAAGGATTTTTATATGAAAAACTTTAAATGCGTTTTTCTGGCAAACTAGAAGAGTTAGAGCAAAAATAACGAAAATCTGTGATCACTAGTATTTTCCACTAAAACTTGGTTTTCTAAGGATTTTTATATGAAAAACTTTAAATGCGTTTTTCTGGCAAACTAGAAGAGTTAGAGCAAAAATAACGAAAATCTGTGATCACTAGTATTTTCCACTAAAACTTGGTTTTCTAAGGATTTTTATATGAAAAACTTTAAATGCGTTTTTCTGGCAAACTAGAAGAGTTAGAGCAAAAATAACGAAAATCTGTGATCACTAGTATTTTCCACTAAAACTTGGTTTTCTAAGGATTTTTATATGAAAAACTTTAAATGCGTTTTTCTGGCAAACTAGAAGAGTTAGAGCAAAAATAACGAAAATCTGTGATCACTAGTATTTTCCACTAAAACTTGGTTTTCTAAGGATTTTTATATGAAAAACTTTAAATGCGTTTTTCTGGCAAACTAGAAGAGTTAGAGCAAAAATAACGAAAATCTGTGATCACTAGTATTTTCCACTAAAACTTGGTTTTCTAAGGATTTTTATATGAAAAACTTTAAATGCGTTTTTCTGGCAAACTAGAAGAGTTAGAGCAAAAATAACGAAAATCTGTGATCACTAGTATTTTCCACTAAAACTTGGTTTTCTAAGGATTTTTATATGAAAAACTTTAAATGCGTTTTTCTGGCAAACTAGAAGAGTTAGAGCAAAAATAACGAAAATCTGTGATCACTAGTATTTTCCACTAAAACTTGGTTTTCTAAGGATTTTTATATGAAAAACTTTAAATGCGTTTTTCTGGCAAACTAGAAGAGTTAGAGCAAAAATAACGAAAATCTGTGATCACTAGTATTTTCCACTAAAACTTGGTTTTCTAAGGATTTTTATATGAAAAACTTTAAATGCGTTTTTCTGGCAAACTAGAAGAGTTAGAGCAAAAATAACGAAAATCTGTGATCACTAGTATTTTCCACTAAAACTTGGTTTTCTAAGGATTTTTATATGAAAAACTTTAAATGCGTTTTTCTGGCAAACTAGAAGAGTTAGAGCAAAAATAACGAAAATCTGTGATCACTAGTATTTTCCACTAAAACTTGGTTTTCTAAGGATTTTTATATGAAAAACTTTAAATGCGTTTTTCTGGCAAACTAGAAGAGTTAGAGCAAAAATAACGAAAATCTGTGATCACTAGTATTTTCCACTAAAACTTGGTTTTCTAAGGATTTTTATATGAAAAACTTTAAATGCGTTTTTCTGGCAAACTAGAAGAGTTAGAGCAAAAATAACGAAAATCTGTGATCACTAGTATTTTCCACTAAAACTTGGTTTTCTAAGGATTTTTATATGAAAAACTTTAAATGCGTTTTTCTGGCAAACTAGAAGAGTTAGAGCAAAAATAACGAAAATCTGTGATCACTAGTATTTTCCACTAAAACTTGGTTTTCTAAGGATTTTTATATGAAAAACTTTAAATGCGTTTTTCTGGCAAACTAGAAGAGTTAGAGCAAAAATAACGAAAATCTGTGATCACTAGTATTTTCCACTAAAACTTGGTTTTCTAAGGATTTTTATATGAAAAACTTTAAATGCGTTTTTCTGGCAAACTAGAAGAGTTAGAGCAAAAATAACGAAAATCTGTGATCACTAGTAGTATTTTCCACTAAAACTTGGTTTTCTAAGGATTTTTATATGAAAAACTTTAAATGCGTTTTTCTGGCAAACTAGAAGAGTTAGAGCAAAAATAACGAAAATCTGTGATCACTAGTATTTTCCACTAAAACTTGGTTTTCTAAGGATTTTTATATGAAAAACTTTAAATGCGTTTTTCTGGCAAACTAGAAGAGTTAGAGCAAAAATAACGAAAATCTGTGATCACTAGTATTTTCCACTAAAACTTGGTTTTCTAAGGATTTTTATATGAAAAACTTTAAATGCGTTTTTCTGGCAAACTAGAAGAGTTAGAGCAAAAATAACGAAAATCTGTGATCACTAGTATTTTCCACTAAAACTTGGTTTTCTAAGGATTTTTATATGAAAAACTTTAAATGCGTTTTTCTGGCAAACTAGAAGAGTTAGAGCAAAAATAACGAAAATCTGTGATCACTAGTATTTTCCACTAAAACTTGGTTTTCTAAGGATTTTTATATGAAAAACTTTAAATGCGTTTTTCTGGCAAACTAGAAGAGTTAGAGCAAAAATAACGAAAATCTGTGATCACTAGTATTTTCCACTAAAACTTGGTTTTCTAAGGATTTTTATATGAAAAACTTTAAATGCGTTTTTCTGGCAAACTAGAAGAGTTAGAGCAAAAATAACGAAAATCTGTGATCACTAGTATTTTCCACTAAAACTTGGTTTTCTAAGGATTTTTATATGAAAAACTTTAAATGCGTTTTTCTGGCAAACTAGAAGAGTTAGAGCAAAAATAACGAAAATCTGTGATCACTAGTATTTTCCACTAAAACTTGGTTTTCTAAGGATTTTTATATGAAAAACTTTAAATGCGTTTTTCTGGCAAACTAGAAGAGTTAGAGCAAAAATAACGAAAATCTGTGATCACTAGTATTTTCCACTAAAACTTGTTGGTTTTCTAAGGATTTTTATATGAAAAACTTTAAATGCGTTTTTCTGGCAAACTAGAAGAGTTAGAGCAAAAATAACGAAAATCTGTGATCACTAGTAGTATTTTCCACTAAAACTTGGTTTTCTAAGGATTTTTATATGAAAAACTTTAAATGCGTTTTTCTGGCAAACTAGAAGAGTTAGAGCAAAAATAACGAAAATCTGTGATCACTAGTATTTTCCACTAAAACTTGGTTTTCTAAGGATTTTTATATGAAAAACTTTAAATGCGTTTTTCTGGCAAACTAGAAGAGTTAGAGCAAAAATAACGAAAATCTGTGATCACTAGTATTTTCCACTAAAACTTGGTTTCCTAAGGATTTTTATATGAAAAACTTTAAATGCGTTTTTCTGGCAAACTAGAAGAGTTAGAGCAAAAATAACGAAAATCTGTGATCACTAGTAGTATTTTCCACTAAAACTTGGTTTTCTAAGGATTTTTATATGAAAAACTTTAAATGCGTTTTTCTGGCAAACTAGAAGAGTTAGAGCAAAAATAACGAAAATCTGTGATCACTAGTATTTTCCACTAAAACTTGGTTTTCTAAGGATTTTTATATGAAAAACTTTAAATGCGTTTTTCTGGCAAACTAGAAGAGTTAGAGCAAAAATAACGAAAATCTGTGATCACTAGTATTTTCCACTAAAACTTGGTTTTCTAAGGATTTTTATATGAAAAACTTTAAATGCGTTTTTCTGGCAAACTAGAAGAGTTAGAGCAAAAATAACGAAAATCTGTGATCACTAGTATTTTCCACTAAAACTTGGTTTCCTAAGGATTTTTATATGAAAAACTTTAAATGCGTTTTTCTGGCAAACTAGAAGAGTTAGAGCAAAAATAACGAAAATCTGTGATCACTAGTAGTATTTTCCACTAAAACTTGGTTTTCTAAGGATTTTTATATGAAAAACTTTAAATGCGTTTTTCTGGCAAACTAGAAGAGTTAGAGCAAAAATAACGAAAATCTGTGATCACAAGTATTTTCCACTAAAACTTGGTTTTCTAAGGATTTTTATATGAAAAACTTTAAATGCGTTTTTCTGGCAAGCTAGAAGAGTTAGAGCAAAAATAACGAAAATCTGTGATCACTAGTATTTTCCACTAAAACTTGGTTTTCTAAGGATTTTTATATGAAAAATTTTAAATGCGTTTTTCTGGCAAACTAGAAGAGTAAGGGCAAAAATAACGAAAATCTGTGATCACTAGTATTTTCCACTAAAACTTGGTTTTCTAAGGATTTTTATATGAAAAACTTTAAATGCGTTTTTCTGGCAAACTAGAAGAGTTAGAGCAAAAATAACGAAAATCTGTGATCACTAGTATTTTCCACTAAAACTTGGTTTTCTAAGGATTTTTATATGAAAAACTTTAAATGCGTTTTTCTGGCAAACTAGAAGAGTTTGAGCAAAAATAACGAAAATCTGTGATCACTAGTATTTTCCACTAAAACTTGGTTTTCTAAGGATTTTTATAGGAAAACCTTTAATGCGTTTTTCTGGCAAACTAGAAGAGTTAGAGCAAAAATAACTAAAATCTGTGATCACTAGTATTTTCCACTAAAACTTGGTTTTCTAAGGATTTTTATATGAAAAACTTTAAATGCGTTTTTCTGGCAAACTAGAAGAGTTAGAGCAAAAATAACGAAAATCTGTGATCACTAGTATTTTCCACTAAAACTTGGTTTTCTAAGGATTTTTATATGAAAAACTTTAAATGCGTTTTTCTGGCAAACTAGAAGAGTTAGAGCAAAAATAACGAAAATCTGTGATCACTAGTATTTTCCACTAAAACTTGGTTTTCTAAGGATTTTTATATGAAAAACTTTAAATGCGTTTTTCTGGCAAACTAGAATAGTTAGAGCAAAAATAACGAAAATCTGTGATCACTAGTATTTTCCACTAAAACTTGGTTTTCTAAGGATTTTTAAATGAAAACCTTTAAATGCGTTTTTCTGGCAAACTAGACGAGTTAGAGCAAAAATAACGAAAATCTGTGATCACTAGTATTTTCCACTAAAACTTGGTTTTCTAAGGATTTTTATATGAAAAACTTTAAATGCGTTTTTCTGGCAAACTAGAAGAGTTAGAGCAAAAATAACGAAAATCTGTGGTCACTAGTATTTTCTACTAAAACTTGGTTTTCTAAGGATTTTTATATGAAAAGCTTTAAATGCGTTTTTCTGGCAAAAATAACGAAAATCTGTGATCACTAGTATTTTCCACTAAAACTTGGTTTTCTAAGGATTTTTATATGAAAAACTTTAAATGCGTTTTTCTGGTAAACTAGAAGAGTTAGAGCAAAAATAACGAAAATCTGTGATCACTAGTATTTTCTACTAAAACTTGGTTTTCTAAGGATTTTTATATGAAAAACTTTAAATGCGTTTTTCTGGCAAACTAGAAGAGTTAGAGCAAAAATAACGAAAATCTGTGATCACTAGTATTTTCCACTAAAACTTGGTTTTCTAAGGATTTTTATATGAAAAACTTTAAATGCGTTTTTCTGGCAAACTAGAAGAGTTAGAGCAAAAATTTTTTTTTTTTTTTTTTTTTTTTTTTCTCAATATTATTTATTGAATCTTCATACATTTAAATATGAACTAACAATAATTAATCAAATCTTAACCTAATACTTTATTTTATGTCCTGCCAGTGCCAGACAAAAATTTTCTTCATCACGGGTTCTGTTCACTTATCGAGGTGTTTGTCGCTCATCTAATTGAATAAGTGCTGCAGTGTCTCTTCTTCTTAAGCGAGTGTGGCCGCTATCATTTAAAATATTTCGTGCTAGTGGGTTTGGATGCAATTCGAGCCTTTTTATGTATTTTACTGCATATTTCGTAATCATAGTTTTGACTAATGGAACATTGAGATCCTTGTGAATATTTGAGTTTTTTACATACCAAGGGGCAGCTGTGATTATTCGAAGAATTTTATTTTGGCGTCTTTGAATTTTTTCTATATTAGAGGCCGAGGCAGTGCGCCATAACTGAATACCATAGCACCAGATTGGCTTTAAGATGGAGTTGTAAAGAAGAAGTTTGCAGTCGAGACTAAGGACAGAGTTTCTACCAATAAGCCAATGAATTTGAATGGCTTTTAGTTTCATTTGAGTTAATTTTGCCTCTATATGGCATTTCCACGTTAATCGCCGATCCAGATGTATACCGAGATATTTTACATGCGAATGTTGAGGAATTATTTGATTGTTGATTGTAATATGGGGGCAAGATTCCCGGCGCAAGGTGAATGTTATATGCACGCATTTTTGCTCATTGACCATTATCCTCCATTGTCTTAACCATATTTCTAGTTGAAATATATGATGCTGTAAGTAACGAGATGCTTCATAACGGTTTTCGTGGACGCTTAGAAATGCTGTATCGTCTGCAAATGTTGAAGTTTGGGTGTAGTTGCTTGTTGGCATGTCCGAAGTATAAATTAAATATAATAGAGGGCCCAGGATGCTGCCTTGTGGGACTCCAGCGCCAATGGGCTGAGGTGAACTTAAGAAATTTCCTTCTTTAATAATAAATTGACGACCGACTAAGTAGCTTTCTAGCAGCTTGTGTGTGTTTGCTGGTAAATTTTGCTTCAATTTATGTAATAAGCCTTCATGCCAGACTTTATCAAAAGCTTGCGAAACATCGATGAAGAGTGCTGAGCAGTATTTTTTTTCTTCAAATGCTTTTCTTATGACATTTACTATTCGATGAGTCTGTTCGATTGTGCTGTGTTTTCTTCGAAATCCGAACTGATGGTTTGGAATACATCTATTTTCACTTAAAATCGGTGTTAATTTTGAAACTAATAATTTCTCAAATAGCTTTGACATATTTGATAATAAGCTAATAGGCCTATATGACTCAACTTTTGTATGATCTTTACCTGGCTTTGGTATCATGGTAACTAAGGAAACCTTCCATTTTTGAGGATAGTATTCAAGGCGTAAAATAGCATTAAAAATAAAAAGAATAATTTTCTTTTCTGTGATCACTAGTATTTTCCACTAAAACTTGGTTTTCTAAGGATTTTTATATGAAAAACTTTAAATGCGTTTTTCTGGCAAACTAGAAGAGTTAGAGCAAAAATAACGAAAATCTGTGATCACTAGTATTTTCCACTAAAACTTGGTTTTCTAAGGATTTTTATATGAAAAACTTTAAATGCGTTTTTCTGGCAAACTAGAAGAGTTAGAGCAAAAATAACGAAAATCTGTGATCACTAGTATTTTCCACTAAAACTTGGTTTTCTAAGGATTTTTATATGAAAAACTTTAAATGCGTTTTTCTGGCAAACTAGAAGAGTTAGAGCAAAAATAACGAAAATCTGTGATCACTAGTATTTTCCACTAAAACTTGGTTTTCTTAGGATTTTTATATGAAAAACTTTAAATGCGTTTTTCTGGCAAACTAGAAGAGTTAGAACAAAAATAACGAAAATCTGTGATCACTAGTATTTTCCACTAAAACTTGGTTTTCTAGGGATTTTTATATGAAAAACTTTAAATGCGTTTTTCTGGCAAACTAGAAGAGTTAGAGCAAAAATAACGAAAATCTGTGATCACTAGTATTTTCCACTAAAACTTGGTTTTCTAAGGATTTTTATATGAAAAACTTTAAATGCGTTTTTCTGGCAAACTAGAAGAGCTAGAGCAAAAATAACGAAAATCTGTGATCACTAGTATTTTCCACTAAAACTTGGTTTTCTAAGGATTTTTATATGAAAAACTTTAAATGCGTTTTTCTGGCAAACTAGAAGAGTTAGAGCAAAAATAACGAAAATCTGTGATCACTAGTATTTTCCACTAAAACTTGGTTTTCTAAGGATTTTTATATGAAAAACTTTAAATGCGTTTTTCTGGCAAACTAGAAGAGTTAGAGCAAAAATAACGAAAATCTGTGATCACTAGTATTTTCCACTAAAACTTGGTTTTCTAAGGATTTTTATATGAAAAACTTTAAATGCGTTTTTCTGGCAAACTAGAAGAGTTAGAGCAAAAATAACGAAAATCTGTGATCACTAGTATTTTCCACTTAAACTTGGTTTTCTAAGGATTTTTATATGAAAAACTTTAAATGCGTTTTTCTGGCAAACTAGAAGAGTTAGAGCAAAAATAACGAAAATCTGTGATCACTAGTATTTTCCACTAAAACTTGGTTTTCTAAGGATTTTTATATGAAAAACTTTAAATGCGTTTTTCTGGCAAACTAGAAGAGTTAGAGCAAAAATAACGAAAATCTGTGATCACTAGTATTTTCCACTAAAACTTGGTTTTCTAAGGATTTTTATATGAAAAACTTTAAATGCGTTTTTCTGGCAAACTAGAAGAGTTAGAGCAAAAATAACGAAAATCTGTGATCACTAGTATTTTCCACTAAAACTTGGTTTTCTAAGGATTTTTATATGAAAAACTTTAAATGCGTTTTTCTGGCAAACTAGAAGAGTTAGAGCAAAAATAACGAAAATCTGTGATCACTAGTATTTTCCACTAAAACTTGGTTTTCTAAGGATTTTTATATGAAAAACTTTAAATGCGTTTTTCTGGCAAACTAGAAGAGTTTGAGCAAAAATAACGAAAATCTGTGATCACTAGTATTTTCCACTAAAACTTGGTTTTCTAAGGATTTTTATAGGAAAACCTTTAATGCGTTTTTCTGGCAAACTAGAAGAGTTAGAGCAAAAATAACTAAAATCTGTGATCACTAGTATTTTCCACTAAAACTTGGTTTTCTAAGGATTTTTATATGAAAAACTTTAAATGCGTTTTTCTGGCAAACTAGAAGAGTTAGAGCAAAAATAACGAAAATCTGTGATCACTAGTATTTTCCACTAAAACTTGGTTTTCTAAGGATTTTTATATGAAAAACTTTAAATGCGTTTTTCTGGCAAACTAGAAGAGTTAGAGCAAAAATAACGAAAATCTGTGATCACTAGTATTTTCCACTAAAACTTGGTTTTCTAAGGATTTTTATATGAAAAACTTTAAATGCGTTTTTCTGGCAAACTAGAATAGTTAGAGCAAAAATAACGAAAATCTGTGATCACTAGTATTTTCCACTAAAACTTGGTTTTCTAAGGATTTTTATATGAAAACCTTTAAATGCGTTTTTCTGGCAAACTAGACGAGTTAGAGCAAAAATAACGAAAATCTGTGATCACTAGTATTTTCCACTAAAACTTGGTTTTCTAAGGATTTTTATATGAAAAACTTTAAATGCGTTTTTCTGGCAAACTAGAAGAGTTAGAGCAAAAATAACGAAAATCTGTGGTCACTAGTATTTTCTACTAAAACTTGGTTTTCTAAGGATTTTTATATGAAAAACTTTAAATGCGTTTTTCTGGCAAAAATAACGAAAATCTGTGATCACTAGTATTTTCCACTAAAACTTGGTTTTCTAAGGATTTTTATATGAAAAACTTTAAATGCGTTTTTCTGGTAAACTAGAAGAGTTAGAGCAAAAATAACGAAAATCTGTGATCACTAGTATTTTCTACTAAAACTTGGTTTTCTAAGGATTTTTATATGAAAAACTTTAAATGCGTTTTTCTGGCAAACTAGAAGAGTTAGAGCAAAAATAACGAAAATCTGTGATCACTAGTATTTTCCACTAAAACTTGGTTTTCTAAGGATTTTTATATGAAAAACTTTAAATGCGTTTTTCTGGCAAACTAGAAGAGTTAGAGCAAAAATTTTTTTTTTTTTTTTTTTTTTTTTTTCTCAATATTATTTATTGAATCTTCATACATTTAAATATGAACTAACAATAATTAATCAAATCTTAACCTAATACTTTATTTTATGTCCTGCCAGTGCCAGACAAAAATTTTCTTCATCACGGGTTCTGTTCACTTATCGAGGTGTTTGTCGCTCATCTAATTGAATAAGTGCTGCAGTGTCTCTTCTTCTTAAGCGAGTGTGGCCGCTATCATTTAAAATATTTCGTGCTAGTGGGTTTGGATGCAATTCGAGCCTTTTTATGTATTTTACTGCATATTTCGTAATCATAGTTTTGACTAATGGAACATTGAGATCCTTGTGAATATTTGAGTTTTTTACATACCAAGGGGCAGCTGTGATTATTCGAAGAATTTTATTTTGGCGTCTTTGAATTTTTTCTATATTAGAGGCCGAGGCAGTGCGCCATAACTGAATACCATAGCACCAGATTGGCTTTAAGATGGAGTTGTAAAGAAGAAGTTTGCAGTCGAGACTAAGGACAGAGTTTCTACCAATAAGCCAATGAATTTGAATGGCTTTTAGTTTCATTTGAGTTAATTTTGCCTCTATATGGCATTTCCACGTTAATCGCCGATCCAGATGTATACCGAGATATTTTACATGCGAATGTTGAGGAATTATTTGATTGTTGATTGTAATATGGGGGCAAGATTCCCGGCGCAAGGTGAATGTTATATGCACGCATTTTTGCTCATTGACCATTATCCTCCATTGTCTTAACCATATTTCTAGTTGAAATATATGATGCTGTAAGTAACGAGATGCTTCATAACGGTTTTCGTGGACGCTTAGAAATGCTGTATCGTCTGCAAATGTTGAAGTTTGGGTGTAGTTGCTTGTTGGCATGTCCGAAGTATAAATTAAATATAATAGAGGGCCCAGGATGCTGCCTTGTGGGACTCCAGCGCCAATGGGCTGAGGTGAACTTAAGAAATTTCCTTCTTTAATAATAAATTGACGACCGACTAAGTAGCTTTCTAGCAGCTTGTGTGTGTTTGCTGGTAAATTTTGCTTCAATTTATGTAATAAGCCTTCATGCCAGACTTTATCAAAAGCTTGCGAAACATCGATGAAGAGTGCTGAGCAGTATTTTTTTTCTTCAAATGCTTTTCTTATGACATTTACTATTCGATGAGTCTGTTCGATTGTGCTGTGTTTTCTTCGAAATCCGAACTGATGGTTTGGAATACATCTATTTTCACTTAAAATCGGTGTTAATTTTGAAACTAATAATTTCTCAAATAGCTTTGACATATTTGATAATAAGCTAATAGGCCTATATGACTCAACTTTTGTATGATCTTTACCTGGCTTTGGTATCATGGTAACTAAGGAAACCTTCCATTTTTGAGGATAGTATTCAAGGCGTAAAATAGCATTAAAAATAAAAAGAATAATTTTCTTTTCTGTGATCACTAGTATTTTCCACTAAAACTTGGTTTTCTAAGGATTTTTATATGAAAAACTTTAAATGCGTTTTTCTGGCAAACTAGAAGAGTTAGAGCAAAAATAACGAAAATCTGTGATCACTAGTATTTTCCACTAAAACTTGGTTTTCTAAGGATTTTTATATGAAAAACTTTAAATGCGTTTTTCTGGCAAACTAGAAGAGTTAGAGCAAAAATAACGAAAATCTGTGATCACTAGTATTTTCCACTAAAACTTGGTTTTCTAAGGATTTTTATATGAAAAACTTTAAATGCGTTTTTCTGGCAAACTAGAAGAGTTAGAGCAAAAATAACGAAAATCTGTGATCACTAGTATTTTCCACTAAAACTTGGTTTTCTTAGGATTTTTATATGAAAAACTTTAAATGCGTTTTTCTGGCAAACTAGAAGAGTTAGAACAAAAATAACGAAAATCTGTGATCACTAGTATTTTCCACTAAAACTTGGTTTTCTAGGGATTTTTATATGAAAAACTTTAAATGCGTTTTTCTGGCAAACTAGAAGAGTTAGAGCAAAAATAACGAAAATCTGTGATCACTAGTATTTTCCACTAAAACTTGGTTTTCTAAGGATTTTTATATGAAAAACTTTAAATGCGTTTTTCTGGCAAACTAGAAGAGCTAGAGCAAAAATAACGAAAATCTGTGATCACTAGTATTTTCCACTAAAACTTGGTTTTCTAAGGATTTTTATATGAAAAACTTTAAATGCGTTTTTCTGGCAAACTAGAAGAGTTAGAGCAAAAATAACGAAAATCTGTGATCACTAGTATTTTCCACTAAAACTTGGTTTTCTAAGGATTTTTATATGAAAAACTTTAAATGCGTTTTTCTGGCAAACTAGAAGAGTTAGAGCAAAAATAACGAAAATCTGTGATCACTAGTATTTTCCACTAAAACTTGGTTTTCTAAGGATTTTTATATGAAAAACTTTAAATGCGTTTTTCTGGCAAACTAGAAGAGTTAGAGCAAAAATAACGAAAATCTGTGATCACTAGTATTTTCCACTTAAACTTGGTTTTCTAAGGATTTTTATATGAAAAACTTTAAATGCGTTTTTCTGGCAAACTAGAAGAGTTAGAGCAAAAATAACGAAAATCTGTGATCACTAGTATTTTCCACTAAAACTTGGTTTTCTAAGGATTTTTATATGAAAAACTTTAAATGCGTTTTTCTGGCAAACTAGAAGAGTTAGAGCAAAAATAACGAAAATCTGTGATCACTAGTATTTTCCACTAAAACTTGGTTTTCTAAGGATTTTTATATGAAAAACTTTAAATGCGTTTTTCTGGCAAACTAGAAGAGTTAGAGCAAAAATAACGAAAATCTGTGATCACTAGTATTTTCCACTAAAACTTGGTTTGCTAAGGATTTTTATATGAAAAACTTTAAATGCGTTTTTCTGGCAAACTAGAAGAGTTAGAGCAAAAATAACGAAAATCTGTGATCACTAGTATTTTCCACTAAAACTTGGTTTTCTAAGGATTTTTATATGAAAAACTTTAAATGCGTTTTTCTGGCAAACTAGAAGAGTTAGAGCAAAAATAACGAAAATCTGTGATCACTAGTATTTTCCACTAAAACTTGGTTTTCTAAGGATTTTTATATGAAAAACTTTAAATGCGTTTTTCTGGCAAACTAGAAGAGTTAGAGCAAAAATAACGAAAATCTGTGATCACTAGTATTTTCCACTAAAACTTGGTTCTCTAAGGATTTTTATATGAAAAACTTTAAATGCGTTTTTCTGGCAAACTAGAAGAGTTAGAGCAAAAATAACGAAAATCTGTGATCACTAGTATTTTCTCACTAAAACTTGGTTTTCTAAGGATTTTTATATGAAAAACTTTAAATGCGTTTTTCTGGCAAACTAGAAGAGTTAGAGCAAAAATAACGAAAATCTGTGATCACTAGTATTTTCCACTAAAACTTGGTTTTCTAAGGATTTTTATATGAAAAACTTTAAATGCGTTTTTCTGGCAAACTAGAAGAGTTAGAGCAAAAATAACGAAAATCTGTGATCACTAGTATTTTCCACTAAAACTTGGTTTTCTAAGGATTTTTATATGAAAAACTTTAAATGCGTTTTTCTGGCAAACTAGAAGAGTTAGAGCAAAAATAACGAAAATCTGTGATCACTAGTATTTTCCACTAAAACTTGGTTTTCTAAGGATATTTATATGAAAAACTTTAAATGCGTTTTTCTGGCAAACTAGAAGAGTTAAAGCAAAAATAACGAAAATCTGTGATCACTAGTATTTTCCCACTAAAACTTGGTTTTCTAAGGATTTTTATATGAAAAACTTTAAATGGTTGTTCTGGCATATAGAAGGTTAGAGCAAAAATAACGAAAATCTGTGATCACTAGTATTTTATCCACTAAAGACCTTGGTTTTCTAAGCGATTTTTTATATGGAAAAACTTTAAATGCGTTATTCTGGCTAAATAGAAGAGGTACGAGCAAAACAATAACGAAAATCTGAGATCACTAGTATTTTTTTTGGTTTTCTAAGGATATTTATATGAAAAACTTTAAATGCGTTTTTCTGGCAAACTAGAAGAGTTAGAGCAAAAATAACGAAAATCTGTGATCACTAGTATTTTCCACTAAAACTTGGTTTTCTAAGGATTTTTATATGAAAAACTTTAAATGCGTTTTTCTGGCAAACTAGAAGAGTTAGAGCAAAAATAACGAAAATCTGTGATCACTAGTATTTTCCACTAAAACTTGGTTTTCTAAGGATTTTTATATGAAAAACTTTAAATGCGTTTTTCTGGCAAACTAGAAGAGTTAGAGCAAAAATAACAAAAACCTGTGATCACTAGTATTTTCCACTAAAACTTGGTTTTCTAAGGATTTTATATGAAAAACTTTAAATGCGTTTTTCTGGCAAACTAGAAGAGTTAGAGCAAAAATAACGAAAATCTGTGATCACTAGTATTTTCCACTAAAACTTGGTTTTCTAAGGATTTTTATATGAAAAACTTTAAATGCGTTTTTCTGGCAAACTAGAAGAGTTAGAGCAAAAATAACGAAAATCTGTGATCACTAGTATTTTCCACTAAAACTTGGTTTTCTAAGGATTTTTATATGAAAAACTTTAAATGCGTTTTTCTGGCAAACTAGAAGAGTTAGAGCAAAAATAACGAAAATCTGTGATCACTAGTATTTTCCACTAAAACTTGGTTTTCTAAGGATTTTTATATGAAAAACTTTAAATGCGTTTTTCTGGCAAACTAGAAGAGTTAGAGCAAAAATAACGAAAATCTGTGATCACTAGTATTTTCCACTAAAACTTGGTTTTCTAAGGATTTTTATATGAAAAACTTTAAATGCGTTTTTCTGGCAAACTAGAAGAGTTAGAGCAAAAATAACGAAAATCTGTGATCACTAGTATTTTCCACTTAACTTGGTTTTCTAAGGATTTTTATATGAAAAACTTTAAATGCGATTTTCTGGCAAACTAGAAGAGTTAGAGCAAAAATAACGAAAATCTGTGATCACTAGTATTTTCCACTTAAACTTGGTTTTCTAAGGATTTTTATATGAAAAACTTTAAATGCGTTTTTCTGGCAAACTAGAAGAGTTAGAGCAAAAATAACGAAAATCTGTGATCACTAGTATTTTCCACTAAAACTTGGTTTTCTAAGGATTTTTATATGAAAAACTTTAAATGCGTTTTTCTGGCAAACTAGAAGAGTTAGAGCAAAAATAACGAAAATCTGTGATCACTAGTATTTTCCACTAAAACTTGGTTTTCTAAGGATTTTTATATGAAAAACTTTAAATGCGTTTTTCTGGCAAACTAGAAGAGTTAGAGCAAAAATAACGAAAATCTGTGATCACTAGTATTTTCCACTAAAACTTGGTTTTCAAGGATTTTTATATGAAAAACTTTAAATGCGTTTTTCTGGCAAACTAGAAGAGTTAGAGCAAAAATAACGAAAATCTGTGATCACTAGTATTTTCCACTAAAACTTGGTTTTCTAAGGATTTTTATATGAAAAACTTTAAATGCGTTTTTCTGGCGAACTAGAAGAGTTAGAGCAAAAATAACGAAAATCTGTGATCACTAGTATTTTCCACTAAAACTTGGTTTTCTAAGGATTTTTATATGAAAAACTTTAAATGCGTTTTTCTGGCAAACTAGAAGAGTTAGAGCAAAAATAACGAAAATCTGTGATCACTAGTATTTTCCACTAAAACTTGGTTTTCTAAGGATTTTTATATGAAAAACTTTAAATGCGTTTTTCTGGCAAACTAGAAGAGTTAGAGCAAAAATAACGAAAATCTGTGATCACTAGTATTTTCCACTAAAACTTGGTTTTCTAAGGATTTTTATATGAAAAACTTTAAATGCGTTTTTCTGGCAAACTAGAAGAGTTAAAGCAAAAATAACGAAAATCTGTGATCACTAGTATTTTCCACTAAAACTTGTTTTCTAAGGATTTTTATATGAAAAACTTTAAATGCGTTTTTCTGGCAAACTAGAAGAGTTAGAGCAAAAATAACGAAAATCTGTGATCACTAGTATTTTCCACTAAAACTTGGTTTTCTAAGGATTTTTATATGAAAACTTTAAATGCGTTTTTCTGGCAAACTAGAAGAGTTAGAGCAAAAATAACGAAAATCTGTGATCACTAGTATTTTCCACTAAAACTTGGTTTTCTAAGGATTTTTATATGAAAAACTTTAAATGCGTTTTTCTGGCAAACTAGAAGAGTTAGAGCAAAAATAACGAAATCTGTGATCACTAGTATTTTCCACTAAAACTTGGTTTTCTAAGGATTTTTATATGAAAAACTTTAAATGCGTTTTTCTGGCAACTAGAAGAGTTAGAGCAAAAATAACGAAAATCTGTGATCACTAGTATTTTCCACTAAAACTTGGTTTTCTAAGGATTTTTATATGAAAAACTTTAAATGCGTTTTTCTGGCAAACTAGAAGAGTTAGAGCAAAAATAACGAAAATCTGTGATCACTAGTATTTTCCACTAAAACTTGGTTTTCTAAGGATTTTTATATGAAAAACTTTAAATGCGTTTTCTGGCAAACTAGAAGAGTTAGAGCAAAAATAACGAAAATCTGTGATCACTAGTATTTTCCACTAAAACTTGGTTTTCTAAGGATTTTTATATGAAAAACTTTAAATGCGTTTTCTGGCAAACTAGAAGAGTTAGAGCAAAAATAACGATAATCTGTGATCACTAGTATTTTCCACTAAAACTTGGTTTTCTAAGGATTTTTATATGAAAAACTTTAAATGCGTTTTTCTGGCAAACTAGAAGAGTTAGAGCAAAAATAACGAAAATCTGTGATCACTAGTATTTTCCACTAAAACTTGGTTTTCTAAGGATTTTTATATGAAAAACTTTAAATGCGTTTTTCTGGCAAACTAGAAGAGTTAGAGCAAAAATAACGAAAATCTGTGATCACTAGTATTTTCCACTAAAACTTGGTTTTCTAAGGATTTTTATATGAAAAACTTAAATGCGTTTTTCTGGCAAACTAGAAGAGTTAGAGCAAAAATAACGAAAATCTGTGATCACTAGTATTTTCCACTAAAACTTGGTTTTCTAAGGATTTTTATATGAAAAACTTTAAATGCGTTTTTCTGGCAAACTAGAAGAGTTAGAGCAAAAATAACGAAAATCTGTGATCACTAGTATTTTCCACTAAAACTTGGTTTTCTAAGGATTTTTATATGAAAAACTTTAAATGCGTTTTTCTGGCAAACTAGAAGAGTTAGAGCAAAAATAACGAAAATCTGTGATCACTAGTATTTTCCACTAAAACTTGGTTTTCTAAGGATTTTTATATGAAAAACTTTAAAGCGTTTTTCTGGCAAACTAGAAGAGTTAGAGCAAAAATAACGAAAATCTGTGATCACTAGTATTTTCCACTAAAACTTGGTTTTCTAAGGATTTTTATATGAAAAACTTTAAATGCGTTTTTCTGGCAAACTAGAAGAGTTAGAGCAAAAATAACGAAAATCTGTGATCACTAGTATTTTCCACTAAAACTTGGTTTTCTAAGGATTTTTATATGAAAAACTTTAAATGCGTTTTTCTGGCAAACCAGAAGAGTTAGAGCAAAAATAACGAAAATCTGTGATCACTAGTATTTTCCACTAAAACTTGGTTTTCTAAGGATTTTTATATGAAAAACTTTAAATGCGTTTTTCTGGCAAACTAGAAGAGTTAGAGCAAAAATAACGAAAATCTGTGATCACTAGTATTTTCCACTAAAACTTGGTTTTCTAAGGATTTTTATATGAAAAACTTTAAATGTGTTTTTCTGGCAAACTAGAAGAGTTAGAGCAAAAATAACGAAAATCTGTGATCACTAGTATTTTCCACTAAAACTTGGTTTTCTAAGGATTTTTATATGAAAAACTTTAAATGCGTTTTTCTGGCAAACTAGAAGAGTTAGAGCAAAAATAACGAAAATCTGTGATCACTAGTATTTTCCACTAAAACTTGGTTTTCTAAGGATTTTTATATGAAAAACTTTAAATGCGTTTTTCTGGCAAACTAGAAGAGTTAGAGCAAAAATAACGAAAATCTGTGATCACTAGTATTTTCCACTAAAACTTGGTTTTCTAAGGATTTTTATATGAAAAACTTTAAATGCGTTTTTCTGGCAAACTAGAAGAGTTAGAGCAAAAATAACGATAATCTGTGATCACTAGTATTTTCCACTAAAACTTGGTTTTCTAAGGATTTTTATATGAAAAACTTTAAATGCGTTTTTCTGGCAAACTAGAAGAGTTAGAGCAAAAATAACGAAAATCTGTGATCACTAGTATTTTCCACTAAAACTTGGTTTTCTAAGGATTTTTATATGAAAAACTTTAAATGCGTTTTTCTGGCAAACTAGAAGAGTTAGAGCAAAAATAACGAAAATCTGTGATCACTAAGTATTTTCCACTAAAATTTGGTTTTCTAAGGATTTTTATATGAAAAACTTTAAATGCGTTTTTCTGGCAAACTAGAAGAGTTAGAGCAAAAATAACGAACATCTGTGATCACTAGTATTTTCCACTAAAACTTGGTTTTCTAAGGATTTTTATATGAAAAACTTTAAATGCGTTTTTCTGGCAAACTAGAAGAGTTAGAGCAAAAATAACGAAAATCTGTGATCACTAGTATTTTCCACTAAAACTTGGTTTTCTAAGGATTTTTATATGAAAAACTTTAAATGCGTTTTTCTGGCAAACTAGAAGAGTTAGAGCAAAAATAACGAAAATCTGTGATCACTAGTATTTTCCACTAAAACTTGGTTTTCTAAGGATTTTTATATGAAAAAACTTTAAATGCGTTTTTCTGGCAAACTAGAAGAGTTAGAGCAAAAATAACGAAAATCTGTGATCACTAGTATTTTCCACTAAAACTTGGTTTTCTAAGGATTTTTATATGAAAAACTTTAAATGCGTTTTTCTGGCAAACTAGAAGAGTTAGAGCAAAAATAACGAAAATCTGTGATCACTAGTATTTTCCACTAAAACTTGGTTTTCTAAGGATTTTTATATGAAAAACTTTAAATGCGTTTTTCTGGCAAACTAGAAGAGTTAGAGCAAAAATAACGAAAATCTGTGATCACTAGTATTTTCCACTAAAACTTGGTTTTCTAAGGATTTTTATATGAAAACTTTAAATGCGTTTTTCTGGCAAACTAGAAGAGTTAGAGCAAAAGTAACGAAAATCTGTGATCACTAGTATTTTCCACTAAAACTTGGTTTTCTAAGGATTTTTATATGAAAAACTTTAAATGCGTTTTTTCTGGCAAACTAGAAGAGTTAGAGCAAAAATAACGAAAATCTGTGATCTCTAGTATTTTCCCACTAAAACTTGGTTTTCTAAGGATTTTATATGAAAAACTTTAAATGCGTTTTTCTGGCAAACTAGAAGAGTTAGAGCAAAAATAACGAAAATCTGTGATCACTAGTATTTTCCACTAAAACTTGGTTTTCTAAGGATTTTTATATGAAAAACTTTAAATGCGTTTTTCTGGCAAACTAGAAGAGTTAGAGCAAAAATAACGAAAATCTGTGATCACTAGTATTTTCCACTAAAACTTGGTTTTCTAAGGATTTTTATATGAAAAACTTTAAATGCGTTTTTCTGGCAAACTAGAAGAGTTAGAGCAAAAATAACGAAAATCTGTGATCACTAGTATTTTCCACTAAAACTTGGTTTTCTAAGGATTTTTATATGAAAAACTTTAAATGCGTTTTTCTGGCAAACTAGAAGAGTTAGAGCAAAAAATAACGAAAATCTGTGATCACTAGTATTTTCCACTAAAACTTGGTTTTCTAAGGATTTTTATATGAAAAACTTTAAATGCGTTTTTCTGGCAAACTAGAAGAGTTAGAGCAAAAATAACGAAAATCTGTGATCACTAGTATTTTCCACTAAAACTTGGTTTTCTAAGGATTTTTATATGAAAAACTTTAAATGCGTTTTTCTGGCAAACTAGAAGAGTTAGAGCAAAAATAACGAAAATCTGTGATCACTAGTATTTTCCACTAAAACTTGGTTTTCTAAGGATTTTTATATGAAAACTTTAAATGCGTTTTTCTGGCAAACTAGAAGAGTTAGAGCAAAAATAACGAAAATCTGTGATCACTAGTATTTTCCACTAAAACTTGGTTTTCTAAGGATTTTTATATGAAAAACTTTAAATGCGTTTTTCTGGCAAACTAGAAGAGTTAGAGCAAAAATAACGAAATCTGTGATCACTAGTATTTTCCACTAAAACTTGGTTTTCTAAGGATTTTTATATGAAAAACTTTAAATGCGTTTTTCTGGCAAACTAGAAGAGTTAGAGCAAAAATAACGAAAATCTGTGATCACTAGTATTTTCCACTAAAACTTGGTTTTCTAAGGATTTTTATATGAAAAACTTTAAATGCGTTTTTCTGGCAAACTAGAAGAGTTAGAGCAAAAATAACGAAAATCTGTGATCACTAGTATTATCCACTAAAACTTGGTTTTCTAAGGATTTTTATATGAAAAACTTTAAATGCGTTTTTCTGGCAAACTAGAAGAGTTAGAGCAAAAATAACGAAAATCTGTGATCACTAGTATTTTCCACTAAAACTTGGTTTTCTAAGGATTTTTATATGAAAAACTTTAAATGCGTTTTTCTGGCAAACTAGAAGAGTTAGAGCAAAAATAACGAAAATCTGTGATCACTAGTATTTTCCACTAAAACTTGGTTTCTAAGGATTTTTATATGAAAAACTTTAAATGCGTTTTTCTGGCAAACTAGAAGAGTTAGAGCAAAAATAACGAAAATCTGTGATCACTAGTATTTTCCACTAAAACTTGGTTTTCTAAGGATTTTTATATGAAAAACTTTAAATGCGTTTTTCTGGCAAACTAGAAGAGTTAGAGCAAAAATAACGAAAATCTGTGATCACTAGTATTTTCCACTAAAACTTGGTTTTCTAAGGATTTTTATATGAAAACTTTAAATGCGTTTTCTGGCAAACTAGAAGAGTTAGAGCAAAAATAACGAAAATCTGTGATCACTAGTATTTTCCACTAAAACTTGGTTTTCTAAGGATTTTTATATGAAAAACTTTAAATGCGTTTTTCTGGCAAACTAGAAGAGTTAGAGCAAAAATAACGAAAATCTGTGATCACTAGTATTTTCCACTAAAACTTGGTTTTCTAAGGATTTTTATATGAAAAACTTTAAATGCGTTTTTCTGGCAAACTAGAAGAGTTAGAGCAAAAATAACGAAAATCTGTGATCACTAGTATTTTCCACTAAAACTTGGTTTTCTAAGGATTTTTATATGAAAAACTTTAAATGCGTTTTTCTGGCAAACTAGAAGAGTTAGAGCAAAAATAACGAAAATCTGTGATCACTAGTATTTTCCACTAAAACTTGGTTTTCTAAGGATTTTTATATGAAAAACTTTAAATGCGTTTTTCTGGCAAACTAGAAGAGTTAGAGCAAAAATAACGAAAATCTGTGATCACTAGTATTTTCCACTAAAACTTGGTTTTCTAAGGATTTTATATGAAAAACTTTAAATGCGTTTTTCTGGCAAACTAGAAGAGTTAGAGCAAAAATAACGAAAATCTGTGATCACTAGTATTTTCCACTAAAACTTGGTTTCTAAGGATTTTTATATGAAAAACTTTAAATGCGTTTTTCTGGCAAACTAGAAGAGTTAGAGCAAAAATAACGAAAATCTGTGATCACTAGTATTTTCCACTAAAACTTGGTTTTCTAAGGATTTTTATATGAAAAACTTTAAATGCGTTTTTCTGGCAAACTAGAAGAGTTAGAGCAAAAATAACGAAAATCTGTGATCACTAGTATTTTCCACTAAAACTTGGTTTTCTAAGGATTTTTATATGAAAAACTTTAAATGCGTTTTTCTGGCAAACTAGAAGAGTTAGAGCAAAAATAACGAAAATCTGTGATCACTAGTATTTTCCACTAAAACTTGGTTTTCTAAGGATTTTTATATGAAAAACTTTAAATGCGTTTTTCTGGCAAACTAGAAGAGTTAGAGCAAAAATAACGAAAATCTGTGATCACTAGTATTTTCCACTAAAACTTGGTTTTCTAAGGATTTTTATATGAAAAACTTTAAATGCGTTTTTCTGGCAAACTAGAAGAGTTAGAGCAAAAATAACGAAATCTGTGATCACTAGTATTTTCCACTAAAACTTGGTTTTCTAAGGATTTTTATATGAAAAACTTTAAATGCGTTTTTCTGGCAAACTAGAAGAGTTAGAGCAAAATAACGAAAATCTGTGATCACTAGTATTTTCCACTAAAACTTGGTTTTCTAAGGATTTTTATATGAAAAACTTTAAATGCGTTTTTCTGGCAAACTAGAAGAGTTAGAGCAAAAATAACGAAAATCTGTGATCACTAGTATTTTCCACTAAAACTTGGTTTTCTAAGGATTTTTATATGAAAAACTTTAAATGCGTTTTTCTGGCAAACTAGAAGAGTTAGAGCAAAAATAACGAAAATCTGTGATCACTAGTATTTTCCACTAAAACTTGGTTTTCTAAGGATTTTTATATGAAAAACTTTAAATGCGTTTTTCTGGCAAACTAGAAGAGTTAGAGCAAAAATAACGAAAATCTGTGATCACTAGTATTTTCCACTAAAACTTGGTTTTCTAAGGATTTTTATATGAAAAACTTTAAATGCGTTTTTCTGGCAAACTAGAAGAGTTAGAGCAAAAATAACGAAAATCTGTGATCACTAGTATTTTCCACTAAAACTTGGTTTTCTAAGGATTTTTATATGAATAACTTTAAATGCAGTTTTTCTGGCAAACTAGAAGAGTTAGAGCAAAAATAACGAAAATCTGTGATCACTAGTATTATCCACTAAAACTTGGTTTTCTCAAGGATTTTTATATGAAAAACTTTAAATGCGTTTTCTGGCAAACTAGAAGAGTTAGAGCAAAATAACGAAAATCTGTGATCACTAGTATTTTCCACTAAAACTTGGTTTTCTAAGGATTTTATATGAAAAACTTTAATGCGTTTTTCTGGCAAACTGAAAGAAAATCTGTGATCACTAGTATTATCCACTAAAACTTGGTTTTCTAAGGATTTTATATGAAAACTTTAAATGCGTTTTCTGGCATACTAGAAGAGTTAGAGCAAAAATAACGAAAATCTGTGATCCTCTAGTATTTTACCACTTAAATTACTTGGTTTTCTGTATTTTCCACTAAAACTTGGTTTTCTAAGGATTTTTATATGAAAAACTTTAAATGCGTTTTTCTGGCAAACTAGAAGAGTTAGAGCAAAAATAACGAAAATCTGTGATCACTAGTATTTTCCACTAAAACTTGGTTTTCTAAGGATTTTTATATGAAAAACTTTAAATGCGTTTTTCTGGCAAACTAGAAGAGTTAGAGCAAAAATAACGAAAATCTGTGATCACTAGTATTTTCCACTAAAACTTGGTTTTCTAAGGATTTTTATATGAAAAACTTTAAATGCGTTTTTCTGGCAAACTAGAAGAGTTAGAGCAAAAATAACGAAAATCTGTGATCACTAGTATTTTCCACTAAAACTTGGTTTTCTAAGGATTTTTATATGAAAAACTTTAAATGCGTTTTTCTGGCAAACTAGAAGAGTTAGAGCAAAAATAACGAAAATCTGTGATCACTAGTATTTTCCACTAAAACTTGGTTTTCTAAGGATTTTTATATGAAAAACTTTAAATGCGTTTTTCTGGCAAACTAGAAGAGTTAGAGCAAAAATAACGAAAATCTGTGATCACTAGTATTTTCCACTAAAACTTGGTTTTCTAAGGATTTTTATATGAAAAACTTTAAATGCGTTTTTCTGGCAAACTAGAAGAGTTAGAGCAAAAATAACGAAAATCTGTGATCACTAGTATTTTCCACTAAAACTTGGTTTTCTAAGGATTTTTATATGAAAAACTTTAAATGCGTTTTTCTGGCAAACTAGAAGAGTTAGAGCAAAAATAACGAAAATCTGTGATCACTAGTATTTTCCACTAAAACTTGGTTTTCTAAGGATTTTTATATGAAAAACTTTAAATGCGTTTTTCTGGCAAACTAGAAGAGTTAGAGCAAAAATAACGAAAATCTGTGATCACTAGTATTTTCCACTAAAACTTGGTTTTCTAAGGATTTTTATATGAAAAACTTTAAATGCGTTTTTCTGGCAAACTAGAAGAGTTAGAGCAAAAATAACGAAAATCTGTGATCACTAGTATTTTCCACTAAAACTTGGTTTTCTAAGGATTTTTATATGAAAAACTTTAAATGCGTTTTTCTGGCAAACTAGAAGAGTTAGAGCAAAAATAACGAAAATCTGTGATCACTAGTATTTTCCACTAAAACTTGGTTTTCTAAGGATTTTTATATGAAAAACTTTAAATGCGTTTTTCTGGCAAACTAGAAGAGTTAGAGCAAAAATAACGAAAATCTGTGATCACTAGTATTTTCCACTAAAACTTGGTTTTCTAAGGATTTTTATATGAAAAACTTTAAATGCGTTTTTCTGGCAAACTAGAAGAGTTAGAGCAAAAATAACGAAAATCTGTGATCACTAGTATTTTCCACTAAAACTTGGTTTTCTAAGGATTTTTATATGAAAAACTTTAAATGCGTTTTTCTGGCAAACTAGAAGAGTTAGAGCAAAAATAACGAAAATCTGTGATCACTAGTATTTTCCACTAAAACTTGGTTTTCTAAGGATTTTTATATGAAAAACTTTAAATGCGTTTTTCTGGCAAACTAGAAGAGTTAGAGCAAAAATAACGAAAATCTGTGATCACTAGTATTTTCCACTAAAACTTGGTTTTCTAAGGATTTTTATATGAAAAACTTTAAATGCGTTTTTCTGGCAAACTAGAAGAGTTAGAGCAAAAATAACGAAAATCTGTGATCACTAGTATTTTCCACTAAAACTTGGTTTTCTAAGGATTTTTATATGAAAAACTTTAAATGCGTTTTTCTGGCAAACTAGAAGAGTTAGAGCAAAAATAACGAAAATCTGTGATCACTAGTATTTTCCACTAAAACTTGGTTTTCTAAGGATTTTTATATGAAAAACTTTAAATGCGTTTTTCTGGCAAACTAGAAGAGTTAGAGCAAAAATAACGAAAATCTGTGATCACTAGTATTTTCCACTAAAACTTGGTTTTCTAAGGATTTTTATATGAAAAACTTTAAATGCGTTTTTCTGGCAAACTAGAAGAGTTAGAGCAAAAATAACGAAAATCTGTGATCACTAGTATTTTCCACTAAAACTTGGTTTTCTAAGGATTTTTATATGAAAAACTTTAAATGCGTTTTTCTGGCAAACTAGAAGAGTTAGAGCAAAAATAACGAAAATCTGTGATCACTAGTATTTTCCACTAAAACTTGGTTTTCTAAGGATTTTTATATGAAAAACTTTAAATGCGTTTTTCTGGCAAACTAGAAGAGTTAGAGCAAAAATAACGAAAATCTGTGATCACTAGTATTTTCCACTAAAACTTGGTTTTCTAAGGATTTTTATATGAAAAACTTTAAATGCGTTTTTCTGGCAAACTAGAAGAGTTAGAGCAAAAATAACGAAAATCTGTGATCACTAGTATTTTCCACTAAAACTTGGTTTTCTAAGGATTTTTATATGAAAAACTTTAAATGCGTTTTTCTGGCAAACTAGAAGAGTTAGAGCAAAAATAACGAAAATCTGTGATCACTAGTATTTTCCACTAAAACTTGGTTTTCTAAGGATTTTTATATGAAAAACTTTAAATGCGTTTTTCTGGCAAACTAGAAGAGTTAGAGCAAAAATAACGAAAATCTGTGATCACTAGTATTTTCCACTAAAACTTGGTTTTCTAAGGATTTTTATATGAAAAACTTTAAATGCGTTTTTCTGGCAAACTAGAAGAGTTAGAGCAAAAATAACGAAAATCTGTGATCACTAGTATTTTCCACTAAAACTTGGTTTTCTAAGGATTTTTATATGAAAAACTTTAAATGCGTTTTTCTGGCAAACTAGAAGAGTTAGAGCAAAAATAACGAAAATCTGTGATCACTAGTATTTTCCACTAAAACTTGGTTTTCTAAGGATTTTTATATGAAAAACTTTAAATGCGTTTTTCTGGCAAACTAGAAGAGTTAGAGCAAAAATAACGAAAATCTGTGATCACTAGTATTTTCCACTAAAACTTGGTTTTCTAAGGATTTTTATATGAAAAACTTTAAATGCGTTTTTCTGGCAAACTAGAAGAGTTAGAGCAAAAATAACGAAAATCTGTGATCACTAGTATTTTCCACTAAAACTTGGTTTTCTAAGGATTTTTATATGAAAAACTTTAAATGCGTTTTTCTGGCAAACTAGAAGAGTTAGAGCAAAAATAACGAAAATCTGTGATCACTAGTATTTTCCACTAAAACTTGGTTTTCTAAGGATTTTTATATGAAAAACTTTAAATGCGTTTTTCTGGCAAACTAGAAGAGTTAGAGCAAAAATAACGAAAATCTGTGATCACTAGTATTTTCCACTAAAACTTGGTTTTCTAAGGATTTTTATATGAAAAACTTTAAATGCGTTTTTCTGGCAAACTAGAAGAGTTAGAGCAAAAATAACGAAAATCTGTGATCACTAGTATTTTCCACTAAAACTTGGTTTTCTAAGGATTTTTATATGAAAAACTTTAAATGCGTTTTTCTGGCAAACTAGAAGAGTTAGAGCAAAAATAACGAAAATCTGTGATCACTAGTATTTTCCACTAAAACTTGGTTTTCTAAGGATTTTTATATGAAAAACTTTAAATGCGTTTTTCTGGCAAACTAGAAGAGTTAGAGCAAAAATAACGAAAATCTGTGATCACTAGTATTTTCCACTAAAACTTGGTTTTCTAAGGATTTTTATATGAAAAACTTTAAATGCGTTTTTCTGGCAAACTAGAAGAGTTAGAGCAAAAATAACGAAAATCTGTGATCTCTAGTATTTTCCACTAAAACTTGGTTTTCTAAGGATTTTTATATGAAAAACTTTAAATGCGTTTTTCTGGCAAACTAGAAGAGTTAGAGCAAAAATAACGAAAATCTGTGATCACTAGTATTTTCCACTAAAACTTGGTTTTCTAAGGATTTTTATATGAAAAACTTTAAATGCGTTTTTCTGGCAAACTAGAAGAGTTAGAGCAAAAATAACGAAAATCTGTGATCACTAGTATTTTCCACTAAAACTTGGTTTTCTAAGGATTTTTATATGAAAAACTTTAAATGCGTTTTTCTGGCAAACTAGAAGAGTTAGAGCAAAAATAACGAAAATCTGTGATCACTAGTATTTTCCACTAAAACTTGGTTTTCTAAGGATTTTTATATGAAAAACTTTAAATGCGTTTTTCTGGCAAACTAGAAGAGTTAGAGCAAAAATAACGAAAATCTGTGATCACTAGTATTTTCCACTAAAACTTGGTTTTCTAAGGATTTTTATATGAAAAACTTTAAATGCGTTTTTCTGGCAAACTAGAAGAGTTAGAGCAAAAATAACGAAAATCTGTGATCACTAGTATTTTCCACTAAAACTTGGTTTTCTAAGGATTTTTATATGAAAAACTTTAAATGCGTTTTTCTGGCAAACTAGAAGAGTTAGAGCAAAAATAACGAAAATCTGTGATCACTAGTATTTTCCACTAAAACTTGGTTTTCTAAGGATTTTTATATGAAAAACTTTAAATGCGTTTTTCTGGCAAACTAGAAGAGTTAGAGCAAAAATAACGAAAATCTGTGATCACTAGTATTTTCCACTAAAACTTGGTTTTCTAAGGATTTTTATATGAAAAACTTTAAATGCGTTTTTCTGGCAAACTAGAAGAGTTAGAGCAAAAATAACGAAAATCTGTGATCACTAGTATTTTCCACTAAAACTTGGTTTTCTAAGGATTTTTATATGAAAAACTTTAAATGCGTTTTTCTGGCAAACTAGAAGAGTTAGAGCAAAAATAACGAAAATCTGTGATCACTAGTATTTTCCACTAAAACTTGGTTTTCTAAGGATTTTTATATGAAAAACTTTAAATGCGTTTTTCTGGCAAACTAGAAGAGTTAGAGCAAAAATAACGAAAATCTGTGATCACTAGTATTTTCCACTAAAACTTGGTTTTCTAAGGATTTTTATATGAAAAACTTTAAATGCGTTTTTCTGGCAAACTAGAAGAGTTAGAGCAAAAATAACGAAAATCTGTGATCACTAGTATTTTCCACTAAAACTTGGTTTTCTAAGGATTTTTATATGAAAAACTTTAAATGCGTTTTTCTGGCAAACTAGAAGAGTTAGAGCAAAAATAACGAAAATCTGTGATCACTAGTATTTTCCACTAAAACTTGGTTTTCTAAGGATTTTTATATGAAAAACTTTAAATGCGTTTTTCTGGCAAACTAGAAGAGTTAGAGCAAAAATAACGAAAATCTGTGATCACTAGTATTTTCCACTAAAACTTGGTTTTCTAAGGATTTTTATATGAAAAACTTTAAATGCGTTTTTCTGGCAAACTAGAAGAGTTAGAGCAAAAATAACGAAAATCTGTGATCACTAGTATTTTCCACTAAAACTTGGTTTTCTAAGGATTTTTATATGAAAAACTTTAAATGCGTTTTTCTGGCAAACTAGAAGAGTTAGAGCAAAAATAACGAAAATCTGTGATCACTAGTATTTTCCACTAAAACTTGGTTTTCTAAGGATTTTTATATGAAAAACTTTAAATGCGTTTTTCTGGCAAACTAGAAGAGTTAGAGCAAAAATAACGAAAATCTGTGATCACTAGTATTTTCCACTAAAACTTGGTTTTCTAAGGATTTTTATATGAAAAACTTTAAATGCGTTTTTCTGGCAAACTAGAAGAGTTAGAGCAAAAATAACGAAAATCTGTGATCACTAGTATTTTCCACTAAAACTTGGTTTTCTAAGGATTTTTATATGAAAAACTTTAAATGCGTTTTTCTGGCAAACTAGAAGAGTTAGAGCAAAAATAACGAAAATCTGTGATCACTAGTATTTTCCACTAAAACTTGGTTTTCTAAGGATTTTTATATGAAAAACTTTAAATGCGTTTTTCTGGCAAACTAGAAGAGTTAGAGCAAAAATAACGAAAATCTGTGATCACTAGTATTTTCCACTAAAACTTGGTTTTCTAAGGATTTTTATATGAAAAACTTTAAATGCGTTTTTCTGGCAAACTAGAAGAGTTAGAGCAAAAATAACGAAAATCTGTGATCACTAGTATTTTCCACTAAAACTTGGTTTTCTAAGGATTTTTATATGAAAAACTTTAAATGCGTTTTTCTGGCAAACTAGAAGAGTTAGAGCAAAAATAACGAAAATCTGTGATCACTAGTATTTTCCACTAAAACTTGGTTTTCTAAGGATTTTTATATGAAAAACTTTAAATGCGTTTTTCTGGCAAACTAGAAGAGTTAGAGCAAAAATAACGAAAATCTGTGATCACTAGTATTTTCCACTAAAACTTGGTTTTCTAAGGATTTTTATATGAAAAACTTTAAATGCGTTTTTCTGGCAAACTAGAAGAGTTAGAGCAAAAATAACGAAAATCTGTGATCACTAGTATTTTCCACTAAAACTTGGTTTTCTAAGGATTTTTATATGAAAAACTTTAAATGCGTTTTTCTGGCAAACTAGAAGAGTTAGAGCAAAAATAACGAAAATCTGTGATCACTAGTATTTTCCACTAAAACTTGGTTTTCTAAGGATTTTTATATGAAAAACTTTAAATGCGTTTTTCTGGCAAACTAGAAGAGTTAGAGCAAAAATAACGAAAATCTGTGATCACTAGTATTTTCCACTAAAACTTGGTTTTCTAAGGATTTTTATATGAAAAACTTTAAATGCGTTTTTCTGGCAAACTAGAAGAGTTAGAGCAAAAATAACGAAAATCTGTGATCACTAGTATTTTCCACTAAAACTTGGTTTTCTAAGGATTTTTATATGAAAAACTTTAAATGCGTTTTTCTGGCAAACTAGAAGAGTTAGAGCAAAAATAACGAAAATCTGTGATCACTAGTATTTTCCACTAAAACTTGGTTTTCTAAGGATTTTTATATGAAAAACTTTAAATGCGTTTTTCTGGCAAACTAGAAGAGTTAGAGCAAAAATAACGAAAATCTGTGATCACTAGTATTTTCCACTAAAACTTGGTTTTCTAAGGATTTTTATATGAAAAACTTTAAATGCGTTTTTCTGGCAAACTAGAAGAGTTAGAGCAAAAATAACGAAAATCTGTGATCACTAGTATTTTCCACTAAAACTTGGTTTTCTAAGGATTTTTATATGAAAAACTTTAAATGCGTTTTTCTGGCAAACTAGAAGAGTTAGAGCAAAAATAACGAAAATCTGTGATCACTAGTATTTTCCACTAAAACTTGGTTTTCTAAGGATTTTTATATGAAAAACTTTAAATGCGTTTTTCTGGCAAACTAGAAGAGTTAGAGCAAAAATAACGAAAATCTGTGATCACTAGTATTTTCCACTAAAACTTGGTTTTCTAAGGATTTTTATATGAAAAACTTTAAATGCGTTTTTCTGGCAAACTAGAAGAGTTAGAGCAAAAATAACGAAAATCTGTGATCACTAGTATTTTCCACTAAAACTTGGTTTTCTAAGGATTTTTATATGAAAAACTTTAAATGCGTTTTTCTGGCAAACTAGAAGAGTTAGAGCAAAAATAACGAAAATCTGTGATCACTAGTATTTTCCACTAAAACTTGGTTTTCTAAGGATTTTTATATGAAAAACTTTAAATGCGTTTTTCTGGCAAACTAGAAGAGTTAGAGCAAAAATAACGAAAATCTGTGATCACTAGTATTTTCCACTAAAACTTGGTTTTCTAAGGATTTTTATATGAAAAACTTTAAATGCGTTTTTCTGGCAAACTAGAAGAGTTAGAGCAAAAATAACGAAAATCTGTGATCACTAGTATTTTCCACTAAAACTTGGTTTTCTAAGGATTTTTATATGAAAAACTTTAAATGCGTTTTTCTGGCAAACTAGAAGAGTTAGAGCAAAAATAACGAAAATCTGTGATCACTAGTATTTTCCACTAAAACTTGGTTTTCTAAGGATTTTTATATGAAAAACTTTAAATGCGTTTTTCTGGCAAACTAGAAGAGTTAGAGCAAAAATAACGAAAATCTGTGATCACTAGTATTTTCCACTAAAACTTGGTTTTCTAAGGATTTTTATATGAAAAACTTTAAATGCGTTTTTCTGGCAAACTAGAAGAGTTAGAGCAAAAATAACGAAAATCTGTGATCACTAGTATTTTCCACTAAAACTTGGTTTTCTAAGGATTTTTATATGAAAAACTTTAAATGCGTTTTTCTGGCAAACTAGAAGAGTTAGAGCAAAAATAACGAAAATCTGTGATCACTAGTATTTTCCACTAAAACTTGGTTTTCTAAGGATTTTTATATGAAAAACTTTAAATGCGTTTTTCTGGCAAACTAGAAGAGTTAGAGCAAAAATAACGAAAATCTGTGATCACTAGTATTTTCCACTAAAACTTGGTTTTCTAAGGATTTTTATATGAAAAACTTTAAATGCGTTTTTCTGGCAAACTAGAAGAGTTAGAGCAAAAATAACGAAAATCTGTGATCACTAGTATTTTCCACTAAAACTTGGTTTTCTAAGGATTTTTATATGAAAAACTTTAAATGCGTTTTTCTGGCAAACTAGAAGAGTTAGAGCAAAAATAACGAAAATCTGTGATCACTAGTATTTTCCACTAAAACTTGGTTTTCTAAGGATTTTTATATGAAAAACTTTAAATGCGTTTTTCTGGCAAACTAGAAGAGTTAGAGCAAAAATAACGAAAATCTGTGATCACTAGTATTTTCCACTAAAACTTGGTTTTCTAAGGATTTTTATATGAAAAACTTTAAATGCGTTTTTCTGGCAAACTAGAAGAGTTAGAGCAAAAATAACGAAAATCTGTGATCACTAGTATTTTCCACTAAAACTTGGTTTTCTAAGGATTTTTATATGAAAAACTTTAAATGCGTTTTTCTGGCAAACTAGAAGAGTTAGAGCAAAAATAACGAAAATCTGTGATCACTAGTATTTTCCACT
>CAWVPA010000020.1:0-39763 GCA_963931875.1 Pollenia griseotomentosa | reverse complement strand
ATGAAAAACTTTAAATGCGTTTTTCTGGCAAACTAGAAGAGTTAGAGCAAAAATAACGAAAATCTGTGATCACTAGTATTTTCCACTAAAACTTGATTTTCTAAGGATTTTTATATGAAAAACTTTAAATGCGTTTTCTGGCAAACTAGAAGAGTTAGAGCAAAAATAACGAAAATCTGTGATCACTAGTATTTTCCACTAAAACTTGATTTTTCTAAGGATTTTTATATGAAAAACTTTAAATGCGTTTTTCTGGCAAACTAGAAGAGTTAGAGCAAAAATAACGAAAATCTGTGATCACTAGTATTTTCCACTAAAACTTGATTTTCTAAGGATTTTTATATGAAAAACTTTAAATGCGTTTTTCTGGCAAACTAGAAGAGTTAGAGCAAAAATAACGAAAATCTGTGATCACTAGTATTTTCCACTAAAACTTGATTTTCTAAGGATTTTTATATGAAAAACTTTAAATGCGTTTTTCTGGCAAACTAGAAGAGTTAGAGCAAAAATAACGAAAATCTGTGATCACTAGTATTTTCCACTAAAACTTGATTTTCTAAGGATTTTTATATGAAAAACTTTAAATGCGTTTTTCTGGCAAACTAGAAGAGTTAGAGCAAAAATAACGAAAATCTGTGATCACTAGTATTTTCCACTAAAACTTGATTTTCTAAGGATTTTTATATGAAAAACTTTAAATGCGTTTTTCTGGCAAACTAGAAGAGTTAGAGCAAAAATAACGAAAATCTGTGATCACTAGTATTTTCCACTAAAACTTGATTTTCTAAGGATTTTTATATGAAAAACTTTAAATGCGTTTTTCTGGCAAACTAGAAGAGTTAGAGCAAAAATAACGAAAATCTGTGATCACTAGTATTTTCCACTAAAACTTGATTTTCTAAGGATTTTTATATGAAAAACTTTAAATGCGTTTTTCTGGCAAACTAGAAGAGTTAGAGCAAAAATAACGAAAATCTGTGATCACTAGTATTTTCCACTAAAACTTGATTTTCTAAGGATTTTTATATGAAAAACTTTAAATGCGTTTTTCTGGCAAACTAGAAGAGTTAGAGCAAAAATAACGAAAATCTGTGATCACTAGTATTTTCCACTAAAACTTGATTTTCTAAGGATTTTTATATGAAAAACTTTAAATGCGTTTTTCTGGCAAACTAGAAGAGTTAGAGCAAAAATAACGAAAATCTGTGATCACTAGTATTTTCCACTAAAACTTGATTTTCTAAGGATTTTTATATGAAAAACTTTAAATGCGTTTTTCTGGCAAACTAGAAGAGTTAGAGCAAAAATAACGAAAATCTGTGATCACTAGTATTTTCCACTAAAACTTGATTTTCTAAGGATTTTTATATGAAAAACTTTAAATGCGTTTTTCTGGCAAACTAGAAGAGTTAGAGCAAAAATAACGAAAATCTGTGATCACTAGTATTTTCCACTAAAACTTGATTTTCTAAGGATTTTTATATGAAAAACTTTAAATGCGTTTTTCTGGCAAACTAGAAGAGTTAGAGCAAAAATAACGAAAATCTGTGATCACTAGTATTTTCCACTAAAACTTGATTTTCTAAGGATTTTTATATGAAAAACTTTAAATGCGTTTTTCTGGCAAACTAGAAGAGTTAGAGCAAAAATAACGAAAATCTGTGATCACTAGTATTTTCCACTAAAACTTGATTTTCTAAGGATTTTTATATGAAAAACTTTAAATGCGTTTTTCTGGCAAACTAGAAGAGTTAGAGCAAAAATAACGAAAATCTGTGATCACTAGTATTTTCCACTAAAACTTGATTTTCTAAGGATTTTTATATGAAAAACTTTAAATGCGTTTTTCTGGCAAACTAGAAGAGTTAGAGCAAAAATAACGAAAATCTGTGATCACTAGTATTTTCCACTAAAACTTGATTTTCTAAGGATTTTTATATGAAAAACTTTAAATGCGTTTTTCTGGCAAACTAGAAGAGTTAGAGCAAAAATAACGAAAATCTGTGATCACTAGTATTTTCCACTAAAACTTGATTTTCTAAGGATTTTTATATGAAAAACTTTAAATGCGTTTTTTCTGGCAAACTAGAAGAGTTAGAGCAAAAATAACGAAAATCTGTGATCACTAGTATTTTCCACTAAAACTTGATTTTCTAAGGATTTTTATATGAAAAACTTTAAGTGCGTTTTTCTGGCAAACTAGAAGAGTTAGAGCAAAAATAACGAAAATCTGTGATCACTAGTATTTTCCACTAAAACTTGATTTTCTAAGGATTTTTATATGAAAAACTTTAAATGCGTTTTTCTGGCAAACTAGAAGAGTTAGAGCAAAAATAACGAAAATCTGTGATCACTAGTATTTTCCACTAAAACTTGATTTTCTAAGGATTTTTATATGAAAAACTTTAAATGCGTTTTTCTGGCAAACTAGAAGAGTTAGAGCAAAAATAACGAAAATCTGTGATCACTAGTATTTTCCACTAAAACTTGATTTTCTAAGGATTTTTATATGAAAAACTTTAAATGCGTTTTTCTGGCAAACTAGAAGAGTTAGAGCAAAAATAACGAAAATCTGTGATCACTAGTATTTTCCACTAAAACTTGATTTTCTAAGGATTTTTATATGAAAAACTTTAAATGCGTTTTTCTGGCAAACTAGAAGAGTTAGAGCAAAAATAACGAAAATCTGTGATCACTAGTATTTTCCACTAAAACTTGATTTTCTAAGGATTTTTATATGAAAAACTTTAAATGCGTTTTTCTGGCAAACTAGAAGAGTTAGAGCAAAAATAACGAAAATCTGTGATCACTAGTATTTTCCACTAAAACTTGATTTTCTAAGGATTTTTATATGAAAAACTTTAAATGCGTTTTTCTGGCAAACTAGAAGAGTTAGAGCAAAAATAACGAAAATCTGTGATCACTAGTATTTTCCACTAAAACTTGATTTTCTAAGGATTTTTATATGAAAAACTTTAAATGCGTTTTTCTGGCAAACTAGAAGAGTTAGAGCAAAAATAACGAAAATCTGTGATCACTAGTATTTTCCACTAAAACTTGGTTTTCTAAGGATTTTTATATGAAAAACTTTAAATGCGTTTTTCTGGCAAACTAGAAGAGTTAGAGCAAAAATAACGAAAATCTGTGATCACTAGTATTTTCCACTAAAACTTGGTTTTCTAAGGATTTTTATATGAAAAACTTTAAATGCGTTTTTCTGGCAAACTAGAAGAGTTAGAGCAAAAATAACGAAAATCTGTGATCACTAGTATTTTCCACTAAAACTTGGTTTTCTAAGGATTTTTATATGAAAAACTTTAAATGCGTTTTTCTGGCAAACTAGAAGAGTTAGAGCAAAAATAACGAAAATCTGTGATCACTAGTATTTTCCACTAAAACTTGGTTTTCTAAGGATTTTTATATGAAAAACTTTAAATGCGTTTTTCTGGCAAACTAGAAGAGTTAGAGCAAAAATAACGAAAATCTGTGATCACTAGTATTTTCCACTAAAACTTGGTTTTCTAAGGATTTTTATATGAAAAACTTTAAATGCGTTTTTCTGGCAAACTAGAAGAGTTAGAGCAAAAATAACGAAAATCTGTGATCACTAGTATTTTCCACTAAAACTTGATTTCTAAGGATTTTTATATGAAAAACTTTAAATGCGTTTTTCTGGCAAACTAGAAGAGTTAGAGCAAAAATAACGAAAATCTGTGATCACTAGTATTTTCCACTAAAACTTGGTTTTCTAAGGATTTTTATATGAAAAACTTTAAATGCGTTTTTCTGGCAAACTAGAAGAGTTAGAGCAAAAATAACGAAAATCTGTGATCACTAGTATTTTCCACTAAAACTTGATTTTCTAAGGATTTTTATATGAAAAACTTTAAATGCGTTTTTCTGGCAAACTAGAAGAGTTAGAGCAAAAATAACGAAAATCTGTGATCACTAGTATTTTCCACTAAAACTTGATTTTCTAAGGATTTTTATATGAAAAACTTTAAATGCGTTTTTCTGGCAAACTAGAAGAGTTAGAGCAAAAATAACGAAAATCTGTGATCACTAGTATTTTCCACTAAAACTTGATTTTCTAAGGATTTTTATATGAAAAACTTTAAATGCGTTTTTCTGGCAAACTAGAAGAGTTAGAGCAAAAATAACGAAAATCTGTGATCACTAGTATTTTCCACTAAAACTTGATTTTCTAAGGATTTTTATATGAAAAACTTTAAATGCGTTTTTCTGGCAAACTAGAAGAGTTAGAGCAAAAATAACGAAAATCTGTGATCACTAGTATTTTCCACTAAAACTTGATTTTCTAAGGATTTTTATATGAAAAACTTTAAATGCGTTTTTCTGGCAAACTAGAAGAGTTAGAGCAAAAATAACGAAAATCTGTGATCACTAGTATTTTCCACTAAAACTTGATTTTCTAAGGATTTTTATATGAAAAACTTTAAATGCGTTTTTCTGGCAAACTAGAAGAGTTAGAGCAAAAATAACGAAAATCTGTGATCACTAGTATTTTCCACTAAAACTTGATTTTCTAAGGATTTTTATATGAAAAACTTTAAATGCGTTTTTCTGGCAAACTAGAAGAGTTAGAGCAAAAATAACGAAAATCTGTGATCACTAGTATTTTCCACTAAAACTTGATTTTCTAAGGATTTTTATATGAAAAACTTTAAATGCGTTTTTCTGGCAAACTAGAAGAGTTAGAGCAAAAATAACGAAAATCTGTGATCACTAGTATTTTCCACTAAAACTTGATTTTCTAAGGATTTTTATATGAAAAACTTTAAATGCGTTTTTCTGGCAAACTAGAAGAGTTAGAGCAAAAATAACGAAAATCTGTGATCACTAGTATTTTCCACTAAAACTTGATTTTCTAAGGATTTTTATATGAAAAACTTTAAATGCGTTTTTCTGGCAAACTAGAAGAGTTAGAGCAAAAATAACGAAAATCTGTGATCACTAGTATTTTCCACTAAAACTTGATTTTCTAAGGATTTTTATATGAAAAACTTTAAATGCGTTTTTCTGGCAAACTAGAAGAGTTAGAGCAAAAATAACGAAAATCTGTGATCACTAGTATTTTCCACTAAAACTTGATTTTCTAAGGATTTTTATATGAAAAACTTTAAATGCGTTTTTCTGGCAAACTAGAAGAGTTAGAGCAAAAATAACGAAAATCTGTGATCACTAGTATTTTCCACTAAAACTTGATTTTCTAAGGATTTTTATATGAAAAACTTTAAATGCGTTTTTCTGGCAAACTAGAAGAGTTAGAGCAAAAATAACGAAAATCTGTGATCACTAGTATTTTCCACTAAAACTTGATTTTCTAAGGATTTTTATATGAAAAACTTTAAATGCGTTTTTCTGGCAAACTAGAAGAGTTAGAGCAAAAATAACGAAAATCTGTGATCACTAGTATTTTCCACTAAAACTTGATTTTCTAAGGATTTTTATATGAAAAACTTTAAATGCGTTTTTCTGGCAAACTAGAAGAGTTAGAGCAAAAATAACGAAAATCTGTGATCACTAGTATTTTCCACTAAAACTTGATTTTCTAAGGATTTTTATATGAAAAACTTTAAATGCGTTTTTCTGGCAAACTAGAAGAGTTAGAGCAAAAATAACGAAAATCTGTGATCACTAGTATTTTCCACTAAAACTTGATTTTCTAAGGATTTTTATATGAAAAACTTTAAATGCGTTTTTCTGGCAAACTAGAAGAGTTAGAGCAAAAATAACGAAAATCTGTGATCACTAGTATTTTCCACTAAAACTTGATTTTCTAAGGATTTTTATATGAAAAACTTTAAATGCGTTTTTCTGGCAAACTAGAAGAGTTAGAGCAAAAATAACGAAAATCTGTGATCACTAGTATTTTCCACTAAAACTTGATTTTCTAAGGATTTTTATATGAAAAACTTTAAATGCGTTTTTCTGGCAAACTAGAAGAGTTAGAGCAAAAATAACGAAAATCTGTGATCACTAGTATTTTCCACTAAAACTTGATTTTCTAAGGATTTTTATATGAAAAACTTTAAATGCGTTTTTCTGGCAAACTAGAAGAGTTAGAGCAAAAATAACGAAAATCTGTGATCACTAGTATTTTCCACTAAAACTTGATTTTCTAAGGATTTTTATATGAAAAACTTTAAATGCGTTTTTCTGGCAAACTAGAAGAGTTAGAGCAAAAATAACGAAAATCTGTGATCACTAGTATTTTCCACTAAAACTTGATTTTCTAAGGATTTTTATATGAAAAACTTTAAATGCGTTTTTCTGGCAAACTAGAAGAGTTAGAGCAAAAATAACGAAAATCTGTGATCACTAGTATTTTCCACTAAAACTTGATTTTCTAAGGATTTTTATATGAAAAACTTTAAATGCGTTTTTCTGGCAAACTAGAAGAGTTAGAGCAAAAATAACGAAAATCTGTGATCACTAGTATTTTCCACTAAAACTTGGTTTTCTAAGGATTTTTATATGAAAAACTTTAAATGCGTTTTTCTGGCAAACTAGAAGAGTTAGAGCAAAAATAACGAAAATCTGTGATCACTAGTATTTTCCACTAAAACTTGATTTTCTAAGGATTTTTATATGAAAAACTTTAAATGCGTTTTTCTTGCAAACTAGAAGAGTTAGAGCAAAAATAACGAAAATCTGTGATCACTAGTATTTTCCACAAAAACTTGTTAAATTTTTTTAAAGGATTTTTATATGAAAAACTTTAAATGCGTTTTTCTGGCAAACTAGAAGAGTTAGAGCAAAAATAACGAAAATCTGTGATCACTAGTATTTTCCACTAAAACTTGGTTTTCTAAGGATTTTTATATGAAAAACTTTAAATGCGTTTTTCTGGCAAACTAGAAGAGTTAGAGCAAAAATAACGAAAATCTGTGATCACTAGTATTTTCCACTAAAACTTGATTTTCTAAGGATTTTTATATGAAAAACTTTAAATGCGTTTTTCTGGCAAACTAGAAGAGTTAGAGCAAAAATAACGAAAATCTGTGATCACTAGTATTTTCCACTAAAACTTGGTTTTCTAAGGATTTTTATATGAAAAACTTTAAATGCGTTTTTCTGGCAAACTAGAAGAGTTAGAGCAAAAATAACGAAAATCTGTGATCACTAGTATTTTCCACTAAAACTTGATTTTCTAAGGATTTTTATATGAAAAACTTTAAATGCGTTTTTCTGGCAAACTAGAAGAGTTAGAGCAAAAATAACGAAAATCTGTGATCACTAGTATTTTCCACTAAAACTTGATTTTCTAAGGATTTTTATATGAAAAACTTTAAATGCGTTTTTCTGGCAAACTAGAAGAGTTAGAGCAAAAATAACGAAAATCTGTGATCACTAGTATTTTCCACTAAAACTTGATTTTCTAAGGATTTTTATATGAAAAACTTTAAATGCGTTTTTCTGGCAAACTAGAAGAGTTAGAGCAAAAATAACGAAAATCTGTGATCACTAGTATTTTCCACTAAAACTTGATTTTCTAAGGATTTTTATATGAAAAACTTTAAATGCGTTTTTCTGGCAAACTAGAAGAGTTAGAGCAAAAATAACGAAAATCTGTGATCACTAGTATTTTCCACTAAAACTTGATTTTCTAAGGATTTTTATATGAAAAACTTTAAATGCGTTTTTCTGGCAAACTAGAAGAGTTAGAGCAAAAATAACGAAAATCTGTGATCACTAGTATTTTCCACTAAAACTTGATTTTCTAAGGATTTTTATATGAAAAACTTTAAATGCGTTTTTCTGGCAAACTAGAAGAGTTAGAGCAAAAATAACGAAAATCTGTGATCACTAGTATTTTCCACTAAAACTTGATTTTCTAAGGATTTTTATATGAAAAACTTTAAATGCGTTTTTCTGGCAAACTAGAAGAGTTAGAGCAAAAATAACGAAAATCTCTGATCACTAGTATTTTCCACTAAAACTTGATTTTCTAAGGATTTTTATATGAAAAACTTTAAATGCGTTTTTCTGGCAAACTAGAAGAGTTAGAGCAAAAATAACGAAAATCTGTGATCACTAGTATTTTCCACTAAAACTTGATTTTCTAAGGATTTTTATATGAAAAACTTTAAATGCGTTTTTCTGGCAAACTAGAAGAGTTAGAGCAAAAATAACGAAAATCTGTGATCACTAGTATTTTCCATTAAAACTTGATTTTCTAAGGATTTTTATATGAAAAACTTTAAATGCGTTTTTCTGGCAAACTAGAAGAGTTAGAGCAAAAATAACGAAAATCTGTGATCACTAGTATTTTCCACTAAAACTTGATTTTCTAAGGATTTTTATATGAAAAACTTTAAATGCGTTTTTCTGGCAAACTAGAAGAGTTAGAGCAAAAATAACGAAAATCTGTGATCACTAGTATTTTCCACTAAAACTTGATTTTCTAAGGATTTTTATATGAAAAACTTTAAATGCGTTTTTCTGACAAACTAGAAGAGTTAGAGCAAAAATAACGAAAATCTGTTATCACTAGTATTTTCCACTAAAACTTGATTTTCTAAGGATTTTTATATGAAAAACTTTAAATGCGTTTTTCTGGCAAACTAGAAGAGTTAGAGCAAAAATAACGAAAATCTGTGATCACTAGTATTTTCCACTAAAACTTGGTTTTCTAAGGATTTTTATATGAAAAACTTTAAATGCGTTTTTCTGGCAAACTAGAAGAGTTAGAGCAAAAATAACGAAAATCTGTGATCACTAGTATTTTCCACTAAAACTTGATTTTCTAAGGATTTTTATATGAAAAACTTTAAATGCGTTTTTCTGGCAAACTAGAAGAATTAGAGCAAAAATAACGAAAATCTGTGATCACTAGTATTTTCCACTAAAACTTGATTTTCTAAGGATTTTTATATGAAAAACTTTAAATGCGTTTTTCTGGCAAACTAGAAGAGTTAGAGCAAAAATAACGAAAATCTGTGATCACTAGTATTTTCCACTAAAACTTGATTTTCTAAGGATTTTTATATGAAAAACTTTAAATGCGTTTTTCTGGCAAACTAGAAGAGTTAGAGCAAAAATAACGAAAATCTGTGATCACTAGTATTTTCCACTAAAACTTGATTTTCTAAGGATTTTTATATGAAAAACATTAAATGCGTTTTTCTGGCAAACTAGAAGAGTTAGAGCAAAAATAACGAAAATCTGTGATCACTAGTATTTTCCACTAAAACTTGATTTTCTAAGGATTTTTATATGAAAAACATTAAATGCGTTTTTCTGGCAAACTAGAAGAGTTAGAGCAAAAATAACAAAAATCTGTGATCACTAGTATTTTCCATTAAAACTTGATTTTCTAAGGATTTTTATATGAAAAACTTTAAATGCGTTTTTCTGGCAAACTAGAAGAGTTAGAGCAAAAATAACGAAAATCTGTGATCACTAGTATTTTCCACTAAAACTTGATTTTCTAAGGATTTTTATATGAAAAACTTTAAATGCGTTTTTCTGGCAAACTAGAAGAGTTAGAGCAAAAATAACGAAAATCTGTGATCACTAGTATTTTCCACTAAAACTTGATTTTCTAAGGATTTTTATATGAAAAACTTTAAATGCGTTTTTCTGACAAACTAGAAGAGTTAGAGCAAAAATAACGAAAATCTGTTATCACTAGTATTTTCCACTAAAACTTGATTTTCTAAGGATTTTTATATGAAAAACTTTAAATGCGTTTTTCTGGCAAACTAGAAGAGTTAGAGCAAAAATAACGAAAATCTGTGATCACTAGTATTTTCCACTAAAACTTGGTTTTCTAAGGATTTTTATATGAAAAACTTTAAATGCGTTTTTCTGGCAAACTAGAAGAGTTAGAGCAAAAATAACGAAAATCTGTGATCACTAGTATTTTCCACTAAGACTTGATTTTCTAAGGATTTTTATATGAAAAACTTTAAATGCGTTTTTCTGGCAAACTAGAAGAGTTAGAGCAAAAATAACGAAAATCTGTGATCACTAGTATTTTCCACTAAAACTTGATTTTCTAAGGATTTTTATATGAAAAACTTTAAATGCGTTCTTCTGGCAAACTAGAAGAGTTAGAGCAAAAATAACGAAAATCTGTGATCACTAGTATTTTCCACTAAAACTTGATTTTCTAAGGATTTTTATATGAAAAACTGTAAGTGCGTTTTTCTGGCAAACTAGAAGAGGTAGAGCAAAAATAACGAAAATCTGTGATCACTAGTATTTTCCACTAAAACTTGATTTTCTAAGGATTTTTATATGAAAGACTTTAAATGCGTTTTTCTGGCAAACTAGAAGAGTTAGAGCAAAAATAACGAAAATCTGTGATCACTAGTATTTTCCACTAAAACTTGATTTTCTAAGGATTTTTATATGAAAAACTTTAAATGCGTTTTTCTGGCAAACTAGAAGAGTTAGAGCAAAAATAACGAAAATCTGTGATCACTAGTATTTTCCACTAAAACTTGATTTTCTAAGGATTTTTATATGAAAAACTTTAAATGCGTTTTTCTGGCAAACTAGAAGAGTTAGAGCAAAAATAACGAAAATCTGTGATCACTAGTATTTTCCACTAAAACTTGATTTTCTAAGGATTTTTATATGAAAAACTGTAAGTGCGTTTTTCTGGCAAACTAGAAGAGTTAGAGCAAAAATAACGAAAATCTGTGATCACTAGTATTTTCCACTAAAACTTGATTTTCTAAGGATTTTTATATGAAAAACTTTAAATGCGTTTTTCTGGCAAACTAGAAGAGTTAGAGCAAAAATAACGAAAATCTGTGATCACTAGTATTTTCCACTAAAACTTGATTTTCTAAGGATTTTTATATGAAAAACTTTAAATGCGTTTTTCTGGCAAACTAGAAGAGTAAGAGCAAAAATAACGAAAATCTGTGATCACTAGTATTTTCCACTAAAACTTGGTTTTCTAAGGATTTTTATATGAAAAACTTTAAATGCGTTTTTCTGGCAAACTAGAAGAGTTAGAGCAAAAATAACGAAAATCTGTGATCACTAGTATTTTCCACTAAAACTTGATTTTCTAAGGATTTTTATATGAAAAACTTTAAATGCGTTTTTCTGGCAAACTAGAAGAGTTAGAGCAAAAATAACGAAAATCTGTGATCACTAGTATTTTCCACTAAAACTTGATTTTCTAAGGATTTTTTTATGAAAAACTTTAAATGCGTTTTTCTGGCAAACTAGAAGAGTTAGAGCAAAAATAACGAAAATCTGTGATCACTAGTATTTTCCACTAAAACTTGGTTTTCTAAGGATTTTTATATGAAAAACTTTAAATGCGTTTTTCTGGCAAACTAGAAGAGTTAGAGCAAAAATAACGAAAATCTGTGATCACTAGTATTTTCCACTAAAACTTGGTTTTCTAAGGATTTTTATATGAAAAACTTTAAATGCGTTTTTCTGGCAAACTAGAAGAGTAAGAGCAAAAATAACGAAAATCTGTGATCACTAGTATTTTCCACTAAAACTTGATTTTCTAAGGATTTTTATATGAAAAACTTTAAATGCGTTTTTCTGGCAAACTGGAAGAGTTAGAGCAAAAATAACGAAAATCTGTGATCACTAGTATTTTCCACTAAAACTTGATTTTCTAAGGATTTTTATATGAAAAACTTTAAATGCGTTTTTCTGGCAAACTAGAAGAGTTAGAGCAAAAATAACGAAAATCTGTGATCACTAGTATTTCTGGCAAACTAGAAGAGTTAGAGCAAAAATAACGAAAATCTGTGATCACTAGTATTTTCCACTAAAACTTGGTTTTCTAAGGATTTTTATATGAAAAACTTTAAATGCGTTTTTCTGGCAAACTAGAAGAGTTAGAGCAAAAATAACGAAAATCTGTGATCACTAGTATTTTCCACTAAAACTTGATTTTCTAAGGATTTTTATATGAAAAACTTTAAATGCGTTTTTCTGGCAAACTAGAAGAGTTAGAGCAAAAATAACGAAAATCTGTGATCACTAGTATTTTCCACTAAAACTTGGTTTTCTAAGGATTTTTATATGAAAAACTTTAAATGCGTTTTTCTGGCAAACTAGAAGAGTTAGAGCAAAAATTACGAAAATCTGTGATCACTAGTATTTTCCACTAAAACTTGATTTTCTAAGGATTTTTATATGAAAAACTTTAAATGCGTTTTTCTGGCAAACTAGAAGAGTTAGAGCAAAAATAACGAAAATCTGTGATCACTAGTATTTTCCACTAAAACTTGGTTTTCTAAGGATTTTTATATGAAAAACTTTAAAAGCGTTTTTCTGGCAAACTAGAAGAGTTAGAGCAAAAATAACGAAAATCTGTGATCACTAGTATTTTCCACTAAAACTTGATTTTCTAAGGATTTTTATATGAAAAACTTTAAATGCGTTTTTCTGGCAAACTAGAAGAGTTAGAGCAAAAATAACGTAAATCTGTGATCACTAGTATTTTCCACTAAAACTTGATTTTCTAAGGATTTTTATATGAAAGACTTTAAATGCGTTTTTCTGGCAAACTAGAAGAGTTAGAGCAAAAATAACGAAAATCTGTGATCACTAGTATTTTCCACTAAAACTTGGTTTTCTAAGGATTTTTATATGAAAAACTTTAAATGCGTTTTTCTGGCAAACTAGAAGAGTTAGAGCAAAAATAACGAAAATCTGTGATCACTAGTATTTTCCACTAAAACTTGATTTTCTAAGGATTTTTATATGAAAAACTTTAAATGCGTTTTTCTGGCAAACTAGAAGAGTTAGAGCAAAAATAACGAAAATCTGTGATCACTAGTATTTTCCACTAAAACTTGATTTTCTAAGGATTTTTATATGAAAAACTTTAAATGCGTTTTTCTGGCAAACTAGAAGAGTTAGAGCAAAAATAACGAAAATCTGTGATCACTAGTATTTTCCACTAAAACTTGGTTTTCTAAGGATTTTTATATGAAAAACTTTAAATGCGTTTTTCTGGCAAACTAGAAGAGTTAGAGCAAAAATAACGAAAATCTGTGATCACTAGTATTTTCCACTAAAACTTGGTTTTCTAAAGATTTTTATATGAAAAACTTTAAATGCGTTTTTCTGGCAAACTAGAAGAGTTAGAGCAAAAATAACGAAAATCTGTGATCACTAGTATTTTCCACTAAAACTTGATTTTCTAAGGATTTTTATATGAAAAACTTTAAATGCGTTTTTCTGGCAAACTAGAAGAGTTAGAGCAAAAATAACGAAAATCTGTGATCACTAGTATTTTCCACTAAAACTTGGTTTTCTAAGGATTTTTATATGAAAAACTTTAAATGCGTTTTTCTGGCAAACTAGAAGAGTTAGAGCAAAAATAACGAAAATCTGTGATCACTAGTATTTTCTACTAAAACTTGATTTGCTAAGGATTTTTATATGAAAAACTTTAAATGCGTTTTTCTGGCAAACTAGAAGAGTTAGAGCAAAAATAACGAAAATCTGTGATCACTAGTATTTTCCACTAAAACTTGATTTTCTAAGGATTTTTATATAAAAAACTTTAAATGCGTTTTTCTGGCAAACTAGAAGAGTTAGAGCAAAAATAACGAAAATCTGTGATCACTAGGATTTTCCACTAAAACTTGATTTTCTAAGGATTTTTATATAAAAAACTTTAAATGCGTTTTTCTGGCAAACTAGAAGAGTTAGAGCAAAAATAACGAAAATCTGTGATCACTAGTATTTTCCACTAAAACTTGATTTTCTAAGGATTTTTATATGAAAAACTTTAAATGCGTTTTTCTGGCAAACTAGAAGAGTTAGAGCAAAAATAACGAAAATCTGTGATCACTAGTATTTTCCACTAAAACTTGATTTTCTAAGGATTTTTATATGAAAAACTTTAAATGCGTTTTTCTGGCAAACTAGAAGAGTTAGAGCAAAAATAACGAAAATCTGTGATCACTAGTATTTTCCACTAAAACTTGATTTTCTAAGGATTTTTATATGAAAAACTTTAAATGCGTTTTTCTGGCAAACTAGAAGAGTTAGAGCAAAAATAACGAAAATCTGTGATCACTAGTATTTTCCACTAAAACTTGATTTTCTAAGGATTTTTATATGAAAAACTTTAAATGCGTTTTTCTGGCAAACTAGAAGAGTTAGAGCAAAAATAAAGAAAATCTGTGATCACTAGTATTTTCCACTAAAACTTGATTTTCTAAGGATTTTTATATGAAAAACTTTAAATGCGTTTTTCTGGCAAACTAGAAGAGTTAGAGCAAAAATAACGAAAATCTGTGATCACTAGTATTTTCCACTAAAACTTGATTTTCTAAGGATTTTTATATGAAAAACTTTAAATGCGTTTTTCTGGCAAACTAGAAGAGTTAGAGCAAAAATAACGAAAATCTGTGATCACTAGTATTTTAAAACCTTTTCTTTAGCTTCACTTCGGAAAATCAAATCTTGTAACGTTAATTTAACCGCCTTATACTCAATGTAAATGGATGAAACTTTGCAGGCATACATATTCCCGATGACAATACACGAATACATGGGCGTAGTCAGGATAAAATCTAGGGGGGGGGAGGAGGCAACAATTTTTTGACCGCCTTTTACTCGATGCAAATGGATGAAACTTTGCAGGCATACATATTCCCGATGACAGTACACGAATACATGGCCGTAGCCAGGATAAAATCTAGGGGGGCGGGCAAAATTTTTTAAAAATGTTCTTTTTTTAGAAAAGCGTTTCTTAAAAAAAATTTTTTTAAATGTTCTTATTTTGAATAAGTTTTTAGGAATTTTTCAATTTTATTTTAAAAAGAAAATCTTAAGTCAGTAAAGTTCTTTTGACGTTTTTAAAAACGAAAAATCTTTTAGTTATGGAAAAAGCTTTAAATAGTGCTGCAAAATTTAAATTGTTTATTCAACCAAAAAAAATATTTACTTCATTCTATGTTATCCAAAAAAAAAATAAAAATTAAGACTCACCTTTATTTTTTAGCCCCAACCAACATTACCCTTCTTCTTGTTTTTATTTCCTAACAAATTTTGCTTTTCTTAAACACTTCACTATTTAATATTAATAAAAGTGTCTCTTCACTGACACTTACAAAAGCAGCAGAAAAAAAACAAATAAACACAACAACAAACTTAAAGGGCGACTTGCATTTAAAATACATATATAAAACCCAAAAATACCTACATACCTATAAAACAAATAATTTTTTTACTTTTTACACATTTTTCTGTTCTTTCTTACTTTACTTTAAAAACAAACAAAAAACTATTTTAAAACTTTTTTTGTCTAATTTAGGTATTTCTTTTAAATTTTTTTTCTTTATGTATTTTGTTCCCCCTTTCTCACTTTTTCTATTTTTATTTAATTAAACTATTTATGCACACGCGCTTCTTTCGCGGTTTTAATTGAAGTTTATTAGATTTAAATTTGATTTTATTTTTTACACAAACTATTAATTACACCAAAATTATAACTAAAAAGACTGCCGAAAAAATTGCATGAACAAACAGTGTCGTCAGTATACAAATGTCCCATATCCCCTCTGTCAATTCAACATTCAAAATACAGGCAAAGCTCGATATAACAAATACTCACTTTAACGAAAATCCGATATAACGAATGACCAAATTTTTTCATTAGCTACCCTACAAGAAGTGAATGAGCGAGTAGTCACTTTTTTCACGTTGGTGTTAAGAAAATGATAGAAATGAATGACAGAAAATTTGATTTCGGTCATTGCATTCTATCATTTTTTTAACACCAACGTGAAAAAAGTGACAACTCGCTCATTCTCTTCTTGTAGGGTACCTTATATAACGAACGATCAACTTTTTTTTTCTCCCGGCTTAACGAATGGTTAAGAAAAACAAAGCAAAACCAAAAATTTGTTACAATACCGTTTGTTTGAATGTGCTTTTTTTTGTTTGTTACAAAGTAATAGAACTTGTAGATTAGTTTTAAGCATAGTAAAAGAGTTTTGTTTGAAGTGTTGTTGAAGCAAAATGGTGAATAGAAAAAGAATACCATTCAGTGCAAAAAAAATTTTTTTAGAAGAATGTAAAAAAAGGTGTAAGTCTTTTTCTTATATCGCATATTGAATATGAATACGCTGATAGAGGCATTTGTTATTATTTTTAAGCATATGAGTGTAAGCATACATTTGCTGTTTCAACATACAAATTGTCTTAACTAAGCTATATATGTATTACAGATTTTTTAGACAAATAATTTGTCCCAATATGTAAAAACATAGTACATACTTACGTATTTAATGGTAAATGTAGCTAATTTTTTATTTAAAAAAAGTTCAGTATTACGAATTTCTCTGTTTAACGAAAGGGGCTGACATTATATCATTCGTTATACCGGGCTTTGCCTGTATACTTGTTTTTAAAATTCATAAACACACCCTTCATTTACCCACCGAGCAAGTAACAAATCGGTCTTTATACAAATTTGCCATTATCATCTCTTTACCTATGTGTAATATTAATAACACACACACACGAACAAAAAATGCCTCCTTTTTGTCTTAGCCAATTAAAGCAATAACAACAACAATATTCTACACAGAACAAACATCTTTACACGCATGTTTTCTTGTATTAAAAAAAACAACCACCCAACAACTTGCAGTAGCCACCTGACTTACTGACACACAGTCGCACTAATCGAAATACAGACAGACACAGTGTCATACAATTGCGTGGCTGATTTAACAAACAACTCGTGGCGGAGGGTTTCAAAAGATCAAAAAGAAACAGAAAATAACAACAAACATACAAACATTGAAGACTCCATTAAACATTTCACACAATTACTTGGCAGAATTTTTCAATTGGCAATTAAAGCTTGAATTTCATTTTTTCCGCAGAGATTTTTACAAATTTATAACACCAACACTTTATTTAATAACAATACTTATAAATTATTAATTAAAAATTTACACTTGCTTAATTTTTAATAAAATTACAAAACTATTACTGATTTATTGCAACATAACTTTTTTAACAAACGACGGCAACTGAGTGAAAAGAAAGAGAAGTGAAAATAACGTGTCATCCGAGAAAATATAAAGATGCCAGATGATGAGTTTTAGCGAAAATAATCAATTTATGACCGTAGTCGGGACTTAAACCAAAGTTATTTATATAAATCTTATCTTAAAGGAAACTGGTAATATCAGCCATGTCACAGAATACAATTCCGTTCGGAAACGGAATTCATTCCGTATTTTGGTGCTTCAGAAAATTAATTACGAAAAAATTTTTCGGAATGAAACCATTTCTATTTTCATGAACGGAATGGGAGTTTTCTGTATCTTAAACGGCAAATAATTATCAAAATATACTTTCTATCAATAAACAAATATGTTTTCTTTATTTATTTTTCAAAAGAAGTATATTTTAAATAATTTTTAGCAATTTATTTTACAAATATTTAAAACTCTTTCTAAAATCTTTAACAAGAAAACAAAATTTTCGTAATGGATTTATGAAGCATTGCCATATCTCTTTTGTTGTCATATTTTGCCAAAATTTACATACGGCAACACACAAAACTAAACAAAACTGAAAAGAACAAAGCAAAATTGGAAACAATTACATTTGTTAAAATTTTTTTTTAGCCTGATTGATACGCTCGGCATATTTACATACTTTTTAAATTTCACAAATTTTAAAGTTGATTACTTTTTTACACATAAATAAAAACTCAAATGTAAATTTTTTTGTACAAAAATTTTGTTAACAGCTATTTTTTGTTTTGCTAAGTGAATTTGTTGCCATATTAAATTGTAATAAATACTGATGTTGCCAAATGGGTAACATAAAAATCGCTTAAACAAAATTTTTCGGATTGATGAAAACGATTGGAATCCAAAGCACCAAAAATGATTTCGAACGGAATGGCAAATACGGAATTGACAGCATTCCGAACGGAATCTGTGACACGGCTGTATATAATGTTATTTAAATGATTTGTTAAATCAGATTTAGTTTAATTTGGCACGTTTAATGAATAAATGACAATATTGTAGATGAACATTTCGAACAAATTAAATTTTTAACCATTAGAATTTTAGCTACAAGCCACTTTTTATTACAGTCAAGACAAAAACTATTATAAGGTCAGCTTTTTACAGGAAGAAGACAAAGCTAAATCACAAGAGCTTTTAGTTATAAAAGAGCTTTAAATTGTGCTGCCAAACTAAAATTGTTTACTCAAATCGCAGTTTGAAATGATTTACATACCGTCCAGACTATCCATTGTTATGTTTCCTCAAGAACAAAACGTTGAAAGAATTAGCGATGCATAATTGTTTTTACACAGCGTTTACATTTGCCAGTACTGGCAAGACAGTAAGCATATACATATAAGTTGGCAAAACAATGCAAAAACAAAATAGCTGTACTGGCAAATGTAAACGCCGTGTTATTGTGCGATGTGGGGAAAACGAAAACCTATATAAAAAGCAACAAAAACAAACAAGATGGCGCTCTTATATATTTGGCAATACTGCAGAGATGTAAAACATCATTGTGCAAGCAATTGTTTTAACAACGCTGTTTCAGCAAGAACAGAACATCGACATCAGCAGAGTTCACTATTCAAATTCGAACACATGAACATAAGAAATATGTAGTTTGTTGTTTTAACATAGCGATTGCTAATCTAGGCGGCATGTAAGGGGAATATATTTTATGTTTTTATTAATTAAGAGAATTTAATTAATATAAACTTTAATTCAGAGCTTTGTATTTTCTTTAAAGATTTTTGCTTTTATCAGTTTTAAATAAAACACTTTTTAAAACCTTTTCTTTAGCTTCACTTCGGAAAATCAAATCTTGTAACGTTAATTTAACCGCCTTATACTCAATGTAAATGGATGAAACTTTGCAGGCATACATATTCCCGATGACAATACACGAATACATGGGCGTAGCCAGGATAAAATCTATGGGGGGTGGGGGGCAAAAAATTTTTTTTTTGATAAAATGATTTTTTGATTGCCTTCTACTCAATGCAAATGGATGAAACTTTGCAGGCATACATATTTCCGATGATAATACACGAACACATGGGCGTAGCTAGGATTTAATCTAGGGGGGGCAGATACTAATCCACGTGTGTAAAGTTTTATTATATGAATATAAATTTTTTTTTTTATTATATGAATATAAAATACAAAACATGTAAAGAAATTTTCTTATTTACCATGGAAATTGTAATGCATTAATTAAAGCTATTCGTTACTAAAAAGTAAAAAATAAATAAAAAAAAAAAAATTTTAAGAAACGCTTTTCTTTACCTTAATATATTGATCAGTTGTGAACACAGAATAAATATGAATACTAAAAAAATCGACTTAAAGTCAAAAAATAACAACATTTCAAACAACATAAACTTTTAAATCAAAATTGAAAAAAACTCACACATCCCTTAAAGAAAAGCGTGGGCGCGTTGTTATGAAACAAAATGCTCAATTATTGAAAATTGGTAGCTTTAAACATGATTGGTTGTATTTCTTTCGGTCTGAAATATTAAAATGTACTCACGGCAGTCATGTTTTTTTTTAAAGTTCAGGTTGAAATGGGCGCCCTACGCTTTTCTTTAAGGGATGTGTGGGTTTTTTTCAATTTTGATTTAAAAGTTTATGTTGTTTTAAATGTTGTTATTTTTTGACTTTAAGTCGATTTTTTTAGTATTCATATTTATTCTGTGTTCACAACTGATCAATATATTAAGGTAAAGAAAAGCGTTTCTTAAAATTTTTTTTTTTTATTTATTTTTTTTCACTAAAACTTGATTTTCTAAGGATTTTTATATAAAAAACTTTAAATGCGTTTTTCTGGCAAACTAGAAGAGTTAGAGCAAAAATAACGAAAATCTGTGATCACTAGTATTTTCCACTAAAACTTGATTTTCTAAGGATTTTTATATGAAAAACTTTAAATGCGTTTTTCTGGCAAACTAGAAGAGTTAGAGCAAAAATAACGAAAATCTGTGATCACTAGCATTTTCCACTAAAACTTGATTTTCTAAGGATTTTTATATGAAAAACTTTAAATGCGTTTTTCCGGCAAACTAGAAGAGTTAGAGCAAAAATAACGAAAATCTGTGATCACTAGTATTTTCCACTAAAACTTGATTTTCTAAGGATTTTTATATAAAAAACTTTAAATGCGTTTTTCTGGCAAACTAGAAGAGTTAGAGCAAAAATAACGAAAATCTGTGATCACTAGCATTTTCCACTAAAACTTGATTTTCTAAGGATTTTTATATGAAAAACTTTAAATGCGTTTTTCCGGCAAACTAGAAGAGTTAGAGCAAAAATAACGAAAATCTGTGATCACTAGTATTTTCCACTAAAACTTGATTTTCTAAGGATTTTTATATGAAAAACTTTAAATGCGTTTTTCTGGCAAACTAGAAGAGTTAGAGCAAAAATAACGAAAATCTGTGATCACTAGTATTTTCCACTAAAACTTGATTTTCTAAGGATTTTTATATGAAAAACTTTAAATGCGTTTTTCTGGCAAACTAGAAGAGTTAGAGCAAAAATAACGAATATCTGTGATCACTAGTATTTTCCACTAAAACTTGATTTTCTAAGGATTTTTATATGAAAGACTTTAAATGCGTTTTTCTGGCAAACTAGAAGAGTTAGAGCAAAAATAACGAAAATCTGTGATCACTAGTATTTTCCACTAAAACTTGGTTTTCTAAGGATTTTTATATGAAAAACTTTAAATGCGTTTTTCTGGCAAACTAGAAGAGTTAGAGCAAAAATAACGAAAATCTGTGATCACTAGTATTTTCCACTAAAACTTGATTTTCTAAGGATTTTTATATGAAAAACTTTAAATGCGTTTTTCTGGCAAACTAGAAGAGTTAGAGCAAAAATAACGAAAATCTGTGATCACTAGTATTTTCCACTAAAACTTGATTTTCTAAGGATTTTTATATGAAAAACTTTAAATGCGTTTTTCTGGCAAACTAGAAGAGTTAGAGCAAAAATAACGAAAATCTGTGATCACTAGCATTTTCCACTAAAACTTGGTTTTCTAAGGATTTTTATATGAAAAACTTTAAATGCGTTTTTCTGGCAAACTAGAAGAGTTAGAGCAAAAATAACGAAAATCTGTGATCACTAGTATTTTCCACTAAAACTTGGTTTTCTAAGGATTTTTATATGAAAAACTTTAAATGCGTTTTTCTGGCAAACTAGAAGAGTTAGAGCAAAAATAACGAAAATCTGTGATCACTAGTATTTTCCACTAAAACTTGGTTTTCTAAGGATTTTTATATGAAAAACTTTAAATGCGTTTTTCTGGCAAACTAGAAGAGTTAGAGCAAAAATAACGAAAATCTGTGATCACTAGTATTTTCCACTAAAACTTGATTTTCTAAGGATTTTTATATGAAAGACTTTAAATGCGTTTTTCTGGCAAACTAGAAGAGTTAGAGCAAAAATAACGAAAATCTGTGATCACTAGTATTTTCCACTAAAACTTGGTTTTCTAAGGATTTTTATATGAAAAACTTTAAATGCGTTTTTCTGGCAAACTAGAAGAGTTAGAGCAAAAATAACGAAAATCTGTGATCACTAGTATTTTCCACTAAAACTTGATTTTCTAAGGATTTTTATATGAAAAACTTTAAATGCGTTTTTCTGGCAAACTAGAAGAGTTAGAGCAAAAATAACGAATATCTGTGATCACTAGTATTTTCCACTAAAACTTGATTTTCTAAGGATTTTTATATGAAAGACTTTAAATGCGTTTTTCTGGCAAACTAGAAGAGTTAGAGCAAAAATAACGAAAATCTGTGATCACTAGTATTTTCCACTAAAACTTGGTTTTCTAAGGATTTTTATATGAAAAACTTTAAATGCGTTTTTCTGGCAAACTAGAAGAGTTAGAGCAAAAATAACGAAAATCTGTGATCACTAGTATTTTCCACTAAAACTTGATTTTCTAAGGATTTTTATATGAAAAACTTTAAATGCGTTTTTCTGGCAAACTAGAAGAGTTAGAGCAAAAATAACGAAAATCTGTGATCACTAGTATTTTCCACTAAAACTTGATTTTCTAAGGATTTTTATATGAAAAACTTTAAATGCGTTTTTCTGGCAAACTAGAAGAGTTAGAGCAAAAATAACGAAAATCTGTGATCACTAGCATTTTCCACTAAAACTTGGTTTTCTAAGGATTTTTATATGAAAAACTTTAAATGCGTTTTTCTGGCAAACTAGAAGAGTTAGAGCAAAAATAACGAAAATCTGTGATCACTAGTATTTTCCACTAAAACTTGGTTTTCTAAGGATTTTTATATGAAAAACTTTAAATGCGTTTTTCTGGCAAACTAGAAGAGTTAGAGCAAAAATAACGAAAATCTGTGATCACTAGTATTTTCCACTAAAACTTGGTTTTCTAAGGATTTTTATATGAAAAACTTTAAATGCGTTTTTCTGGCAAACTAGAAGAGTTAGAGCAAAAATAACGAAAATCTGTGATCACTAGTATTTTCCACTAAAACTTGATTTTCTAAGGATTTTTATATGAAAGACTTTAAATGCGTTTTTCTGGCAAACTAGAAGAGTTAGAGCAAAAATAACGAAAATCTGTGATCACTAGTATTTTCCACTAAAACTTGGTTTTCTAAGGATTTTTATATGAAAAACTTTAAATGCGTTTTTCTGGCAAACTAGAAGAGTTAGAGCAAAAATAACGAAAATCTGTGATCACTAGTATTTTCCACTAAAACTTGATTTTCTAAGGATTTTTATATGAAAAACTTTAAATGCGTTTTTCTGGCAAACTAGAAGAGTTAGAGCAAAAATAACGAAAATCTGTGATCACTAGTATTTTCCACTAAAACTTGATTTTCTAAGGATTTTTATATGAAAGACTTTAAATGCGTTTTTCTGGCAAACTAGAAGAGTTAGAGCAAAAATAACGAAAATCTGTGATCACTAGTATTTTCCACTAAAACTTGGTTTTCTAAGGATTTTTATATGAAAAACTTTAAATGCGTTTTTCTGGCAAACTAGAAGAGTTAGAGCAAAAATAACGAAAATCTGTGATCACTAGTATTTTCCACTAAAACTTGATTTTCTAAGGATTTTTATATGAAAAACTTTAAATGCGTTTTTCTGGCAAACTAGAAGAGTTAGAGCAAAAATAACGAAAATCTGTGATCACTAGTATTTTCCACTAAAACTTGATTTTCTAAGGATTTTTATATGAAAAACTTTAAATGCGTTTTTCTGGCAAACTAGAAGAGTTAGAGCAAAAATAACGAAAATCTGTGATCACTAGTATTTTCCACTAAAACTTGATTTTCTAAGGATTTTTATATGAAAAACTTTAAATGCGTTTTTCTGGCAAACTAGAAGAGTTAGAGCAAAAATAACGAAAATCTGTGATCACTAGCATTTTCCACTAAAACTTGGTTTTCTAAGGATTTTTATATGAAAAACTTTAAATGCGTTTTTCTGGCAAACTAGAAGAGTTAGAGCAAAAATAACGAAAATCTGTGATCACTAGTATTTTCCACTAAAACTTGGTTTTCTAAGGATTTTTATATGAAAAACTTTAAATGCGTTTTTCTGGCAAACTAGAAGAGTTAGAGCAAAAATAACGAAAATCTGTGATCACTAGTATTTTCCACTAAAACTTGGTTTTCTAAGGATTTTTATATGAAAAACTTTAAATGCGTTTTTCTGGCAAACTAGAAGAGTTAGAGCAAAAATAACGAAAATCTGTGATCACTAGTATTTTCCACTAAAACTTGATTTTCTAAGGATTTTTATATGAAAAACTTTAAATGCGTTTTTCTGGCAAACTAGAAGAGTTAGAGCAAAAATAACGAAAATCTGTGATCACTAGTATTTTCCACTAAAACTTGGTTTTCTAAGGATTTTTATATGAAAAACTTTAAATGCGTTTTTCTGGCAAACTAGAAGAGTTAGAGCAAAAATAACGAAAATCTGTGATCACTAGTATTTTCCACTAAAACTTGATTTTCTAAGGATTTTTATATGAAAAACTTTAAATGCGTTTTTCTGGCAAACTAGAAGAGTTAGAGCAAAAATAACGAAAATCTGTGATCACTAGTATTTTCCACTAAAACTTGATTTTCTAAGGATTTTTATATGAAAAACTTTAAATGCGTTTTTCTGGCAAACTAGAAGAGTTAGAGCAAAAATAACGAAAATCTGTGATCACTAGCATTTTCCACTAAAACTTGATTTTCTAAGGATTTTTATATGAAAAACTTTAAATGCGTTTTTCCGGCAAACTAGAAGAGTTAGAGCAAAAATAACGAAAATCTGTGATCACTAGTATTTTCCACTAAAACTTGATTTTCTAAGGATTTTTATATGAAAAACTTTAAATGCGTTTTTCTGGCAAACTAGAAGAGTTAGAGCAAAAATAACGAAAATCTGTGATCACTAGTATTTTCCACTAAAACTTGATTTTCTAAGGATTTTTATATGAAAAACTTTAAATGCGTTTTTCTGGCAAACTAGAAGAGTTAGAGCAAAAATAACGAATATCTGTGATCACTAGTATTTTCCACTAAAACTTGATTTTCTAAGGATTTTTATATGAAAGACTTTAAATGCGTTTTTCTGGCAAACTAGAAGAGTTAGAGCAAAAATAACGAAAATCTGTGATCACTAGTATTTTCCACTAAAACTTGGTTTTCTAAGGATTTTTATATGAAAAACTTTAAATGCGTTTTTCTGGCAAACTAGAAGAGTTAGAGCAAAAATAACGAAAATCTGTGATCACTAGTATTTTCCACTAAAACTTAATTTTCTAAGGATTTTTATATGAAAAACTTTAAATGCGTTTTTCTGGCAAACTAGAAGAGTTAGAGCAAAAATAACGAAAATCTGTGATCACTAGTATTTTCCACTAAAACTTGATTTTCTAAGGATTTTTATATGAAAAACTTTAAATGCGTTTTTCTGGCAAACTAGAAGAGTTAGAGCAAAAATAACGAAAATCTGTGATCACTAGCATTTTCCACTAAAACTTGATTTTCTAAGGATTTTTATATGAAAAACTTTAAATGCGTTTTTCCGGCAAACTAGAAGAGTTAGAGCAAAAATAACGAAAATCTGTGATCACTAGTATTTTCCACTAAAACTTGATTTTCTAAGGATTTTTATATGAAAAACTTTAAATGCGTTTTTCTGGCAAACTAGAAGAGTTAGAGCAAAAATAACGAAAATCTGTGATCACTAGTATTTTCCACTAAAACTTGATTTTCTAAGGATTTTTATATGAAAAACTTTAAATGCGTTTTTCTGGCAAACTAGAAGAGTTAGAGCAAAAATAACGAATATCTGTGATCACTAGTATTTTCCACTAAAACTTGATTTTCTAAGGATTTTTATATGAAAGACTTTAAATGCGTTTTTCTGGCAAACTAGAAGAGTTAGAGCAAAAATAACGAAAATCTGTGATCACTAGTATTTTCCACTAAAACTTGGTTTTCTAAGGATTTTTATATGAAAAACTTTAAATGCGTTTTTCTGGCAAACTAGAAGAGTTAGAGCAAAAATAACGAAAATCTGTGATCACTAGTATTTTCCACTAAAACTTGGTTTTCTAAGGATTTTTATATGAAAAACTTTAAATGCGTTTTTCTGGCAAACTAGAAGAGTTAGAGCAAAAATAACGAAAATCTGTGATCACTAGTATTTTCCACTAAAACTTGGTTTTCTAAGGATCTTTATATGAAAAACTTTAAATGCGTTTTTCTGGCAAACTAGAAGAGTTAGAGCAAAAATAACGAAAATCTGTGATCACTAGTATTTTCCACTAAAACTTGGTTTTCTAAGGATTTTTATATGAAAAACTTTAAATGCGTTTTTCTGGCAAACTAGAAGAGTTAAGCTAAGATCCCACTATCGGCGCAATGCACCAATTTTTGTCGTATTTCATGTGCCGATAGTGTGAACGGTCAAAATATGTTTAAATGCGACAATCTGTGCCGAAATTGTGCTGACTGTGGACAATCAAAATTAACCTTGATGCGCCGATAATGTGAACACTCTTTTGCACAATGTGGAGCAATCAAATTGCTTAATATGTACCGATTTTTATCGGCCACTTGTGCACCGATCACAGTCGCCAATCAGCGCCGATACAAGGGATGGCAAAACGAAATTTTTAAATTGCACCAACTGTCTACAAAAATTTTACTTTTTTGAGCTTAATTGTAAGAAAATTACATCTGTTTTATCTATTATTAATGTATTAAAATTTAAAATAGTACGTTTGTACTTTTAAATGAAAGAAACCAATTCGCTTTAACCAAAACATTGCAGTTGTATCGATGTTGCCATCCCTGGCTTGTAAACATCTGTTTACAAAACAACAATTACAGAAAAAGAACAAGTGCAGTAAGTTTGACAATTTTATTCAACATTTTTTATTATATATAAATATATTATTTAAAATTGATAGGAAACATAATGGAATATCTAGACGAAGAATTTTGTGAATTTCTTGACGAACCAACGATTTGCGTTGAGGAAATTGCTGCAACACCCTCTGCCAAGAAGAGAAAAAAGCCACACGTAATCTCTACATGGACAAATGAGTCAGTACATGAACTCATTCAAGCCGTTGAAGCCTACAACTGTATATGGGAATACTCTTGCTCGGAATATAAAAACCGGCAAAAACGAGATACAGCTTGGCAAAATATAGCTGACAAATTCCCAAAACACGGTGTAGAGGGATGCAAAGCTAAATGGGCCAACGTGAAAACGGCTTTCCTGAACGTCAAAAAGAAACTTAAGACAAAGTCTGGGCAGGGAGCAGTGGTGCCAGAACCACATTGGCCGTTTTGGACAGCAATGCAGTTTTATTATCACCATGACGTAGCAAAAAGTACAACTTCAGTTTCAACATTTGAAGTTACAGAAGAAACCTCATCAAGTACATTTTCTGCAGCTAAAAAAGATAATGCTGCTGTAGTAGAAAGGTTGTCACCTGATGTCATAATGCAACGTGCACTTAAGTTTTTGGATGCCGATGGTGACAAATGGCATGGTGTCGGTATGTATTTAGCATTGCAGATGCGCGAACTTGCCCAAATAAATGTAAAGGCTGCAAACAAGTTACACGCCGAGCTGGTTAAAAAAACAATGGATGCAATGCTGGAAGAAGACGAGTCAAATGGTTGAAGTGTTACAACATTATTTTAATATATTTTTAACTCATTGAAGTCATTATTTTTTTTAGTATATCGATGGCTTAATATAAAACTGGATTGTTTTAAAAAAAGTAGCTTTTTGTTTATTCTGGTAGCTAATGCCACATGTATATTGATATAACATTTTTAAGGGGCTGTAGTACAACATTTGTTGGATATTTTTATTTAAAACTGCATTATAAATTTTTTTATCTAAAATTTTACGGATTTTATTGGCCCCTATTACGGTTCACAACTCAGTTGAGTTGTAATATCTTAATTTTTATATTATGGTTTACAACTTTCCTATAGTGCGGTGAACAAAAAAATTTCAACTGATCACAACCAGTTGTCTTAATTACAACACAACTGTGTTGAGTTGGGAACCGTAATAGGGGCTAATAAAATCCGTAAAATTTAAGATAAAAAAATTTATAATGCAGTTTTAAATAAAAATATCCAACAAATGTTGTACTACAGCCCCTTAAAAATTTTATATCAATATACATGTGGCATTAGCTACCAGAATAAACAAAAAGCTACTTTTTATAAAACAATCGAGTTAGGCCTTTTTTATATAAAGCCATCGATATGTACGGTAGGAAATTTATTTCCGATTTAAGATTTTTTTTTGTCAGGTGCATAACCATTTAATAAAAATTATTTGTAAATATTAATATTATATGGAAACGTTTTTGTTTTTGTTTTTGAAATTTGAGTTTCTTGAGATTATCTCGTGAACTATTTGGAATGTGCAAATTTTCTGAAAAAATTTTTTTATATAAAAATATTATCTACAACTGTGTTTGATAAATTTTTGGTGTAGGTTTTATAGTTAAAACGTGATAGACGAAAATGAATTGAAAAGTAAGATATTTTTCTGTTCAGAGCGTAACGTGTTTACAATTTTTTGTAAAAAATCAGAAATTTTTCTAGAGTTTCTAATATCCCGTTGGTTTTCCTTTCCCGGGATACAAAAAGAAAAAAAATGAACTGTTACTATCAAATTATAACGTCTTTACACAATTTCTATGATATAAAAGCCAGTCGAAAGATTAACTTGTGTAGGTAAACATGTAAAATTAATAACATGATGTCATTGTTTTTAACTATTAACATTTTTAACAAATTTTAAATTTTTAAGTTAATGTGTGTACTTAAATCTAGAGACTTTTATATCATATAAATTGTGTTAATAGTTAAAGTTTAAGAGTAAACGTTGATTTTTTTCTTTTTAGCGCATTAAAGTAAAGGCTTGTTTTTTAAAAAAGGTTTTTACTTTGAATTAAATTTATTTGTGAAAATACTTGATAAAACGTCATCACCATGGTAGAATAAGTACAAGGTATAGTCATTAGAAATTTTGTTTTTAATTTCAAAACCCATATACCGTCAGACAAAAGAAAATATGGGGAAAAAATTAAAACACGCGTCAAAAATCAAATAAATTATTTTGAAATTACATGGGTATATAATGAAAACTCTCCCTAATGAACATACCTGGTACTTATTATACTATGGTCATCACTATCATTTTCTAATTCTAGAAGTAAGTTTTCAAATAAAAAAATTTTATTTCTTCAAGTACACACTATAAGATATACATACATATCATCACCAAAAACGCAAAAGGCCCTTTATAACATTTAAAAAATTTTACAGGAGAAGCAAAAACTATTTAAAATGATAAATTGCCTTAAACTGTTTATAATTTGTTTTTCTTGTAAAACATACTGGTTTTCTTGACAATTGACAATGCTGCATATTATGAAAACTATTAGTTAGACCCATAAGCGTTTACCATATCGCTCCTTTATTCCAACATAGTAATATCTCAAAAAATCAAAAATTTTAATATACTTAAGCAAAAGTTTCTTTATATATAAAAAAATCAGAATTATGTATTAAACTGAAACGAAGCTATAGCAAAATATGTTTTATTAAATTCGAAAACTTTTATCTCATTTTGCCAAGTTTGTTTTTTTTTTTGGGTATGACTATGTTGCAATAAAGGAGCGATATAATCTTTTGTTTTTTGCTAATAAAATCGCAAATTTTTATCGAAAGATTCCAAATTTTGTATAGACATTTGTGCAGATGCAATACCTTAGAATCAATGAAAAAGTAAATTTTGGTTAGTTAGGGCCTTTTGTTCTCAATTTTTGTATAAAAGTTTATATTGCCAGGACAATTCACCTGTTGGTGACATGAAATAATTTTCGTACTCCTGTCGGATGGCTTTTGCTTCGATGCATATATAAGAACTTGGAATTTCTTCTACTGCAAGTTCAGCGGTTGATAAGGAATTATTAGCACGTGCTCCAAGAACCAGATTTCCATCTTCATCAAAGCGATCTACCAATGTCGCTGTATAATTTGGATTTTTTGTTACTAAAAAATTATGTAGTGCACAACAAGCAAGAGTTACACGGGTAGTTTTATCTGCATTTAGCTTTATTGGCCGAGAGAAGACTTCAAAGCGTTTTGTCATAATCCCAAATACATTTTCAACTATTCGCCTTGCTCTGGATAGCCTATAATTAAAAATTCGTTGACCTGCTGATAAACTGCGTCCCGGATATGGCTTAAGCAAATTAGTTTGCATTCTAAATGCATCGTCTGCTACCAAAAGAAATGGTATGTTTACTTCACGACCCGGCAAAGGACGTGGTGTTGGCAAATTTAGTTCGTTTTTATCCAAAGCTTGTTGGAAAGAACATTTACTGAAAATACCACCATCTGAAATGCGGCCGTTACAACCGACATCAATATATAAATATTTATATTCTGCATCAACAACAGCCATAAGCACTATGCTATTGAACCCTTTATAATTATAAAAGGTGCTTCCTGAATTTGGTGGTGCGATCATATTCACATGTTTCCCATCAACTGCTCCTATGCAGTGAGGAAAGTTCCACAGTTGTTCAAACTTCGAAGCAACTTCGGTCCACTCTTGTTGTGTTGATGGCATCTGAAAAAGGAAACGTTGGTTGGTGGAAAGGGTTTTTACTTCCGTAGAATATAAGTACATACATACACTTGTATGTAAGTATATAGAAATACTTTACCTTTAGGTAATTATTTTTAAGTACCGCAAAAACTGCATCGCAAACTTCCGGAATAAACTTAGATATTGTGTTTGGAGCAATGCGAAAAAAAGCTGAAAGGCTTTTATAGCTGTCACCAGTAGCCAAAAAGCGAAGGGTACAAGCTAAACGGTGAGATACTGGAATAGCTTTTCGAAAGGTGGTGTCTTGTTTTTTAATGTATGGGGCGGTTAATTCAACAAGCTCGAGGAAATTTCTTTCATTCATACGCACATAGTTTTTAAAAAGAAAATGTTGATTATCGACTTCACGAAATTCGCGTAAAGTACTTTCATAGCCTCCATATTCACTTCTTTTTTCTAACCACTCTCTTACCCAAATACTACGTTTTTTCAACGTTATTTTATTTTTTTTTTTTTGTGTGTTTCTGTTTTTTATAAATTAACGCCACAATATAAAGGGCCAAGGCAGTTTTCTGTTGTTGAGAGTAATCCATTTCAAAAGTTAAATTATGTCTGCCAACAAGCAAATAAACAAAAACATATGATTTAAATTGCCCAAATAGTACGATAGTGTGACCGCATTGTACCGATTATTGTCGCAATCGAGTTTTGGCCGATATGAACCGAAAAAAATTGTCACAATGTGCGACGATAATGGGACCACCCAAGAACAAATTGTGCAATGTTATTAAATATGCGCCGATATAGCACGATAAAAATCGTCACAGATTGTGCTATTTGAGCCGATAGTGGGATCTTAGCTTTAGAGCAAAAATAACGAAAATCTGTGATCACTAGTATTTTCCACTAAAACTTGGTTTTCTAAGGATTTTTATATGAAAAACTTTAAATGCGTTTTTCTGGCAAACTAGAAGAGTTAGAGCAAAAATAACGAAAATCTGTGATCACTAGTATTTTCCACTAAAACTTGGTTTTCTAAGGATTTTTATATGAAAAACTTTAAATGCGTTTTTCTGGCAAACTAGAAGAGTTAGAGCAAAAATAACGAAAATCTGTGATCACTAGTATTTTCCACTAAAACTTGGTTTTCTAAGGATTTTTATATGAAAAACTTTAAATGCGTTTTTCTGGCAAACTAGAAGAGTTAGAGCAAAAATAACGAAAATCTGTGATCACTAGTATTTTCCACTAAAACTTGGTTTTCTAAGGATTTTTATATGAAAAACTTTAAATGCGTTTTTCTGGCAAACTAGAAGAGTTAGAGCAAAAATAACGAAAATCTGTGATCTCTAGTATTTTCCACTAAAACTTGGTTTTCTAAGGATTTTTATATGAAAAACTTTAAATGCGTTTTTCTGGCAAACTAGAAGAGTTAAAGCAAAAATAACGAAAATCTGTGATCACTAGTATTTTCCACTAAAACTTGGTTTTCTAAGGATTTTTATATGAAAAACTTTAAATGCGTTTTTCTGGCAAACTAGAATAGTTAGAGCAAAAATAACGAAAATCTGTGATCACTAGTATTTTCCACTAAAACTTGGTTTTCTAAGGATTTTTATATGAAAAACTTTAAATGCGTTTTTCTGGCAAACTAGAAGAGTTAGAGCAAAAATAACGAAAATCTGTGATCACTAGTATTTTCCACTAAAACTTGGTTTTCTAAGGATTTTTATATGAAAAACTTTAAATGCGTTTTTCTGGCAAACTAGAAGAGTTAGAGCAAAAATAACGAAAATCTGTGATCACTAGTATTTTCCACTAAAACTTGGTTTTCTAAGGATTTTTATATGAAAAACTTTAAATGCGTTTTTCTGGCAAACTAGAAGAGTTAGAGCAAAAATAACGAAAATCTGTGATCACTAGTATTTTCCACTAAAACTTGGTTTTCTAAGGATCTTTATATGAAAAACTTTAAATGCGTTTTTCTGGCAAACTAGAAGAGTTAGAGCAAAAATAACGAAAATCTGTGATCACTAGTATTTTCCACTAAAACTTGGTTTTCTAAGGATTTTTATATGAAAAACTTTAAATGCGTTTTTCTGGCAAACTAGAAGAGTTAGAGCAAAAATAACGAAAATCTGTGATCACTAGTATTTTCCACTAAAACTTGGTTTTCTAAGGATTTTTATATGAAAAACTTTAAATGCGTTTTTCTGGCAAACTAGAAGAGTTAGAGCAAAAATAACGAAAATCTGTGATCACTAGTATTTTCCACTAAAACTTGGTTTTCTAAGGATTTTTATATGAAAAACTTTAAATGCGTTTTTCTGGCAAACTAGAAGAGTTAGAGCAAAAATAACGAAAATCTGTGATCACTAGTATTTTCCACTAAAACTTGGTTTTCTAAGGATTTTTATATGAAAAACTTTAAATGCGTTTTTCTGGCAAACTAGAAGAGTTAGAGCAAAAATAACGAAAATCTGTGATCACTAGTATTTTCCACTAAAACTTGGTTTTCTAAGGATTTTTATATGAAAAACTTTAAATGCGTTTTTCTTGCAAACTAGAAGAGTTAGAGCAAAAATAACGAAAATCTGTGATCACTAGTAATTTCCACTAAAACTTGGTTTTCTAAGGATTTTTATATGAAAAACTTTAAATGCGTTTTTCTGGCAAACTAGAAGAGTTAGAGCAAAAATAACGAAAATCTGTGATCACTTGTATTTTCCACTAAAACTTGGTTTTCTAAGGATTTTTATATGAAAAACTTTAAATGCGTTTTTCTGGCAAACTAGAAGAGTTAGAGCAAAAATAACGAAAATCTGTGATCACTAGTATTTTCCACTAAAACTTGGTTTTCTAAGGATTTTTATATGAAAAACTTTAAATGCGTTTTTCTGGCAAACTAGAAGAGTTAGAGCAAAAATAACGAAAATCTGTGATCACTAGTATTTTCCACTAAAACTTGGTTTTCTAAGGATTTTTATATGAAAAACTTTAAATGCGTTTTTCTGGCAAACTAGAAGAGTTAGAGCAAAAATAACGAAAATCTGTGATCTCTAGTATTTTCCACTAAAACTTGGTTTTCTAAGGATTTTTATATGAAAAACTTTAAATGCGTTTTTCTGGCAAACTAGAAGAGTTAGAGCAAAAATAACGAAAATCTGTGATCTCTAGTATTTTCCACTAAAACTTGGTTTTCTAAGGATTTTTATATGAAAAACTTTAAATGCGTTTTTCTGGCAAACTAGAAGAGTTAAAGCAAAAATAACGAAAATCTGTGATCACTAGTATTTTCCACTAAAACTTGGTTTTCTAAGGATTTTTATATGAAAAACTTTAAATGCGTTTTTCTGGCAAACTAGAATAGTTAGAGCAAAAATAACGAAAATCTGTGGTCACTAGTATTTTCCACTAAAACTTGGTTTTCTAAGGATTTTTATATGAAAAACTTTAAATGCGTTTTTCTGGCAAACTAGAAGAGTTAGAGCAAAAATAACGAAAATCTGTGATCACTAGTATTTTCCACTAAAACTTGGTTTTCTAAGGATTTTTATATGAAAAACTTTAAATGCGTTTTTCTGGCAAACTAGAAGAGTTAGAGCAAAAATAACGAAAATCTGTGATCACTAGTATTTTCCACTAAAACTTGGTTTTCTAAGGATTTTTATATGAAAAACTTTAAATGCGTTTTTCTGGCAAACTAGAAGAGTTAGAGCAAAAATAACGAAAATCTGTGATCTCTAGTATTTTCCACTAAAACTTGGTTTTCTAAGGATTTTTATATGAAAAACTTTAAATGCGTTTTTCTGGCAAACTAGAAGAGTTAGAGCAAAAATAACGAAAATCTGTGATCTCTAGTATTTTCCACTAAAACTTGGTTTTCTAAGGATTTTTATATGAAAAACTTTAAATGCGTTTTTCTGGCAAACTAGAAGAGTTAGAGCAAAAATAACGAAAATCTGTGATCACTAGTATTTTCCACTAAAACTTGGTTTTCTAAGGATTTTTATATGAAAAACTTTAAATGCGTTTTTCTGGCAAACTAGAAGAGTTAGAGCAAAAATAACGAAAATCTGTGATCACTAGTATTTTCCACTAAAACTTGGTTTTCTAAGGATTTTTATATGAAAAACTTTAAATGCGTTTTTCTGGCAAACTAGAAGAGTTAGAGCAAAAATAACGAAAATCTGTGATCACTAGTATTTTCCACTAAAACTTGGTTTTCTAAGGATTTTTATATGAAAAACTTTAAATGCGTTTTTCTGGCAAACTAGAAGAGTTAGAGCAAAAATAACGAAAATCTGTGATCACTAGTATTTTCCACTAAAACTTGGTTTTCTAAGGATTTTTATATGAAAAACTTTAAATGCGTTTTTCTGGCAAACTAGAAGAGTTAGAGCAAAAATAACGAAAATCTGTGATCACTAGTATTTTCCACTAAAACTTGGTTTTCTAAGGATTTTTATATGAAAAACTTTAAATGCGTTTTTCTGGCAAACTAGAAGAGTTAGAGCAAAAATAACGAAAATCTGTGATCACTAGTATTTTCCACTAAAACTTGGTTTTCTAAGGATTTTTATATGAAAAACTTTAAATGCGTTTTTCTGGCAAACTAGAAGAGTTAGAGCAAAAATAACGAAAATCTGTGATCACTAGTATTTTCCACTAAAACTTGGTTTTCTAAGGATTTTTATATGAAAAACTTTAAATGCGTTTTTCTGGCAAACTAGAAGAGTTAGAGCAAAAATAACGAAAATCTGTGATCACTAGTATTTTCCACTAAAACTTGGTTTTCTAAGGATTTTTATATGAAAAACTTTAAATGCGTTTTTCTGGCAAACTAGAAGAGTTAGAGCAAAAATAACGAAAATCTGTGATCACTAGTATTTTCCACTAAAACTTGGTTTTCTAAGGATTTTTATATGAAAAACTTTAAATGCGTTTTTCTGGCAAACTAGAAGAGTTAGAGCAAAAATAACGAAAATCTGTGATCACTAGTATTTTCCACTAAAACTTGGTTTTCTAAGGATTTTTATATGAAAAACTTTAAATGCGTTTTTCTGGCAAACTAGAAGAGTTAGAGCAAAAATAACGAAAATCTGGGATCACTAGTATTTTCCACTATAACTTGGTTTTCTAAGGATTTTTATATGAAAAACTTTAAATGCGTTTTTCTGGCAAACTAGAAGAGTTAGAGCAAAAATAACGAAAATCTGTGATCACTAGTATTTTCCACTAAAACTTGGTTTTCTAAGGATTTTTATATGAAAAACTTTAAATGCGTTTTTCTGGCAAACTAGAAGAGTTAGAGCAAAAATAACGAAAATCTGTGATCTCTAGTATTTTCCACTAAAACTTGGTTTTCTAAGGATTTTTATATGAAAAACTTTAAATGCGTTTTTCTGGCAAACTAGAAGAGTTAGAGCAAAAATAACGAAAATCTGTGATCTCTAGTATTTTCCACTAAAACTTGGTTTTCTAAGGATTTTTATATGAAAAACTTTAAATGCGTTTTTCTGGCAAACTAGAAGAGTTAGAGCAAAAATAACGAAAATCTGTGATCACTAGTATTTTCCACTAAAACTTGGTTTTCTAAGGATTTTTATATGAAAAACTTTAAATGCGTTTTTCTGGCAAACTAGAAGAGTTAGAGCAAAAATAACGAAAATCTGTGATCACTAGTATTTTCCACTAAAACTTGGTTTTCTAAGGATTTTTATATGAAAAACTTTAAATTCGTTTTTCTGGCAAACTAGAAGAGTTAGAGCAAAAATAGCGAAAATCTGTGATCACTAGTATTTTCCACTAAAACTTGGTTTTCTAAGGATTTTTATATGAAAAACTTTAAATGCGTTTTTCTGGCAAACTAGAAAAGTTAGAGCAAAAATAACGAAAATCTGTGATCACTAGTATTTTCCACTATAACTTGGTTTTCTAAGGATTTTTATATGAAAAACTTTAAATGCGTTTTTCTGGCAAACTAGAAGAGTTAGAGCAAAAATAACGAAAATCTGTAATCACTAGTATTTTCCACTAAAACTTGGTTTTCTAAGGATTTTTATATGAAAAACTTTAAATGCGTTTTTCTGGCAAACTAGAAGAGTTAGAGCAAAAATAACGAAAATCTGTGATCACTAGTATTTTCCACTAAAACTTGGTTTTCTAAGGATTTTTATATGAAAAATTTTAAATGCGTTTTTCTGGCAAACTAGAAGAGTTAGAGCAAAAATAACGAAAATCTGTGATCACTAGTATTTTCCACTAAAACTTGGTTTTCTAAGGATTTTTATATGAAAAACTTTAAATGCGTTTTTCTGGCAAACTAGAAGAGTTAGAGCAAAAATAACGAAAATCTGTGATCACTAGTATTTTCCACTAAAACTTGGTTTTCTAAGGATTTTTATATGAAAAACTTTAAATGCGTTTTTCTGGCAAACTAGAAGAGTTAGAGCAAAAATAACGAAAATCTGTGATCACTAGTATTTTCCACTAAAACTTGGTTTTCTAAGGATTTTTATATGAAAAACTTTAAATGCGTTTTTCTGGCAAACTAGAAGAGTTAGAGCAAAAATAACGAAAATCTGTGATCACTAGTATTTTCCACCAAAACTTGGTTTTCTAAGGATTTTTATATGAAAAACTTTAAATGCGTTTTTCTGGCAAACTAGAAGAGTTAGAGCAAAAATAACGAAAATCTGTGATCACTAGTATTTTCCACTAAAACTTGGTTTTCTAAGGATTTTTATATGAAAAACTTTAAATGCGTTTTTCTGGCAAACTAGAAGAGTTAGAGCAAAAATAACGAAAATCTGTGATCACTAGTATTTTCCACTAAAACTTGGTTTTCTAAGGATTTTTATATGAAAAACTTTAAATGCGTTTTTCTGGCAAACTAGAAGAGTTAGAGCAAAAATAACGAAAATCTGTGATCACTAGTATTTTCCACTAAAACTTGGTTTTCTAAGGATTTTTATATGAAAAACTTTAAATGCGTTTTTCTGGCAAACTAGAAGAGTTAGAGCAAAAATAACGAAAATCTGTGATCACTAGTATTTTCCACTAAAACTTGGTTTTCTAAGGATTTTTATATGAAAAACTTTAAATGCGTTTTTCTGGCAAACTAGAAGAGTTAGAGCAAAAAATAACGAAAATCTGTGATCACTAGTATTTTCCACTAAAACTTGGTTTTCTAAGGATTTTTATATGAAAAACTTTAAATGCGTTTTTCTGGCAAACTAGAAGAGTTAGAGCAAAAATAACGAAAATCTGTGATCACTAGTATTTTCCACTAAAACTTGGTTTTCTAAGGATTTTTATATGAAAAACTTTAAATGCGTTTTTCTGGCAAACTAGAAGAGTTAGAGCAAAAATAACGAAAATCTGTGATCACTAGTATTTTCCACTAAAACTTGGTTTTCTAAGGATTTTTATATGAAAAACTTTAAATTCGTTTTTCTGGCAAACTAGAAGAGTTAGAGCAAAAATAGCGAAAATCTGTGATCACTAGTATTTTCCACTAAAACTTGGTTTTCTAAGGATTTTTATATGAAAAACTTTAAATTCGTTTTTCTGGCAAACTAGAAGAGTTAGAGCAAAAATAGCGAAAATCTGTGATCACTAGTATTTTCCACTAAAACTTGGTTTTCTAAGGATTTTTATATGAAAAACTTTAAATGCGTTTTTCTGGCAAACTAGAAGAGTTAGAGCAAAAATAACGAAAATCTGTGATCACTAGTATTTTCCACTAAAACTTGGTTTTCTAAGGGTTTTTATATGAAAAACTTTAAATGCGTTTTTCTGGCAAACTAGAAGAGTTAGAGCAAAAATAACGAAAATCTGTGATCACTAGTATTTTCCACTAAAACTTGGTTTTCTAAGGATTTTTATATGAAAAACTTTAAATGCGTTTTTCTGGCAAACTAGAAGAGTTAGAGCAAAAATAACGAAAATCTGTGATCACTAGTATTTTCCACTAAAACTTGGTTTTCTAAGGATTTTTATATGAAAAACTTTAAATGCGTTTTTCTGGCAAACTAGAAGAGTTAGAGCAAAAATAACGAAAATCTGGGATCACTAGTATTTTCCACTATAACTTGGTTTTCTAAGGATTTTTATATGAAAAACTTTAAATGCGTTTTTCTGGCAAACTAGAAGAGTTAGAGCAAAAATAACGAAAATCTGGGATCACTAGTATTTTCCACTATAACTTGGTTTTCTAAGGATTTTTATATGAAAAACTTTAAATGCGTTTTTCTGGCAAACTAGAAGAGTTAGAGCAAAAATAACGAAAATCTGTGATCACTAGTATTTTCCACTAAAACTTGGTTTTCTAAGGATTTTTATATGAAAAACTTTAAATGCGTTTTTCTGGCAAACTAGAAGAGTTAGAGCAAAAATAACGAAAATCTGTGATCTCTAGTATTTTCCACTAAAACTTGGTTTTCTAAGGATTTTTATATGAAAAACTTTAAATGCGTTTTTCTGGCAAACTAGAAGAGTTAGAGCAAAAATAACGAAAATCTGTGATCTCTAGTATTTTCCACTAAAACTTGGTTTTCTAAGGATTTTTATATGAAAAACTTTAAATGCGTTTTTCTGGCAAACTAGAAGAGTTAGAGCAAAAATAACGAAAATCTGTGATCACTAGTATTTTCCACTAAAACTTGGTTTTCTAAGGATTTTTATATGAAAAACTTTAAATGCGTTTTTCTGGCAAACTAGAAGAGTTAGAGCAAAAATAACGAAAATCTGTGATCACTAGTATTTTCCACTAAAACTTGGTTTTCTAAGGATTTTTATATGAAAAACTTTAAATTCGTTTTTCTGGCAAACTAGAAGAGTTAGAGCAAAAATAGCGAAAATCTGTGATCACTAGTATTTTCCACTAAAACTTGGTTTTCTAAGGATTTTTATATGAAAAACTTTAAATGCGTTTTTCTGGCAAACTAGAAGAGTTAGAGCAAAAATAACGAAAATCTGTGATCACTAGTATTTTCCACTAAAACTTGGTTTTCTAAGGATTTTTATATGAAAAACTTTAAATGCGTTTTTCTGGCAAACTAGAAGAGTTAGAGCAAAAATAACGAAAATCTGTGATCACTAGTATTTTCCACTAAAACTTGGTTTTCTAAGGATTTTTATATGAAAAATTTTAAATGCGTTTTTCTGGCAAACTAGAAGAGTTAGAGCAAAAATAACGAAAATCTGTGATCACTAGTATTTTCCACTAAAACTTGGTTTTCTAAGGATTTTTATATGAAAAACTTTAAATGCGTTTTTCTGGCAAACTAGAAGAGTTAGAGCAAAAATAACGAAAATCTGTGATCACTAGTATTTTCCACTAAAACTTGGTTTTCTAAGGATTTTTATATGAAAAACTTTAAATGCGTTTTTCTGGCAAACTAGAAGAGTTAGAGCAAAAATAACGAAAATCTGTGATCACTTGTATTTTCCACTAAAACTTGGTTTTCTAAGGATTTTTATATGAAAACTTTAAATGCGTTTTTCTGGCAAACTAGAAGAGTTAGAGCAAAAATAACGAAAATCTGTGATCACTAGTATTTTCTAATAAAACTTGGTTTTCTAAGGATTTTTAT
>CAWVPA010000019.1:0-26102 GCA_963931875.1 Pollenia griseotomentosa | reverse complement strand
ATTTTTAGTGGAAAATACTAGTGATCACAGATTTTCGTTATTTTTGCTCTAGCTCTTCTAGTTTGCCAGAAAAACGCATTTAAAGTTTTTCATATAAAAATCCTTAGAAAATCCATTTTTAGTGGAAAATACTAGTGATCACAGATTTTCGTTATTTTTGCTCTAGCTCTTCTAGTTTGCCAGAAAAACGCATTTAAAGTTTTTCATATAAAAATCCTTAGAAAATCCATTTTTAGTGGAAAATACTAGTGATCACAGATTTTCGTTATTTTTGCTCTAGCTCTTCTAGTTTGCCAGAAAAACGCATTTAAAGTTTTTCATATAAAAATCCTTAGAAAATCCATTTTTAGTGGAAAATACTAGTGATCACAGATTTTCGTTATTTTTGCTCTAGCTCTTCTAGTTTGCCAGAAAAACGCATTTAAAGTTTTTCATATAAAAATCCTTAGAAAATCCATTTTTAGTGGAAAATACTAGTGATCACAGATTTTCGTTATTTTTGCTCTAGCTCTTCTAGTTTGCCAGAAACACGCATTTAAAGTTTTTCATATAAAAATCCTTAGAAAATCCATTTTTAGTGGAAAATACTAGTGATCACAGATTTTCGTTATTTTTGCTCTAGCTCTTCTAGTTTGCCAGAAAAACGCATTTAAAGTTTTTCATATAAAAATCCTTAGAAAATCCATTTTTAGTGGAAAATACTAGTGATCACAGATTTTCGTTATTTTTGCTCTAGCTCTTCTAGTTTGCCAGAAAAACGCATTTAAAGTTTTTCATACAAAAATCCTTAGAAAATCCATTTTTAGTGGAAAATACTAGTGATCACAGATTTTCGTTATTTTTGCTCTAGCTCTTCTAGTTTGCCAGAAAAACGCATTTAAAGTTTTTCATACAAAAATCCTTAGAAAATCCATTTTTAGTGGAAAATACTAGTGATCACAGATTTTCGTTATTTTTGCTCTAGCTCTTCTAGTTTGCCAGAAAAACGCATTTAAAGTTTTTCATACAAAAATCCTTAGAAAATCCATTTTTAGTGGAAAATACTAGTGATCACAGATTTTCGTTATTTTTGCTCTAGCTCTTCTAGTTTGCCAGAAAAACGCATTTAAAGTTTTTCATATAAAAATCCTTAGAAAATCCATTTTTAGTGGAAAATACTAGTGATCACAGATTTTCGTTATTTTTGCTCTAGCTCTTCTAGTTTGCCAGAAAAACGCATTTAAAGTTTTTCATACAAAAATCCTTAGAAAATCCATTTTTAGTGGAAAATACTAGTGATCACAGATTTTCGTTATTTTTGCTCTAGCTCTTCTAGTTTGCCAGAAAAACGCATTTAAAGTTTTTCATACAAAAATCCTTAGAAAATCCATTTTTAGTGGAAAATACTAGTGATCACAGATTTTCGTTATTTTTGCTCTAGCTCTTCTAGTTTGCCAGAAAAACGCATTTAAAGTTTTTCATATAAAAATCCTTAGAAAATCCATTTTTAGTGGAAAATACTAGTGATCACAGATTTTCGTTATTTTTGCTCTAGCTCTTCTAGTTTGCCAGAAAAACGCATTTAAAGTTTTTCATATAAAAATCCTTAGAAAATCCATTTTTAGTGGAAAATACTAGTGATCACAGATTTTCGTTATTTTTGCTCTAGCTCTTCTAGTTTGCCAGAAAAACGCATTTAAAGTTTTTCATATAAAAATCCTTAGAAAATCCATTTTTAGTGGAAAATACTAGTGATCACAGATTTTCGTTATTTTTGCTCTAACTCTTCTAGTTTGCCAGAAAAACGCATTTAAAGTTTTTCATATAAAAATCCTTAGAAAATCCATTTTTATTGGAAAATACTAGTGATCACAGATTTTCGTTATTTTTGCTCTAGCTCTTCTAGTTTGCCAGAAAAACGCATTTAAAGTTTTTCATACAAAAATCCTTAGAAAATCCATTTTTAGTGGAAAATACTAGTGATCACAGATTTTCGTTATTTTTGCTCTAGCTCTTCTAGTTTGCCAGAAAAACGCATTTAAAGTTTTTCATATAAAAATCCTTAGAAAATCCATTTTTAGTGGAAAATACTAGTGATCACAGATTTTCGCCAGAAAAACGCATTTAAAGTTTTTCATATAAAAATCCTTAGAAAATCCATTTTTAGTGGAAAATACTAGTGATCACAGATTTTCGTTATTTTTGCTCTAGCTCTTCTAGTTTGCCAGAAAAACGCATTTAAAGTTTTTCATACAAAAATCCTTAGAAAATCCATTTTTAGTGGAAAATACTAGTGATCACAGATTTTCGTTATTTTTGCTCTAGCTCTTCTAGTTTGCCAGAAAAACGCATTTAAAGTTTTTCATACAAAAATCCTTAGAAAATCCATTTTTAGTGGAAAATACTAGTGATCACAGATTTTCGTTATTTTTGCTCTAGCTCTTCTAGTTTGCCAGAAAAACGCATTTAAAGTTTTTCATACAAAAATCCTTAGAAAATCCATTTTTAGTGGAAAATACTAGTGATCACAGATTTTCGTTATTTTTGCTCTAGCTCTTCTAGTTTGCCAGAAAAACGCATTTAAAGTTTTTCATACAAAAATCCTTAGAAAATCCATTTTTAGTGGAAAATACTAGTGATCACAGATTTTCGTTATTTTTGCTCTAACTCTTCTAGTTTGCCAGAAAAACGCATTTAAAGTTTTTCATTTAAAAATCCTTAGAAAATCCATTTTTAGTGGAAAATACTAGTGATCACAGATTTTCGTTATTTTTGCTCTAGCTCTTCTAGTTTGCCAGAAAAACGCATTTAAAGTTTTTCATATAAAAATCCTTAGAAAATCCATTTTTAGTGGAAAATACTAGTGATCACAGATTTTCGTTATTTTTGCTCTAGCTCTTCTAGTTTGCCAGAAAAACGCATTTAAAGTTTTTCATACAAAAATCCTTAGAAAATCCATTTTTAGTGGAAATTACTAGTGATCACAGATTTTCGTTATTTTAGCTCTAGCTCTTCTAGTTTGCCAGAAAAACGCATTTAAAGTTTTTCATACAAAAATCCTTAGAAAATCCATTTTTAGTGGAAAATACTAGTGATCACAGATTTTCGTTATTTTTGCTCTAGCTCTTCTAGTTTGCCAGAAAAACGCATTTAAAGTTTTTCATATAAAAATCCTTAGAAAATCCATTTTTAGTGGAAAATACTAGTGATCACAGATTTTCGTTATTTTTGCTCTAGCTCTTCTAGTTTGCCAGAAAAACGCATTTAAAGTTTTTCATACAAAAATCCTTAGAAAATCCATTTTTAGTGGAAAATACTAGTGATCACAGATTTTCGTTATTTTTGCTCTAGCTCTTCTAGTTTGCCAGAAAAACGCATTTAAAGTTTTTCATACAAAAATCCTTAGAAAATCCATTTTTAGTGGAAAATACTAGTGATCACAGATTTTCGTTATTTTTGCTCTAACTCTTCTAGTTTGCCAGAAAAACGCATTTAAAGTTTTTCATATAAAAATCCTTAGAAAATCCATTTTTAGTGGAAAATACTAGTGATCACAGATTTTCGTTATTTTTGCTCTAGCTCTTCTAGTTTGCCAGAAAAACGCATTTAAAGTTTTTCATATAAAAATCCTTAGAAAATCCATTTTTAGTGGAAAATACTAGTGATCACAGATTTTCGTTATTTTTGCTCTAGCTCTTCTAGTTTGCCAGAAAAACGCATTTAAAGTTTTTCATATAAAAATCCTTAGAAAATCCATTTTTAGTGGAAAATACTAGTGATCACAGATTTTCGTTATTTTTGCTCTAACTCTTCTAGTTTGCCAGAAAAACGCATTTAAAGTTTTTCATATAAAAATCCTTAGAAAATCCATTTTTAGTGGAAAATACTAGTGATCACAGATTTTCGTTATTTTTGCTCTAGCTCTTCTAGTTTGCCAGAAAAACGCATTTAAAGTTTTTCATACAAAAATCCTTAGAAAATCCATTTTTAGTGGAAAATACTAGTGATCACAGATTTTCGTTATTTTTGCTCTAGCTCTTCTAGTTTGCCAGAAAAACGCATTTAAAGTTTTTCATATAAAAATCCTTAGAAAATCCATTTTTAGTGGAAAATACTAGTGATCACAGATTTTCGCCAGAAAAACGCATTTAAAGTTTTTCATATAAAAATCCTTAGAAAATCCATTTTTAGTGGAAAATACTAGTGATCACAGATTTTCGTTATTTTTGCTCTAGCTCTTCTAGTTTGCCAGAAAAACGCATTTAAAGTTTTTCATACAAAAATCCTTAGAAAATCCATTTTTAGTGGAAAATACTAGTGATCACAGATTTTCGTTATTTTTGCTCTAGCTCTTCTAGTTTGCCAGAAAAACGCATTTAAAGTTTTTCATACAAAAATCCTTAGAAAATCCATTTTTAGTGGAAAATACTAGTGATCACAGATTTTCGTTATTTTTGCTCTAACTCTTCTAGTTTGCCAGAAAAACGCATTTAAAGTTTTTCATACAAAAATCCTTAGAAAATCCATTTTTAGTGGAAAATACTAGTGATCACAGATTTTCGTTATTTTTGCTCTAGCTCTTCTAGTTTGCCAGAAAAACGCATTTAAAGTTTTTCATACAAAAATCCTTAGAAAATCCATTTTTAGTGGAAAATACTAGTGATCACAGATTTTCGTTATTTTTGCTCTAGCTCTTCTAGTTTGCCAGAAAAACGCATTTAAAGTTTTTCATATAAAAATCCTTAGAAAATCCATTTTTAGTGGAAAATACTAGTGATCACAGATTTTCGCCAGAAAAACGCATTTAAAGTTTTTCATATAAAAATCCTTAGAAAATCCATTTTTAGTGGAAAATACTAGTGATCACAGATTTTCGTTATTTTTGCTCTAGCTCTTCTAGTTTGCCAGAAAAACGCATTTAAAGTTTTTCATATAAAAATCCTTAGAAAATCCATTTTTAGTGGAAAATACTAGTGATCACAGATTTTCGTTATTTTTGCTCTAGCTCTTCTAGTTTGCCAGAAAAACGCATTTAAAGTTTTTCATATAAAAATCCTTAGAAAATCCATTTTTAGTGGAAAATACTAGTGATCACAGATTTTCGTTATTTTTGCTCTAGCTCTTCTAGTTTGCCAGAAAAACGCATTTAAAGTTTTTCATACAAAAATCCTTAGAAAATCCATTTTTAGTGGAAAATACTAGTGATCACAGATTTTCGTTATTTTTGCTCTAGCTCTTCTAGTTTGCCAGAAAAACGCATTTAAAGTTTTTCATACAAAAATCCTTAGAAAATCCATTTTTAGTGGAAAATACTAGTGATCACAGATTTTCGTTATTTTTGCTCTAACTCTTCTAGTTTGCCAGAAAAACGCATTTAAAGTTTTTCATATAAAAATCCTTAGAAAATCCATTTTTAGTGGAAAATACTAGTGATCACAGATTTTCGTTATTTTTGCTCTAGCTCTTCTAGTTTGCCAGAAAAACGCATTTAAAGTTTTTCATATAAAAATCCTTAGAAAATCCATTTTTAGTGGAAAATACTAGTGATCACAGATTTTCGTTATTTTTGCTCTAGCTCTTCTAGTTTGCCAGAAAAACGCATTTAAAGTTTTTCATATAAAAATCCTTAGAAAATCCATTTTTAGTGGAAAATACTAGTGATCACAGATTTTCGTTATTTTTGCTCTAACTCTTCTAGTTTGCCAGAAAAACGCATTTAAAGTTTTTCATATAAAAATCCTTAGAAAAGCCATTTTTAGTGGAAAATACTAGTGATCACAGATTTTCGTTATTTTTGCTCTAGCTCTTCTAGTTTGCCAGAAAAACGCATTTAAAGTTTTTCATACAAAAATCCTTAGAAAATCCATTTTTAGTGGAAAATACTAGTGATCACAGATTTTCGTTATTTTTGCTCTAGCTCTTCTAGTTTGCCAGAAAAACGCATTTAAAGTTTTTCATATAAAAATCCTTAGAAAATCCATTTTTAGTGGAAAATACTAGTGATCACAGATTTTCGCCAGAAAAACGCATTTAAAGTTTTTCATATAAAAATCCTTAGAAAATCCATTTTTAGTGGAAAATACTAGTGATCACAGATTTTCGTTATTTTTGCTCTAGCTCTTCTAGTTTGCCAGAAAAACGCATTTAAAGTTTTTCATACAAAAATCCTTAGAAAATCCATTTTTAGTGGAAAATACTAGTGATCACAGATTTTCGTTATTTTTGCTCTAGCTCTTCTAGTTTGCCAGAAAAACGCATTTAAAGTTTTTCATACAAAAATCCTTAGAAAATCCATTTTTAGTGGAAAATACTAGTGATCACAGATTTTCGTTATTTTTGCTCTAACTCTTCTAGTTTGCCAGAAAAACGCATTTAAAGTTTTTCATACAAAAATCCTTAGAAAATCCATTTTTAGTGGAAAATACTAGTGATCACAGATTTTCGTTATTTTTGCTCTAGCTCTTCTAGTTTGCCAGAAAAACGCATTTAAAGTTTTTCATACAAAAATCCTTAGAAAATCCATTTTTAGTGGAAAATACTAGTGATCACAGATTTTCGTTATTTTTGCTCTAGCTCTTCTAGTTTGCCAGAAAAACGCATTTAAAGTTTTTCATATAAAAATCCTTAGAAAATCCATTTTTAGTGGAAAATACTAGTGATCACAGATTTTTGCCAGAAAAACGCATTTAAAGTTTTTCATATAAAAATCCTTAGAAAATCCATTTTTAGTGGAAAATACTAGTGATCACAGATTTTCGTTATTTTTGCTCTAGCTCTTCTAGTTTGCCAGAAAAACGCATTTAAAGTTTTTCATATAAAAATCCTTAGAAAATCCATTTTTAGTGGAAAATACTAGTGATCACAGATTTTCGTTATTTTTGCTCTAGCTCTTCTAGTTTGCCAGAAAAACGCATTTAAAGTTTTTCATATAAAAATCCTTAGAAAATCCATTTTTAGTGGAAAATACTAGTGATCACAGATTTTCGTTATTTTTGCTCTAGCTCTTCTAGTTTGCCAGAAAAACGCATTTTAAGTTTTTCATATAAAAATCCTTAGAAAATCCATTTTTAGTGGAAGATACTAGTGATCACAGATTTTCGTTATTTTTGCTCTAACTCTTCTAGTTTGCCAGAAAAACGCATTTAAAGTTTTTCATATAAAAATCCTTAGAAAATCCATTTTTAGTGGAAAATACTAGTGATCACAGATTTTCGTTATTTTTGCTCTAGCTCTTCTAGTTTGCCAGAAAAACGCATTTAAAGTTTTTCATATAAAAATCCTTAGAAAATCCATTTTTAGTGGAAAATACTAGTGATCACAGATTTTCGTTATTTTTGCTCTAGCTCTTCTAGTTTGCCAGAAAAACGAATTTAAAGTTTTTCATATAAAAATCCTTAGAAAATCCATTTTTAATTGGAAAATACTAGTGATCACAGATTTTCGTTATTTTTGCTCTAGCTCTTCTAGTTTGCCAGAAAAACGCATTTAAAGTTTTTCATATAAAAATCCTTAGAAAATCCATTTTTAGTGGAAAATACTAGTGATCACAGATTTTCGTTATTTTTGCTCTAGCTCTTCTAGTTTGCCAGAAAAACGCATTTAAAGTTTTTCATATAAAAATCCTTAGAAAATCCATTTTTAGTGGAAAATACTAGTGATCACAGATTTTCGTTATTTTTGCTCTAGTTCTTCTAGTTTGCCAGAAAAACGCATTTAAAGTTTTTCATATAAAAATCCTTAGAAAATCCATTTTTAGTGGAAAATACTAGTGATCACAGATTTTCGTTATTTTTGCTCTAGCTCTTCTAGTTTGCCAGAAAAACGCATTAAGAGTTTTTCATATAAAAATCCTTAGAAAATCCATTTTTAGTGGTAAATACTAGTGATCACAGATTTTCGTTATTTTTGCTCTAGCTCTTCTAGTTTGCCAGAAAAACGCATTTAAAGTTTTTCATATAAAAATCCTTAGAAAATACATTTTTAATTGGAAAATACAAGTGATCACAGATTTTCGTTATTTTTGCTCTAGCTCTTCTAGTTTGCCAGAAAAACGCATTTAAAGTTTTTCATATAAAAATCCTTAGAAAATCCCTTTTTAGTGGAAAATACTAGTGATCACAGATTTTCGTTATTTTTGCTCTAACTCTTCTAGTTTGCCAGAAAAACGCATTTAAAGTTTTTCATATAAAAATCCTTAGAAAATCCATTTTTAGTGGAAAATACTAGTGATCACAGATTTTCGTTATTTTTGCTCTAGCTCTTCTAGTTTGCCAGAAAAACGCATTTAAAGTTTTTCATATAAAAATCCTTAGAAAATACATTTTTAATTGGAAAATACAAGTGATCACAGATTTTCGTTATTTTTGCTCTAGCTCTTCTAGTTTGCCAGTTAAACGCATTTAAAGTTTTTCATATAAAAATCCTTAGAAAATCCATTTTTAGTGGAAAATACTAGTGATCACAGATTTTCGTTATTTTTGCTTTAGCTCTTCTAGTTTGCCAGAAAAACGCATTTAAAGTTTTTCATATAAAAATCCTTAGAAAATCCATTTTTAGTGGAAAATACTAGTGATCACAGATTTTCGTTATTTTTGCTCTAGCTCTTCTAGTTTGCCAGAAAAACGCATTTAAAGTTTTTCATATAAAAATCCTTAGAAAATACATTTTTAATTGGAAAATACTAGTGATCACAGATTTTCGTTATTTTTGCTCTAGCTCTTCTAGTTTGCCAGAAAAACGCATTTAAAGTTTTTCATATAAAAATCCTTAGAAAATCCATTTTTAGTGGAAAATACTAGTGATCACAGATTTTCGTTATTTTTGCTTTAGCTCTTCTAGTTTGCCAGAAAAACGCATTTAAAGTTTTTCATATAAAAATCCTTAGAAAATCCATTTTTAGTGGAAAATACTAGTGATCACAGATTTTCGTTATTTTTGCTCTAGCTCTTCTAGTTTGCCAGAAAAACGCATTTAAAGTTTTTCATATAAAAATCCTTAGAAAATCCATTTCTAGTGGAAAATACTAGTGATCACAGATTTTCGTTATTTTTGCTCTAGCTCTTCTAGTTTGCCAGAAAAACGCATTTAAAGTTTTTCATATAAAAATCCTTAGAAAATCCATTTTTAGTGGAAAATACTAGTGATCACAGATTTTCGTTATTTTTGCTCTAGCTCTTCTAGTTTGCCAGAAAAACGCATTTAAAGTTTTTCATATAAAAATCCTTAGAAAATCCATTTTTAGTGGAAAATACTAGTGATCACAGATTTTCGTTATTTTTGCTCTAACTCTTCTAGTTTGCCAGAAAAACGCATTTAAAGTTTTTCATATAAAAATCCTTACAAAATCCATTTTTAGTGGAAAATACTAGTGATCACAGATTTTCGTTATTTTTGCTCTAGCTCTTCTAGTTTGCCAGAAAAACGCATTTAAAGTTTTCATACAAAAATCCTTAGAAAATCCATTTTTAGTGGAAAATACTAGTGATCACAGATTTTCGTTATTTTTGCTCTAGCTCTTCTAGTTTGCCAGAAAAACGCATTTAAAGTTTTTCATATAAAAATCCTTAGAAAATCCATTTTTAGTGGAAAATACTAGTGATCACAGATTTTCGCCAGAAAAACGCATTTAAAGTTTTTCATATAAAAATCCTTAGAAAATCCATTTTTAGTGGAAAATACTAGTGATCACAGATTTTCGTTATTTTTGCTCTAACTCTTCTAGTTTGCCAGAAAAACGCATTTAAAGTTTTTCATATAAAAATCCTTAGAAAATCCATTTTTAGTGGAAAATACTAGTGATCACAGATTTTCGTTATTTTTGCTCTAGCTCTTCTAGTTTGCCAGAAAAACGCATTTAAAGTTTTTCATATAAAAATCCTTAGAAAATCCATTTTTAGTGGAAAATACTAGTGATCACAGATTTTCGTTATTTTTGCTCTAGTTCTTCTAGTTTGCCAGAAAAACGCATTTAAAGTTTTTCATATAAAAATCCTTAGAAAATCCATTTTTAGTGGAAAATACTAGTGATCACAGATTTTCGTTATTTTTGCTCTAGCTCTTCTAGTTTGCCAGAAAAACGCATTAAGAGTTTTTCATATAAAAATCCTTAGAAAATCCATTTTTAGTGGTAAATACTAGTGATCACAGATTTTCGTTATTTTTGCTCTAGCTCTTCTAGTTCGCCAGAAAAACGCATTTAAAGTTTTTCATATAAAAATCCTTAGAAAATACATTTTTAATTGGAAAATACAAGTGATCACAGATTTTCGTTATTTTTGCTCTAGCTCTTCTAGTTTGCCAGAAAAACGCATTTAAAGTTTTTCATATAAAAATCCTTAGAAAATCCCTTTTTAGTGGAAAATACTAGTGATCACAGATTTTCGTTATTTTTGCTCTAACTCTTCTAGTTTGCCAGAAAAACGCATTTAAAGTTTTTCATATAAAAATCCTTAGAAAATCCATTTTTAGTGGAAAATACTAGTGATCACAGATTTTCGTTATTTTTGCTCTAGCTCTTCTAGTTTGCCAGAAAAACGCATTTAAAGTTTTTCATATAAAAATCCTTAGAAAATACATTTTTAATTGGAAAATACAAGTGATCACAGATTTTCGTTATTTTTGCTCTAGCTCTTCTAGTTTGCCAGTTAAACGCATTTAAAGTTTTTCATATAAAAATCCTTAGAAAATCCATTTTTAGTGGAAAATACTAGTGATCACAGATTTTCGTTATTTTTGCTTTAGCTCTTCTAGTTTGCCAGAAAAACGCATTTAAAGTTTTTCATATAAAAATCCTTAGAAAATCCATTTTTAGTGGAAAATACTAGTGATCACAGATTTTCGTTATTTTTGCTCTAGCTCTTCTAGTTTGCCAGAAAAACGCATTTAAAGTTTTTCATATAAAAATCCTTAGAAAATCCATTTTTAGTGGAAAATACTAGTGATCACAGATTTTCGTTATTTTTGCTCTAGCTCTTCTAGTTTGCCAGAAAAACGCATTTAAAGTTTTTCATATAAAAATCCTTAGAAAATCCATTTTTAGTGGAAAATACTAGTGATCACAGATTTTCGTTATTTTTGCTCTAGCTCTTCTAGTTTGCCAGAAAAACGCATTTAAAGTTTTTCATATAAAAATCCTTAGAAAATCCATTTTTAGTGGAAAATACTAGTGATCACAGATTTTCGTTATTTTTGCTCTAGCTCTTCTAGTTTGCCAGAAAAACGCATTTAAAGTTTTTCATATAAAAATCCTTAGAAAATCCATTTTAGTGGAAAATACTAGTGATCACAGATTTTCGTTATTTTTGCTCTAGCTCTTCTAGTTTGCCAGAAAAACGCATTTAAAGTTTTTCATATAAAAATCCTTAGAAAATCCATTTTTAGTGGAAAATACTAGTGATCACAGATTTTCGTTATTTTTGCTCTAGCTCTTCTAGTTTGCCAGAAAAACGCATTTAAAGTTTTTCATATAAAAATCCTTAGAAAATCCATTTTTAGTGGAAAATACTAGTGATCACAGATTTTCGTTATTTTTGCTCTAACTCTTCTAGTTTGCCAGAAAAACGCATTTAAAGTTTTTCATATAAAAATCCTCTTACAAAATCCATTTTTAGTGGAAAATACTAGTGATCACAGATTTTCGTTATTTTTGCTCTAGCTCTTCTAGTTTGCCAGAAAAACGCATTTAAAGTTTTTCATACAAAAATCCTTAGAAAATCCATTTTTAGTGGAAAATACTAGTGATCACAGATTTTCGTTATTTTTGCTCTAGCTCTTCTAGTTTGCCAGAAAAACGCATTTAAAGTTTTTCATATAAAAATCCTTAGAAAATCCATTTTTAGTGGAAAATACTAGTGATCACAGATTTTCGCCAGAAAAACGCATTTAAAGTTTTTCATATAAAAATCCTTAGAAAATCCATTTTTAGTGGAAAATACTAGTGATCACAGATTTTCGTTATTTTTGCCCTAGCTCTTCTAGTTTGCCAGAAAAACGCATTTAAAGTTTTTCATATAAAAATCCTTAGAAAATCCATTTTTAGTGGAAAATACTAGTGATCACAGATTTTCGTTATTTTTGCTCTAGCTCTTCTAGTTTGCCAGAAAAACGCATTTAAAGTTTTTCATATAAAAATCCTTAGAAAATCCATTTTTAGTGGAAAATACTAGTGATCACAGATTTTCGTTATTTTTGCTCTAGCTCTTCTAGTTTGCCAGAAAAACGCATTTTAAGTTTTTCATATAAAAATCCTTAGAAAATCCATTTTTAGTGGAAAATACTAGTGATCACAGATTTTCGTTATTTTTGCTCTAACTCTTCTAGTTTGCCAGAAAAACGCATTTAAAGTTTTTCATATAAAAATCCTTAGAAAATCCATTTTTAGTGGAAAATACTAGTGATCACAGATTTTCGTTATTTTTGCTCTAGCTCTTCTAGTTTGCCAGAAAAACGCATTTAAAGTTTTTCATATAAAAATCCTTAGAAAATCCATTTTTAGTGGAAAATACTAGTGATCACAGATTTTCGTTATTTTTGCTCTAGCTCTTCTAGTTTGCCAGAAAAACGAATTTAAAGTTTTTCATATAAAAATCCTTAGAAAATCCATTTTTAATTGGAAAATACTAGTGATCACAGATTTTCGTTATTTTTGCTCTAGCTCTTCTAGTTTGCCAGAAAAACGCATTTAAAGTTTTTCATATAAAAATCCTTAGAAAATCCATTTTTAGTGGAAAATACTAGTGATCACAGATTTTCGTTATTTTTGCTCTAGCTCTTCTAGTTTGCCAGAAAAACGCATTTAAAGTTTTTCATATAAAAATCCTTAGAAAATCCATTTTTAGTGGAAAATACTAGTGATCACAGATTTTCGTTATTTTTGCTCTAGTTCTTCTAGTTTGCCAGAAAAACGCATTTAAAGTTTTTCATATAAAAATCCTTAGAAAATCCATTTTTAGTGGAAAATACTAGTGATCACAGATTTTCGTTATTTTTGCTCTAGCTCTTCTAGTTTGCCAGAAAAACGCATTAAGAGTTTTTCATATAAAAATCCTTAGAAAATCCATTTTTAGTGGTAAATACTAGTGATCACAGATTTTCGTTATTTTTGCTCTAGCTCTTCTAGTTTGCCAGAAAAACGCATTTAAAGTTTTTCATATAAAAATCCTTAGAAAATACATTTTTAATTGGAAAATACAAGTGATCACAGATTTTCGTTATTTTTGCTCTAGCTCTTCTAGTTTGCCAGAAAAACGCATTTAAAGTTTTTCATATAAAAATCCTTAGAAAATCCCTTTTTAGTGGAAAATACTAGTGATCACAGATTTTCGTTATTTTTGCTCTAACTCTTCTAGTTTGCCAGAAAAACGCATTTAAAGTTTTTCATATAAAAATCCTTAGAAAATCCATTTTTAGTGGAAAATACTAGTGATCACAGATTTTCGTTATTTTTGCTCTAGCTCTTCTAGTTTGCCAGAAAAACGCATTTAAAGTTTTTCATATAAAAATCCTTAGAAAATACATTTTTAATTGGAAAATACAAGTGATCACAGATTTTCGTTATTTTTGCTCTAGCTCTTCTAGTTTGCCAGAAAAACGCATTTAAAGTTTTTCATATAAAAATCCTTAGAAAATCCATTTTTAGTGGAAAATACTAGTGATCACAGATTTTCGTTATTTTTGCTTTAGCTCTTCTAGTTTGCCAGAAAAACGCATTTAAAGTTTTTCATATAAAAATCCTTAGAAAATCCATTTTTAGTGGAAAATACTAGTGATCACAGATTTTCGTTATTTTTGCTCTAGCTCTTCTAGTTTGCCAGAAAAACGCATTTAAAGTTTTTCATATAAAAATCCTTAGAAAATACATTTTTAATTGGAAAATACTAGTGATCACAGATTTTCGTTATTTTTGCTCTAGCTCTTCTAGTTTGCCAGAAAAACGCATTTAAAGTTTTTCATATAAAAATCCTTAGAAAATCCATTTTTAGTGGAAAATACTAGTGATCACAGATTTTCGTTATTTTTTCTTTAGCTCTTCTAGTTTGCCAGAAAAACGCATTTAAAGTTTTTCATATAAAAATCCTTAGAAAATCCATTTTTAGTGGAAAATACTAGTGATCACAGATTTTCGTTATTTTTGCTCTAGCTCTTCTAGTTTGCCAGAAAAACGCATTTAAAGTTTTTCATATAAAAATCCTTAGAAAATCCATTTCTAGTGGAAAATACTAGTGATCACAGATTTTTGTTATTTTTGCTCTAGCTCTTCTAGTTTGCCAGAAAAACGCATTTAAAGTTTTTCATATAAAAATCCTTAGAAAATCCATTTTTAGTGGAAAATACTAGTGATCACAGATTTTCGTTATTTTTGCTCTAGCTCTTCTAGTTTGCCAGAAAAACGCATTTAAAGTTTTTCATATAAAAATTCTTAGAAAATACATTTTTAATTGGAAAATACAAGTGATCACAGATTTTCGTTATTTTTGCTCTAGCTCTTCTAGTTTGCCAGAAAAACGCATTTAAAGTTTTTCATATAAAAATCCTTAGAAAATCCATTTTTAGTGGAAAATACTAGTGATCACAGATTTTCGTTATTTTTGCTCTAGCTCTTCTAGTTTGCCAGAAAAACGCATTTAAAGTTTTTCATATAAAAATCCTTAGAAAATACATTTTTAATTGGAAAATACAAGTGATCACAGATTTTCGTTATTTTTGCTCTAGCTCTTCTAGTTTGCCAGAAAAACGCATTTAAAGTTTTTCATATAAAAATCCTTATAAAATCCATTTTTAGTGGAAAATACTAGTGATCACAGATTTTCGTTATTTTTGCTCTAGTTCTTCTAGTTTGCCAGAAAAACGCATTTAAAGTTTTTCATATAAAAATCCTTAGAAAATCAATTTTTAGTGGAAAATACTAGTGATCACAGATTTTCGTTATTTTTGCTCTAGCTCTTCTAGTTTGCCAGAAAAACGCATTAAGAGTTTTTCATATAAAAATCCTTAGAAAATCCATTTTTAGTGGTAAATACTAGTGATCACAGATTTTCGTTATTTTTGCTCTAGCTCTTCTAGTTTGCCAGAAAAACGCATTTAAAGTTTTTCATATAAAAATCCTTAGAAAATACATTTTTAATTGGAAAATACAAGTGATCACAGATTTTCGTTATTTTTGCTCTAGCTCTTCTAGTTTGCCAGAAAAACGCATTTAAAGTTTTTCATATAAAAATCCTTAGAAAATCCCTTTTTAGTGGAAAATACTAGTGATCACAGATTTTCGTTATTTTTGCTCTAACTCTTCTAGTTTGCCAGAAAAACGCATTTAAAGTTTTTCATATAAAAATCCTTAGAAAATCCATTTTTAGTGGAAAATACTAGTGATCACAGATTTTCGTTATTTTTGCTCTAGCTCTTCTAGTTTGCCAGAAAAACGCATTTAAAGTTTTTCATATAAAAATCCTTAGAAAATACATTTTTAATTGGAAAATACAAGTGATCACAGATTTTCGTTATTTTTGCTCTAGCTCTTCTAGTTTGCCAGAAAAACGCATTTAAAGTTTTTCATATAAAAATCCTTAGAAAATCCATTTTTAGTGGAAAATACTAGTGATCACAGATTTTCGTTATTTTTGCTTTAGCTCTTCTAGTTTGCCAGAAAAACGCATTTAAAGTTTTTCATATAAAAATCCTTAGAAAATCCATTTTTAGTGGAAAATACTAGTGATCACAGATTTTCGTTATTTTTGCTCTAGCTCTTCTAGTTTGCCAGAAAAACGCATTTAAAGTTTTTCATATAAAAATCCTTAGAAAATACATTTTTAATTGGAAAATACTAGTGATCACAGATTTTCGTTATTTTTGCTCTAGCTCTTCTAGTTTGCCAGAAAAACGCATTTAAAGTTTTTCATATAAAAATCCTTAGAAAATCCATTTTTAGTGGAAAATACTAGTGATCACAGATTTTCGTTATTTTTGCTTTAGCTCTTCTAGTTTGCCAGAAAAACGCATTTAAAGTTTTTCATATAAAAATCCTTAGAAAATCCATTTTTAGTGGAAAATACTAGTGATCACAGATTTTCGTTATTTTTGCTCTAGCTCTTCTAGTTTGCCAGAAAAACGCATTTAAAGTTTTTCATATAAAAATCCTTAGAAAATCCATTTCTAGTGGAAAATACTAGTGATCACAGATTTTTGTTATTTTTGCTCTAGCTCTTCTAGTTTGCCAGAAAAACGCATTTAAAGTTTTTCATATAAAAATCCTTAGAAAATCCATTTTTAGTGGAAAATACTAGTGATCACAGATTTTCGTTATTTTTGCTCTAGCTCTTCTAGTTTGCCAGAAAAACGCATTTAAAGTTTTTCATATAAAAATTCTTAGAAAATACATTTTTAATTGGAAAATACAAGTGATCACAGATTTTCGTTATTTTTGCTCTAGCTCTTCTAGTTTGCCAGAAAAACGCATTTAAAGTTTTTCATATAAAAATCCTTAGAAAATACATTTTTAATTGGAAAATACAAGTGATCACAGATTTTCGTTATTTTTGCTCTAGCTCTTCTAGTTTGCCAGAAAAACGCATTTAAAGTTTTTCATATAAAAATCCTTAGAAAATCCCTTTTTAGTGGAAAATACTAGTGATCACAGATTTTCGTTATTTTTGCTCTAACTCTTCTAGTTTGCCAGAAAAACGCATTTAAAGTTTTTCATATAAAAATCCTTAGAAAATCAATTTTTAGTGGAAAATACTAGTGATCACAGATTTTCGTTATTTTTGCTCTAGCTCTTCTAGTTTGCCAGAAAAACGCATTAAGAGTTTTTCATATAAAAATCCTTAGAAAATCCATTTTTAGTGGTAAATACTAGTGATCACAGATTTTCGTTATTTTTGCTCTAGCTCTTCTAGTTTGCCAGAAAAACGCATTTAAAGTTTTTCATATAAAAATCCTTAGAAAATACATTTTTAATTGGAAAATACAAGTGATCACAGATTTTCGTTATTTTTGCTCTAGCTCTTCTAGTTTGCCAGAAAAACGCATTTAAAGTTTTTCATATAAAAATCCTTAGAAAATCCCTTTTTAGTGGAAAATACTAGTGATCACAGATTTTCGTTATTTTTGCTCTAACTCTTCTAGTTTGCCAGAAAAACGCATTTAAAGTTTTTCATATAAAAATCCTTAGAAAATCCATTTTTAGTGGAAAATACTAGTGATCACAGATTTTCGTTATTTTTGCTCTAGCTCTTCTAGTTTGCCAGAAAAACGCATTTAAAGTTTTTCATATAAAAATCCTTAGAAAATACATTTTTAATTGGAAAATACAAGTGATCACAGATTTTCGTTATTTTTGCTCTAGCTCTTCTAGTTTGCCAGAAAAACGCATTTAAAGTTTTTCATATAAAAATCCTTAGAAAATCCATTTTTAGTGGAAAATACTAGTGATCACAGATTTTCGTTATTTTTGCTTTAGCTCTTCTAGTTTGCCAGAAAAACGCATTTAAAGTTTTTCATATAAAAATCCTTAGAAAATCCATTTTTAGTGGAAAATACTAGTGATCACAGATTTTCGTTATTTTTGCTCTAGCTCTTCTAGTTTGCCAGAAAAACGCATTTAAAGTTTTTCATATAAAAATCCTTAGAAAATACATTTTTAATTGGAAAATACTAGTGATCACAGATTTTCGTTATTTTTGCTCTAGCTCTTCTAGTTTGCCAGAAAAACGCATTTAAAGTTTTTCATATAAAAATCCTTAGAAAATCCATTTTTAGTGGAAAATACTAGTGATCACAGATTTTCGTTATTTTTGCTTTAGCTCTTCTAGTTTGCCAGAAAAACGCATTTAAAGTTTTTCATATAAAAATCCTTAGAAAATCCATTTTTAGTGGAAAATACTAGTGATCACAGATTTTCGTTATTTTTGCTCTAGCTCTTCTAGTTTGCCAGAAAAACGCATTTAAAGTTTTTCATATAAAAATCCTTAGAAAATCCATTTCTAGTGGAAAATACTAGTGATCACAGATTTTCGTTATTTTTGCTCTAGCTCTTCTAGTTTGCCAGAAAAACGCATTTAAAGTTTTTCATATAAAAATCCTTAGAAAATCCATTGTTAGTGGAAAATACTAGTGATCACAGATTTTCGTTATTTTTGCTCTAGCTCTTCTAGTTTGCCAGAAAAACGCATTTAAAGTTTTTCATATAAAAATCCTTAGAAAATACATTTTTAATTGGAAAATACAAGTGATCACAGATTTTCGTTATTTTTGCTCAAGCTCTTCTAGTTTGCCAGAAAAACGCATTTAAAGTTTTTCATATAAAAATCCTTAGAAAATCCCTTTTTAGTGGAAAATACTAGTGATCACAGATTTTCGTTATTTTTGCTCTAACTCTTCTAGTTTGCCAGAAAAACGCATTTAAAGTTTTTCATATAAAAATCCTTAGAAAATCCATTTTTAGTGGAAAATACTAGTGATCACAGATTTTCGTTATTTTTGCTCTAGCTCTTCTAGTTTGCCAGAAAAACGCATTTAAAGTTTTTCATATAAAAATCCTTAGAAAATACATTTTTAATTGGAAAATACAAGTGATCACAGATTTTCGTTATTTTTGCTCTAGCTCTTCTAGTTTGCCAGAAAAACGCATTTAAAGTTTTTCATATAAAAATCCTTAGAAAATCCATTTTTAGTGGAAAATACTAGTGATCACAGATTTTCGTTATTTTTGCTCTAGCTCTTCTAGTTTGCCAGAAAAACGCATTTAAAGTTTTTCATATAAAAATCCTTAGAAAATCCATTTTTAGTGGAAAATACTAGTGATCACAGATTTTCGTTATTTTTGCTCTAGCTCTTCTAGTTTGCCAGAAAAACGCATTTAAAGTTTTTCATATAAAAATCCTTAGAAAATCCATTTTTAGTGGAAAATACTAGTGATCACAGATTTTCGTTATTTTTGCTTTAGCTCTTCTAGTTTGCCAGAAAAACGCATTTAAAGTTTTTCATATAAAAATCCTTAGAAAATCCATTTTTAGTGGAAAATACTAGTGATCACAGATTTTCGTTATTTTTGCTCTAACTCTTCTAGTTTGCCAGAAAAACGCATTTAAAGTTTTTCATATAAAAATCCTTAGAAAACCCATTTTTAGTGGAAAATACTAGTGATCACAGATTTTCGTTATTTTTGCTCTAGCTCTTCTAGTTTGCCAGAAAAACGCATTTAAAGTTTTTCATATAAAAATCCTTAGAAAATCCATTTTTAGTGGAAAATACTAGTGATCACAGATTTTCGTTATTTTTGCTCTAGCTCTTCTAGTTTGCCAGAAAAACGCATTTAAAGTTTTTCATATAAAAATCCTTAGAAAATACATTTTTAATTGGAAAATACAAGTGATCACATTCGTTATTTTTGCTCTAGCTCTTCTAGTTTGCCAGAAAAAACGCATTTAAAGTTTTTCATATAAAAATCCTTAGAAAATCCATTTTTAGTGGAAAATACTAGTGATCACAGATTTTCGTTATTTTTGCTCTAGCTCTTCTAGTTTGCCAGAAAAACGCATTTAAAGTTTTTCATATAAAAATCCTTAGAAAATCCATTTTTAGTGGAAAATACTAGTGATCACAGATTTTCGTTATTTTTGCTCTAGCTCTTCTAGTTTGCCAGAAAAACGCATTTAAAGTTTTTCATATAAAAATCCTTAGAAAATCCATTTTTAGTGGAAAATACTAGTGATCACAGATTTTCGTTATTTTGCTTTAGCTCTTCTAGTTTGCCAGAAAAACGCATTTAAAGTTTTTCATATAAAAATCCTTAAAAAATCCATTTTTAGTGGAAAATACTAGTGATCACAGATTTTCGTTATTTTTGCTCTAACTCTTCTAGTTTGCCAGAAAAACGCATTTAAAGTTTTTCATATAAAAATCCTTAGAAAACCATTTTTAGTGGAAAATACTAGTGATCACAGATTTTCGTTATTTTTGCTCTAGCTCTTCTAGTTTGCCAGAAAAACGCATTTAAAGTTTTCATATAAAAATCCTTAGAAAATCCATTTTTAGTGGAAAATACTAGTGATCACAGATTTTCGTTATTTTTGCTCTAGCTCTTCTAGTTTGCCAGAAAAACGCATTTAAAGTTTTTCATATAAAAATCCTTAGAAAATCCATTTCTAGTGGAAAATACTAGTGATCACAGATTTTCGTTATTTTTGCTATAGCTCTTCTAGTTTGCAGAAAAACGCATTTAAAGTTTTTCATATAAAAATCCTTAGAAAATACATTTTTAATTGGAAAATACAAGTGATCACAGATTTTCGTTATTTTTGCTCTAGCTCTTCTAGTTTGCCAGAAAAACGCATTTAAAGTTTTTCATATAAAAATCCTTAGAAAATCCCTTTTAGTGGAAAATACTAGTGATCACAGATTTTCGTTATTTTTGCTATAGCTCTTCTAGTTTGCCAGAAAAACGCATTTAAAGTTTTCATATAAAAATCCTTAGAAAATACATTTTTAATTGGAAAATACAAGTGATCACAGATTTTCGTTATTTTTGCTCTAACTCTTCTAGTTTGCCAGAAAAACGCATTTAAAGTTTTTCATATAAAAATCCTTAGAAAATCCATTTTTAGTGGAAAATACTAGTGATCACAGATTTTCGTTATTTTTTCTCTAGCTCTTCTAGTTTGCCAGAAAAACGCATTTAAAGTTTTTCATATAAAAATCCTTAGAAAATACATTTTTAATTGGAAAATACAAGTGATCACAGATTTTCGTTATTTTGCTCTAGCTCTTCTAGTTTGCCAGAAAAACGCATTTAAAGTTTTTCATATAAAAATCCTTAGAAAATCCATTTTTAGTGGAAAATACTAGTGATCACAGATTTTCGTTATTTTTGCTCTAGCTCTTCTAGTTTGCCAGAAAAACGCATTTAAAGTTTTTCATATAAAAATCCTTAGAAAATCCATTTTAGTGGAAAATACTAGTGATCACAAATTTTCGTTATTTTTGCTCTAGCTCTTCTAGTTTGCCAGAAAAACGCATTTAAAGTTTTTCATATAAAATCCTTAGAAAATCCATTTTTAGTGGAAAATACTAGTGATCACAGATTTTCGTTATTTTTGCTTTAGCTCTTCTAGTTTGCCAGAAAAACGCATTTAAAGTTTTTCATATAAAAATCCTTAGAAAATCCATTTTTAGTGGAAAATACTAGTGATCACAGATTTTCGTTATTTTTGCTCTAACTCTTCTAGTTTGCCAGAAAAACGCATTTAAAGTTTTTCATATAAAAATCCTTAGAAAACCCATTTTTAGTGGAAAATACTAGTGATCACAGATTTTCGTTATTTTTGCTCTAGCTCTTCTAGTTTGCCAGAAAAACGCATTTAAAGTTTTTTCATATAAAAATCCTAAGAAAATCCATTTTTAGTGGAAAATACTAGTGATCACAGATTTTCGTTATTTTTGCTCTAGCTCTTCTAGTTTGCCAGAAAAACGCATTTAAAGTTTTTCATATAAAATCCTTAGAAAATCCATTTCTAGTGGAAAATACTAGTGATCACAGATTTTCGTTATTTTTGCTCTAGCTCTTCTAGTTTGCCAGAAAAACGCATTTAAAGTTTTTCATATAAAAATCCTTAGAAAATCCATTTTTAGTGGAAAATACTAGTGATCACAGATTTTCGTTATTTTTGCTTTAGCTCTTCTAGTTTGCCAGAAAAACGCATTTAAAGTTTTTCATATAAAAATCCTTAGAAAATCCATTTTTAGTGGAAAATACTAGTGATCACAGATTTTCGTTATTTTTGCTCTAACTCTTCTAGTTTGCCAGAAAAACGCATTTAAAGTTTTTCATATAAAAATCCTTAGAAAACCCATTTTTAGTGGAAAATACTAGTGATCACAGATTTTCGTTATTTTTGCTCTAGCTCTTCTAGTTTGCCAGAAAAACGCATTTAAAGTTTTTCATATAAAAATCCTTAGAAAATCCATTTTTAGTGGAAAATACTAGTGATCACAGATTTTCGTTATTTTTGCTCTAGCTCTTCTAGTTTGCCAGAAAAACGCATTTAAAGTTTTTCATATAAAAATCCTTAGAAAATCCATTTCTAGTGGAAAATACTAGTTATCACAGATTTTCGTTATTTTTGCTCTAGCTCTTCTAGTTTGCCAGAAAAACGCATTTAAAGTTTTTCATATAAAAATCCTTAGAAAATCCATTTTTAGTGGAAAATACTAGTGATCACAGATTTTCGTTATTTTTGCTTTAGCTCTTCTAGTTTGCCAGAAAAACGCATTTAAAGTTTTTCATATAAAAATCCTTAGAAAATCCATTTTTAGTGGAAAATACTAGTGATCACAGATTTTCGTTATTTTTGCTCTAACTCTTCTAGTTTGCCAGAAAAACGCATTTAAAGTTTTTCATATAAAAATCCTTAGAAAACCCATTTTTAGTGGAAAATACTAGTGATCACAGATTTTCGTTATTTTTGCTCTAGCTCTTCTAGTTTGCCAGAAAAACGCATTTAAAGTTTTTCATATAAAAATCCTTAGAAAATCCATTTTTAGTGGAAAATACTAGTGATCACAGATTTTCGTTATTTTTGCTCTAACTCTTCTAGTTTGCCAGAAAAACGCATTTAAAGTTTTCATATAAAAATCCTTAGAAAACCCATTTTTAGTGGAAAATACTAGTGATCACAGATTTTCGTTATTTTTGCTCTAGCTCTTCTAGTTTGCCAGAAAAACGCATTTAAAGTTTTTCATATAAAAATCCTTAGAAAATCCATTTTTAGTGGAAAATACTAGTGATCACAGATTTTCGTTATTTTTGCTTTAGCTCTTCTAGTTTGCCAGAAAAACGCATTTAAAGTTTTTCATATAAAAATCCTTAGAAAATCCATTTTTAGTGGAAAATACTAGTGATCACAGATTTTCGTTATTTTTGCTCTAACTCTTCTAGTTTGCCAGAAAAACGCATTTAAAGTTTTTCATATAAAAATCCTTAGAAAACCCATTTTTAGTGGAAAATACTAGTGATCACAGATTTTCGTTATTTTTGCTCTAGCTCTTCTAGTTTGCCAGAAAAACGCATTTAAAGTTTTTCATATAAAAATCCTTAGAAAATCCATTTTAGTGGAAAATACTAGTGATCACAGATTTTCGTTATTTTTGCTCTAACTCTTCTAGTTTGCCAGAAAAACGCATTTAAAGTTTTTCATATAAAAATCCTTAGAAAATCTATTTTTAGTGGAAAATACTAGTGATCACAGATTTTCGTTATTTTTGCTCTAACTCTTCTAGTTTGCCAGAAAAACGCATTTAAATTTTTTCATATAAAAATCCTTAGAAAATCCATTTTTAGTGGAAAATACTAGTGATCACAGATTTTCGTTATTTTTGCTCTAGCTCTTCTAGTTTGCCAGAAAAACGCATTTAAAGTTTTTCATATAAAAATCCTTAGAAAATCCATTTTTAGTGAAAATACTAGTGATCACAGATTTTCGTTATTTTTGCTCTAACTCTTCTAGTTTGCCAGAAAAACGCATTTAAAGTTTTTCTGATATAAAATCCTTAGAAAATCCATTTTAGTGGAAAATACTAGTGATCACAGATTTTCGTTATTTTGCTCTAGCTCTTCTAGTTTGCCAGAAAAACGCATTTAAAGTTTTTCATATAAAAATCCTTAGAAAAATCCATTTTTATTAGTGGAAAATACTAGTGATCACAGATTTTCGTTATTTTTGCTCTAGCTCTTCTAGTTTGCCAGAAAAACGCATTTAAAGTTTTTCATATAAAAATCCTTAGAAAATCCATTTTTAGTGGAAAATACTAGTGATCACAGATTTTCGTTATTTTTGCTCTAACTCTTCTAGTTTGCCAGAAAAACGCATTTAAAGTTTTCATATAAAAATCCTTAGAAAACCCATTTTTAGTGGAAAATACTAGTGATCACAGATTTTCGTTATTTTTGCTCTAGCTCTTCTAGTTTGCCAGAAAAACGCATTTAAAGTTTTTCATATAAAAATCCTTAGAAAATCCATTTTTAGTGGAAAATACTAGTGATCACAGATTTTCGTTATTTTTGCTCTAGCTCTTCTAGTTTGCCAGAAAAACGCATTTAAAGTTTTTCATATAAAAATCCTTAGAAAATCCATTTTTAGTGGAAAATACTAGTGATCACAGATTTTCGTTATTTTTGCTCTAACTCTTCTAGTTTGCCAGAAAAACGCATTTAAAGTTTTTCATATAAAAATCCTTAGAAAACCCATTTTTAGTGGAAAATACTAGTGATCACAGATTTTCGTTATTTTTGCTCTAGCTCTTCTAGTTTGCCAGAAAAACGCATTTAAAGTTTTTCATATAAAAATCCTTAGAAAATCCATTTTTAGTGGAAAATACTAGTGATCACAGATTTTCGTTATTTTTGCTCTAACTCTTCTAGTTTGCCAGAAAAACGCATTTAAAGTTTTTCATATAAAAATCCTTAGAAAATCCTATTTTTAGTGGAAAATACTAGTGATCACAGATTTTCGTTATTTTTGCTCTAACTCTTCTAGTTTGCCAGAAAAACGCATTTAAATTTTTTCATATAAAAATCCTTAGAAAATCCATTTTTAGTGGAAAATACTAGTGATCACAGATTTTCGTTATTTTTGCTCTAGCTCTTCTAGTTTGCCAGAAAAACGCATTTAAAGTTTTTCATATAAAAATCCTTAGAAAATCCATTTTTAGTGGAAAATACTAGTGATCACAGATTTTCGTTATTTTTGCTCTAACTCTTCTAGTTTGCCAGAAAAACGCATTTAAAGTTTTTCTTATAAAAATCCTTAGAAAATCCATTTTTAGTGGAAAATACTAGTGATCACAGATTTTCGTTATTTTTGCTCTAGCTCTTCTAGTTTGCCAGAAAAACGCATTTAAAGTTTTTCATATAAAAATCCTTAGAAAATCCATTTTTAGTGGAAAATACAAGTGATCACAGATTTTCGTTATTTTTGCTCTAACTCTTCTAGTTTGCCAGAAAAACGCATTTAAAGTTTTTCATATAAAAATCCTTAGAAATCCATTTTTAGTGGAAAATACTAGTGATCACAGATTTTCGTTATTTTTGCTCTAGCTCTTCTAGTTTGCCAGAAAAACGCATTTAAAGTTTTTCATATAAAAATCCTTAGAAAATCCATTTTTAGTGGAAAATACTATTGATCACAGATTTTCGTTATTTTTGCTCTAGCTCTTCTAGTTTGCCAGAAAAACGCATTTAAAGTTTTTCATATAAAAATCCTTAGAAAATCCATTTTTAGTGGAAAATACTAGTGATCACAGATTTTCGTTATTTTTGCTCTAGCTCTTCTAGTTTGCCAGAAAAACGCATTTAAAGTTTTTCATATAAAAATCCTTAGAAAATCCATTTTTAGTGGAAAATACTATTGATCACAGATTTTCGTTATTTTTGCTCTAGCTCTTCTAGTTTGCCAGAAAAACGCATTTAAAGTTTTTCATATAAAAATCCTTAGAAAATCCATTTTTAGTGGAAAATACTAGTGATCACAGATTTTCGTTATTTTTGCTCTAGCTCTTCTAGTTTGCCAGAAAAACGCATTTAAAGTTTTTCATATAAAAATCCTTAGAAAATCCATTTTTAGTGGAAAATACTAGTGATCACAGATTTTCGTTATTTTTGCTCTAGCTCTTCTAGTTTGCCAGAAAAACGCATTTAAAGTTTTTCATATAAAAATCCTTAGTGAATCCATTTTTAGTGGGAAATACTAGTGATCACAGATTTTCGTTATTTTTGCTCTAGCTCTTCTAGTTTGCCAGAAAAACGCATTTAAAGTTTTTCATATAAAAATCCTAGAAAATCCATTTTTAGTGGAAAATACTAGTGATCACAGATTTTCGTTATTTTTGCTCTAGCTCTTCTAGTTTGCCAGAAAAACGCATTTAAAGTTTTTCATATAAAAATCCTTAGAAAATCCATTTTTAGTGGAAAATACTAGTGATCACAGATTTTCGTTATTTTTGCTCTAGCTCTTTCTAGTTTGCCAGAAAAACGCATTTAAAGTTTTTCATATAAAAATCCTTAGAAAATCCATTTTTAGTGGAAAATACTAGTGATCACAGATTTTCGTTATTTTTGCTCTAGCTCTTCTAGTTTG
>CAWVPA010000018.1:0-235302 GCA_963931875.1 Pollenia griseotomentosa | reverse complement strand
AAAATAACGAAAATCTGTGATCACTTCTAAAAAATTGGATTTCTAAGGATGTTTATATGACAAACTTTAAATGCGTTTTTCTTGAAAACTAGAAGAGCTAGAGCCAAAATAACGAAAATCTCTGATCACTTCAAAAAATTGGATTTCCTAAGGATTTTTATATGAAAAACTTTAAATGCGTTTTTCTTGAAAACTAGAAAGAGCTAGAGCCAAAATAAACGAAAATCTGTGAATCACTTCTAAAAATTGGATTTTCTAAGGATGTTTTATATGACAAACTTTAAATGCGTTTTTCTTGAAAACTAGAAGAGCTAGAGCCAAAATAACGAAAATCTCTGATCACTTCAAAAAATTGGATTTCCTAAGGATTTTTATATGAAAAACTTTAAATGCTTTTTCTGAAAACTAGAAGAGCTAGAGCCAAAATAACGAAAATCTCTGATCACTTCAAAAAATTGGATTTCCTAAAGGATTTTTATATGAAAAACTTTAAATGCGTTTTTCTTGTAAACTAGAAGAGCTAGAGCCAAAATAACGAAAATCTGTGATCACTTCAAAAAATTGGATTTCCTAAGGATTTTTATATGAAAAACTTTAAATGCGTTTTTCTTGAAAACTAGAAGAGCTAGAGCCAAAATAACGAAAATCTCTGATCACTTCAAAAAATTGGATTTCCTAAGGATGTTTATATGAAAAACTTAAATGCGTTTTTCTTGAAAACTAGAAGAGCTAGAGCCAAAATAACGAAAATCTCTGATCACTTCAAAAAATTGATTTCCTAAGGATTTTTATATGAAAAACTTTAAATGCGTTTTCTTGAAAACTAGAAGAGCTAGAGCCAAAATAACGAAAATCTGTGATCACTTCTAAAAATTGGATTTTCTAAGGATGTTTATATGACAAACTTTAAATGCGTTTTTCTTGAAAACTAGAAGAGCTAGAGCCAAAATAACGAAAATCTCTGATCACTTCAAAAAATTGGATTTCCTAAGGATTTTTATATGAAAAATATTTCTAAGGATGTTTATATGACAAACTTTAAATGCGTTTTTCTTGAAAACTAGAAGAGCTAGAGCCAAAATAACGAAAATCTCTGATCACTTCAAAAAATTGGATTTCCTAAGGATTTTTATATGAAAAACTTTAAATGCGTTTTTCTTGAAAACTAGAAGAGCTAGAGCCAAAATAACGAAAATCTGTGATCACTTCTAAAAATTGGATTTTCTAAGGATGTTTATATGACAAACTTTAAATGCGTTTTTCTTGAAAACTAGAAGAGCTAGAGCCAAAATAACGAAAATCTCTGATCACTTCAAAAAATTGGATTTCCTAAGGATTTTATATGAAAAACTTTAAATGCGTTTTTCTTGAAAACTAGAAGAGCTAGAGCCAAAATAACGAAAATCTGTGATCACTTCTAAAAATTGGATTTTCTAAGGATGTTTATATGACAAACTTTAAATGCGTTTTTCTTGAAAACTAGAAGAGCTAGAGCCAAAATAACGAAAATCTCTGATCACTTCAAAAAATTGGATTTCCTAAGGATTTTTATATGAAAAACTTTAAATGCGTTTTTCTTGAAAACTAGAAGAGCTAGAGCCAAAATAACGAAAATCTCTGATCACTTCAAAAAATTGGATTTCCTAAGGATTTTTATATGAAAAACTTTAAATGCGTTTTTCTTGAAAACTAGAAGAGCTAGAGCCAAAATAACGAAAATCTGTGATCACTTCTAAAAATTGGATTTTCTAAGGATGTTTATATGACAAACTTTAAATGCGTTTTTCTTGAAAACTAGAAGAGCTAGAGCCAAAATAACGAAAATCTCTGATCACTTCAAAAAATTGGATTTCCTAAGGATTTTTATATGAAAAACTTTAAATGCGTTTTTCTTGAAAACTAGAAGAGCTAGAGCCAAAATAACGAAAATCTGTGATCACTTCTAAAAATTGGATTTTCTAAGGATGTTTATATGACAAACTTTAAATGCGTTTTTCTTGAAAACTAGAAGAGCTAGAGCCAAAATAACGAAAATCTCTGATCACTTCAAAAAATTGGATTTCCTAAGGATTTTTATATGAAAAACTTTAAATGCGTTTTTTCTTGAAAACTAGAAGAGCTAGAGCCAAAATAACGAAAATCTGTGATCACTTCTAAAAATTGGATTTTCTAAGGATGTTTATATGACAAACTTTAAATGCGTTTTTCTTGAAAACTAGAAGAGCTAGAGCCAAAATAACGAAAATCTCTGATCACTTCAAAAAATTGGATTTCCTAAGGATTTTTATATGAAAAACTTTAAATGCGTTTTTCTTGAAAACTAGAAGAGCTAGAGCCAAAATAACGAAAATCTGTGATCACTTCTAAAAATTGGATTTTCTAAGGATGTTTATATGACAAACTTTAAATGCGTTTTTCTTGAAAACTAGAAGAGCTAGAGCCAAAATAACGAAAATCTCTGATCACTTCAAAAAATTGGATTTCCTAAGGATTTTTATATGAAAAACTTTAAATGCGTTTTTCTTGAAAACTAGAAGAGCTAGAGCCAAAATAACGAAAATCTCTGATCACTTCAAAAAATTGGATTTCCTAAAGGATTTTTATATGAAAAACTTTAAATGCGTTTTTCTTGTAAACTAGAAGAGCTAGAGCCAAAATAACGAAAATCTGTGATCACTTCAAAAAATTGGATTTCCTAAGGATTTTTATATGAAAAACTTTAAATGCGTTTTTCTTGAAAACTAGAAGAGCTAGAGCCAAAATAACGAAAATCTGTGATCACTTCTAAAAATTGGATTTTCTAAGGATGTTTATATGACAAACTTTAAATGCGTTTTTCTTGAAAACTAGAAGAGCTAGAGCCAAAATAACGAAAATCTCTGATCACTTCAAAAAATTGGATTTCCTAAGGATTTTTATATGAAAAACTTTAAATGCGTTTTTCTTGAAAACTAGAAGAGCTAGAGCCAAAATAACGAAAATCTCTGATCACTTCAAAAAATTGGATTTCCTAAGGATTTTTATATGAAAAACTTTAAATGCGTTTTTCTTGAAAACTAGAAGAGCTAGAGCCAAAATAACGAAAATCTGTGATCACTTCTAAAAATTGGATTTTCTAAGGATGTTTATATGACAAACTTTAAATGCGTTTTTCTTGAAAACTAGAAGAGCTAGAGCCAAAATAACGAAAATCTCTGATCACTTCAAAAAATTGGATTTCCTAAGGATTTTTATATGAAAAACTTTAAATGCGTTTTTCTTGAAAACTAGAAGAGCTAGAGCCAAAATAACGAAAATCTGTGATCACTTCTAAAAATTGGATTTTCTAAGGATGTTTATATGACAAACTTTAAATGCGTTTTTCTTGAAAACTAGAAGAGCTAGAGCCAAAATAACGAAAATCTCTGATCACTTCAAAAAATTGGATTTCCTAAGGATTTTTATATGAAAAACTTTAAATGCGTTTTTCTTGAAAACTAGAAGAGCTAGAGCCAAAATAACGAAAATCTGTGATCACTTCTAAAAATTGGATTTTCTAAGGATGTTTATATGACAAACTTTAAATGCGTTTTTCTTGAAAACTAGAAGAGCTAGAGCCAAAATAACGAAAATCTCTGATCACTTCAAAAAATTGGATTTCCTAAGGATTTTTATATGAAAAACTTTAAATGCGTTTTTCTTGAAAACTAGAAGAGCTAGAGCCAAAATAACGAAAATCTGTGATCACTTCTAAAAATTGGATTTTCTAAGGATGTTTATATGACAAACTTTAAATGCGTTTTTCTTGAAAACTAGAAGAGCTAGAGCCAAAATAACGAAAATCTCTGATCACTTCAAAAAATTGGATTTCCTAAGGATTTTTATATGAAAAACTTTAAATGCGTTTTTCTTGAAAACTAGAAGAGCTAGAGCCAAAATAACGAAAATCTCTGATCACTTCAAAAAATTGGATTTCCTAAGGATTTTTATATGAAAAACTTTAAATGCGTTTTTCTTGAAAACTAGAAGAGCTAGAGCCAAAATAACGAAAATCTGTGATCACTTCAAAAAATTGGATTTCCTAAGGATTTTTATATGAAAAACTTTAAATGCGTTTTTCTTGAAAACTAGAAGAGCTAGAGCCAAAATAACGAAAATCTGTGATCACTTCTAAAAATTGGATTTTCTAAGGATGTTTATATGACAAACTTTAAATGCGTTTTTCTTGAAAACTAGAAGAGCTAGAGCCAAAATAACGAAAATCTCTGATCACTTCAAAAAATTGGATTTCCTAAGGATTTTTATATGAAAAACTTTAAATGCGTTTTTCTTGAAAACTAGAAGAGCTAGAGCCAAAATAACGAAAATCTGTGATCACTTCTAAAAATTGGATTTTCTAAGGATGTTTATATGACAAACTTTAAATGCGTTTTTCTTGAAAACTAGAAGAGCTAGAGCCAAAATAACGAAAATCTCTGATCACTTCAAAAAATTGGATTTCCTAAGGATTTTTATATGAAAAACTTTAAATGCGTTTTTCTTGAAAACTAGAAGAGCTAGAGCCAAAATAACGAAAATCTCTGATCACTTCAAAAAATTGGATTTCCTAAGGATTTTTATATGAAAAACTTTAAATGCGTTTTTCTTGAAAACTAGAAGAGCTAGAGCCAAAATAACGAAAATCTGTGATCACTTCTAAAAATTGGATTTTCTAAGGATGTTTATATGACAAACTTTAAATGCGTTTTTCTTGAAAACTAGAAGAGCTAGAGCCAAAATAACGAAAATCTCTGATCACTTCAAAAAATTGGATTTCCTAAGGATTTTTATATGAAAAACTTTAAATGCGTTTTTCTTGAAAACTAGAAGAGCTAGAGCCAAAATAACGAAAATCTGTGATCACTTCTAAAAATTGGATTTTCTAAGGATGTTTATATGACAAACTTTAAATGCGTTTTTCTTGAAAACTAGAAGAGCTAGAGCCAAAATAACGAAAATCTCTGATCACTTCAAAAAATTGGATTTCCTAAGGATTTTTATATGAAAAACTTTAAATGCGTTTTTCTTGAAAACTAGAAGAGCTAGAGCCAAAATAACGAAAATCTGTGATCACTTCTAAAAATTGGATTTTCTAAGGATGTTTATATGACAAACTTTAAATGCGTTTTTCTTGAAAACTAGAAGAGCTAGAGCCAAAATAACGAAAATCTCTGATCACTTCAAAAAATTGGATTTCCTAAGGATTTTTATATGAAAAACTTTAAATGCGTTTTTCTTGAAAACTAGAAGAGCTAGAGCCAAAATAACGAAAATCTGTGATCACTTCTAAAAATTGGATTTTCTAAGGATGTTTATATGACAAACTTTAAATGCGTTTTTCTTGAAAACTAGAAGAGCTAGAGCCAAAATAACGAAAATCTCTGATCACTTCAAAAAATTGGATTTCCTAAGGATTTTTATATGAAAAACTTTAAATGCGTTTTTCTTGAAAACTAGAAGAGCTAGAGCCAAAATAACGAAAATCTCTGATCACTTCAAAAAATTGGATTTCCTAAGGATTTTTATATGAAAAACTTTAAATGCGTTTTTCTTGAAAACTAGAAGAGCTAGAGCCAAAATAACGAAAATCTGTGATCACTTCAAAAAATTGGATTTCCCTAAGGATTTTTATATGAAAAACTTTAAATGCGTTTTTCTTGAAAACTAGAAGAGCTAGAGCCAAAATAACGAAAATCTCTGATCACTTCAAAAAATTGGATTTCCTAAGGATTTTTATATGACAAACTTTAAATGCGTTTTTCTTGAAAACTAGAAGAGCTAGAGCCAAAATAACGAAAATCTGTGATCACTTCTAAAAAATTGGATTTTCTAAGGATGTTTATATGACAAACTTTAAATGCGTTTTTCTTGAAAACTAGAAGAGCTAGAGCCAAAATAACGAAAATCTCTGATCACTTCAAAAAATTGGATTTCCTAAGGATTTTTATATGAAAAACTTTAAATGCGTTTTTCTTGAAAACTAGAAGAGCTAGAGCCAAAATAACGAAAATCTGTGATCACTTCTAAAAATTGGATTTTCTAAGGATGTTTATATGACAAACTTTAAATGCGTTTTTCTTGAAAACTAGAAGAGCTAGAGCCAAAATAACGAAAATCTCTGATCACTTCAAAAAATTGGATTTCCTAAGGATTTTTATATGAAAAACTTTAAATGCGTTTTTCTTGAAAACTAGAAGAGCTAGAGCCAAAATAACGAAAATCTGTGATCACTTCTAAAAATTGGATTTTCTAAGGATGTTTATATGACAAACTTTAAATGCGTTTTTCTTGAAAACTAGAAGAGCTAGAGCCAAAATAACGAAAATCTCTGATCACTTCAAAAAATTGGATTTCCTAAGGATTTTTATATGAAAAACTTTAAATGCGTTTTTCTTGAAAACTAGAAGAGCTAGAGCCAAAATAACGAAAATCTGTGATCACTTCTAAAAATTGGATTTTCTAAGGATGTTTATATGACAAACTTTAAATGCGTTTTTCTTGAAAACTAGAAGAGCTAGAGCCAAAATAACGAAAATCTCTGATCACTTCAAAAAATTGGATTTCCTAAGGATTTTTATATGAAAAACTTTAAATGCGTTTTTCTTGAAAACTAGAAGAGCTAGAGCCAAAATAACGAAAATCTCTGATCACTTCAAAAAATTGGATTTCCTAAAGATTTTTATATGAAAAACTTTAAATGCGTTTTTCTTGTAAACTAGAAGAGCTAGAGCCAAAATAACGAAAATCTCTGATCACTTCAAAAAATTGGATTTCCTAAGGATTTTTATATGAAAAACTTTAAATGCGTTTTTCTTGAAAACTAGAAGAGCTAGAGCCAAAATAACGAAAATCTGTGATCACTTCTAAAAATTGGATTTTCTAAGGATGTTTATATGACAAACTTTAAATGCGTTTTTCTTGAAAACTAGAAGAGCTAGAGCCAAAATAACGAAAATCTCTGATCACTTCAAAAAATTGGATTTCCTAAGGATTTTTATATGAAAAACTTTAAATGCGTTTTTCTTGAAAACTAGAAGAGCTAGAGCCAAAATAACGAAAATCTGTGATCACTTCTAAAAATTGGATTTTCTAAGGATGTTTATATGACAAACTTTAAATGCGTTTTTCTTGAAAACTAGAAGAGCTAGAGCCAAAATAACGAAAATCTCTGATCACTTCAAAAAATTGGATTTCCTAAGGATTTTTATATGAAAAACTTTAAATGCGTTTTTCTTGAAAACTAGAAGAGCTAGAGCCAAAATAACGAAAATCTGTGATCACTTCTAAAAATTGGATTTTCTAAGGATGTTTATATGACAAACTTTAAATGCGTTTTTCTTGAAAACTAGAAGAGCTAGAGCCAAAATAACGAAAATCTCTGATCACTTCAAAAAATTGGATTTCCTAAGGATTTTTATATGAAAAACTTTAAATGCGTTTTTCTTGAAAACTAGAAGAGCTAGAGCCAAAATAACGAAAATCTGTGATCACTTCTAAAAATTGGATTTTCTAAGGATGTTTATATGACAAACTTTAAATGCGTTTTTCTTGAAAACTAGAAGAGCTAGAGCCAAAATAACGAAAATCTCTGATCACTTCAAAAAATTGGATTTCCTAAGGATTTTTATATGAAAAACTTTAAATGCGTTTTTCTTGAAAACTAGAAGAGCTAGAGCCAAAATAACGAAAATCTCTGATCACTTCAAAAAATTGGATTTCCTAAAGATTTTTATATGAAAAACTTTAAATGCGTTTTTCTTGTAAACTAGAAGAGCTAGAGCCAAAATAACGAAAATCTGTGATCACTTCAAAAAATTGGATTTCCTAAGGATTTTTATATGAAAAACTTTAAATGCGTTTTTCTTGAAAACTAGAAGAGCTAGAGCCAAAATAACGAAAATCTGTGATCACTTCTAAAAATTGGATTTTCTAAGGATGTTTATATGACAAACTTTAAATGCGTTTTTCTTGAAAACTAGAAGAGCTAGAGCCAAAATAACGAAAATCTCTGATCACTTCAAAAAATTGGATTTCCTAAGGATTTTTATATGAAAAACTTTAAATGCGTTTTTCTTGAAAACTAGAAGAGCTAGAGCCAAAATAACGAAAATCTGTGATCACTTCTAAAAATTGGATTTTCTAAGGATGTTTATATGACAAACTTTAAATGCGTTTTTCTTGAAAACTAGAAGAGCTAGAGCCAAAATAACGAAAATCTCTGATCACTTCAAAAATTGGATTTCCTAAGGATTTTTATATGAAAAACTTTAAATGCGTTTTTCTTGAAAACTAGAAGAGCTAGAGCCAAAATAACGAAAATCTGTGATCACTTCTAAAAATTGGATTTTCTAAGGATGTTTATATGACAAACTTTAAATGCGTTTTTCTTGAAAACTAGAAGAGCTAGAGCCAAAATAACGAAAATCTCTGATCACTTCAAAAAATTGGATTTCCTAAGGATTTTTATATGAAAAACTTTAAATGCGTTTTTCTTGAAAACTAGAAGAGCTAGAGCCAAAATAACGAAAATCTCTGATCACTTCAAAAAATTGGATTTCCTAAGGATTTTTATATGAAAAACTTTAAATGCGTTTTTCTTGAAAACTAGAAGAGCTAGAGCCAAAATAACGAAAATCTGTGATCACTTCTAAAAATTGGATTTCTAAGGATGTTTATATGACAAACTTTAAATGCGTTTTTCTTGAAAACTAGAAGAGCTAGAGCCAAAATAACGAAAATCTCTGATCACTTCAAAAAATTGGATTTCCTAAGGATTTTTATATGAAAAACTTTAAATGCGTTTTTCTTGAAAACTAGAAGAGCTAGAGCCAAAATAACGAAAATCTGTGATCACTTCTAAAAATTGGATTTTCTAAGGATGTTTATATGACAAACTTTAAATGCGTTTTTCTTGAAAACTAGAAGAGCTAGAGCCAAAATAACGAAAATCTCTGATCACTTCAAAAAATTGGATTTCCTAAGGATTTTTATATGAAAAACTTTAAATGCGTTTTTCTTGAAAACTAGAAGAGCTAGAGCCAAAATAACGAAAATCTGTGATCACTTCTAAAAATTGGATTTTCTAAGGATGTTTATATGACAAACTTTAAATGCGTTTTTCTTGAAAACTAGAAGAGCTAGAGCCAAAATAACGAAAATCTCTGATCACTTCAAAAATTGGATTTCCTAAGGATTTTTATATGAAAAACTTTAAATGCGTTTTTCTTGAAAACTAGAAGAGCTAGAGCCAAAATAACGAAAATCTGTGATCACTTCTAAAAATTGGATTTTCTAAGGATGTTTATATGACAAACTTTAAATGCGTTTTTCTTGAAAACTAGAAGAGCTAGAGCCAAAATAACGAAAATCTCTGATCACTTCAAAAAATTGGATTTCCTAAGGATTTTTATATGAAAAACTTTAAATGCGTTTTTCTTGAAAACTAGAAGAGCTAGAGCCAAAATAACGAAAATCTGTGATCACTTCTAAAAATTGGATTTTCTAAGGATGTTTATATGAAAAACTTTAAATGCGTTTTTCTTGTAAACTAGAAGAGCTAGAGCCAAAATAACGAAAATCTCTGATCACTTCAAAAAATTGGATTTCCTAAGGATTTTTATATGAAAAACTTTAAATGCGTTTTTCTTGAAAACTAGAAGAGCTAGAGCCAAAATAACGAAAATCTGTGATCACTTCTAAAAATTGGATTTTCTAAGGATGTTTATATGACAAACTTTAAATGCGTTTTTCTTGAAAACTAGAAGAGCTAGAGCCAAAATAACGAAAATCTCTGATCACTTCAAAAAATTGGATTTCCTAAGGATTTTTATATGAAAAACTTTAAATGCGTTTTTCTTGAAAACTAGAAGAGCTAGAGCCAAAATAACGAAAATCTGTGATCACTTCTAAAAATTGGATTTTCTAAGGATGTTTATATGACAAACTTTAAATGCGTTTTTCTTGAAAACTAGAAGAGCTAGAGCCAAAATAACGAAAATCTCTGATCACTTCAAAAAATTGGATTTCCTAAGGATTTTTATATGAAAAACTTTAAATGCGTTTTTCTTGAAAACTAGAAGAGCTAGAGCCAAAATAACGAAAATCTGTGATCACTTCTAAAAATTGGATTTTCTAAGGATGTTTATATGACAAACTTTAAATGCGTTTTTCTTGAAAACTAGAAGAGCTAGAGCCAAAATAACGAAAATCTCTGATCACTTCAAAAAATTGGATTTCCTAAGGATTTTTATATGAAAAACTTTAAATGCGTTTTTCTTGAAAACTAGAAGAGCTAGAGCCAAAATAACGAAAATCTGTGATCACTTCTAAAAATTGGATTTTCTAAGGATGTTTATATGACAAACTTTAAATGCGTTTTTCTTGAAAACTAGAAGAGCTAGAGCCAAAATAACGAAAATCTCTGATCACTTCAAAAAATTGGATTTCCTAAGGATTTTTATATGAAAAACTTTAAATGCGTTTTTCTTGAAAACTAGAAGAGCTAGAGCCAAAATAACGAAAATCTGTGATCACTTCTAAAAATTGGATTTTCTAAGGATGTTTATATGACAAACTTTAAATGCGTTTTTCTTGAAAACTAGAAGAGCTAGAGCCAAAATAACGAAAATCTCTGATCACTTCAAAAAATTGGATTTCCTAAGGATTTTTATATGAAAAACTTTAAATGCGTTTTTCTTGAAAACTAGAAGAGCTAGAGCCAAAATAACGAAAATCTCTGATCACTTCAAAAAATTGGATTTCCTAAGGATTTTTATATGAAAAACTTTAAATGCGTTTTTCTTGAAAACTAGAAGAGCTAGAGCCAAAATAACGAAAATCTGTGATCACTTCTAAAAATTGGATTTTCTAAGGATGTTTATATGACAAACTTTAAATGCGTTTTTCTTGAAAACTAGAAGAGCTAGAGCCAAAATAACGAAAATCTCTGATCACTTCAAAAAATTGGATTTCCTAAGGATTTTTATATGAAAAACTTTAAATGCGTTTTTCTTGAAAACTAGAAGAGCTAGAGCCAAAATAACGAAAATCTGTGATCACTTCTAAAAATTGGATTTTCTAAGGATGTTTATATGACAAACTTTAAATGCGTTTTTCTTGAAAACTAGAAGAGCTAGAGCCAAAATAACGAAAATCTCTGATCACTTCAAAAAATTGGATTTCCTAAGGATTTTTATATGAAAAACTTTAAATGCGTTTTTCTTGAAAACTAGAAGAGCTAGAGCCAAAATAACGAAAATCTCTGATCACTTCAAAAAATTGGATTTCCTAAAGATTTTTATATGAAAAACTTTAAATGCGTTTTTCTTGTAAACTAGAAGAGCTAGAGCCAAAATAACGAAAATCTGTGATCACTTCAAAAAATTGGATTTCCTAAGGATTTTTATATGAAAAACTTTAAATGCGTTTTTCTTGAAAACTAGAAGAGCTAGAGCCAAAATAACGAAAATCTGTGATCACTTCTAAAAATTGGATTTTCTAAGGATGTTTATATGACAAACTTTAAATGCGTTTTTCTTGAAAACTAGAAGAGCTAGAGCCAAAATAACGAAAATCTCTGATCACTTCAAAAAATTGGATTTCCTAAGGATTTTTATATGAAAAACTTTAAATGCGTTTTTCTTGAAAACTAGAAGAGCTAGAGCCAAAATAACGAAAATCTCTGATCACTTCAAAAAATTGGATTTCCTAAGGATTTTTATATGAAAAACTTTAAATGCGTTTTTCTTGAAAACTAGAAGAGCTAGAGCCAAAATAACGAAAATCTGTGATCACTTCTAAAAATTGGATTTTCTAAGGATGTTTATATGACAAACTTTAAATGCGTTTTTCTTGAAAACTAGAAGAGCTAGAGCCAAAATAACGAAAATCTCTGATCACTTCAAAAAATTGGATTTCCTAAGGATTTTTATATGAAAAACTTTAAATGCGTTTTTCTTGAAAACTAGAAGAGCTAGAGCCAAAATAACGAAAATCTGTGATCACTTCTAAAAATTGGATTTTCTAAGGATGTTTATATGACAAACTTTAAATGCGTTTTTCTTGAAAACTAGAAGAGCTAGAGCCAAAATAACGAAAATCTCTGATCACTTCAAAAAATTGGATTTCCTAAGGATTTTTATATGAAAAACTTTAAATGCGTTTTTCTTGAAAACTAGAAGAGCTAGAGCCAAAATAACGAAAATCTGTGATCACTTCTAAAAATTGGATTTTCTAAGGATGTTTATATGACAAACTTTAAATGCGTTTTTCTTGAAAACTAGAAGAGCTAGAGCCAAAATAACGAAAATCTCTGATCACTTCAAAAAATTGGATTTCCTAAGGATTTTTATATGAAAAACTTTAAATGCGTTTTTCTTGAAAACTAGAAGAGCTAGAGCCAAAATAACGAAAATCTGTGATCACTTCTAAAAATTGGATTTTCTAAGGATGTTTATATGACAAACTTTAAATGCGTTTTTCTTGAAAACTAGAAGAGCTAGAGCCAAAATAACGAAAATCTCTGATCACTTCAAAAAATTGGATTTCCTAAGGATTTTTATATGAAAAACTTTAAATGCGTTTTTCTTGAAAACTAGAAGAGCTAGAGCCAAAATAACGAAAATCTGTGATCACTTCTAAAAATTGGATTTTCTAAGGATGTTTATATGACAAACTTTAAATGCGTTTTTCTTGAAAACTAGAAGAGCTAGAGCCAAAATAACGAAAATCTCTGATCACTTCAAAAAATTGGATTTCCTAAGGATTTTTATATGAAAAACTTTAAATGCGTTTTTCTTGAAAACTAGAAGAGCTAGAGCCAAAATAACGAAAATCTGTGATCACTTCTAAAAATTGGATTTTCTAAGGATGTTTATATGACAAACTTTAAATGCGTTTTTCTTGAAAACTAGAAGAGCTAGAGCCAAAATAACGAAAATCTCTGATCACTTCAAAAAATTGGATTTCCTAAGGATTTTTATATGAAAAACTTTAAATGCGTTTTTCTTGAAAACTAGAAGAGCTAGAGCCAAAATAACGAAAATCTGTGATCACTTCTAAAAATTGGATTTTCTAAGGATGTTTATATGACAAACTTTAAATGCGTTTTTCTTGAAAACTAGAAGAGCTAGAGCCAAAATAACGAAAATCTCTGATCACTTCAAAAAATTGGATTTCCTAAGGATTTTTATATGAAAAACTTTAAATGCGTTTTTCTTGAAAACTAGAAGAGCTAGAGCCAAAATAACGAAAATCTGTGATCACTTCTAAAAATTGGATTTTCTAAGGATGTTTATATGACAAACTTTAAATGCGTTTTTCTTGAAAACTAGAAGAGCTAGAGCCAAAATAACGAAAATCTCTGATCACTTCAAAAAATTGGATTTCCTAAGGATTTTTATATGAAAAACTTTAAATGCGTTTTTCTTGAAAACTAGAAGAGCTAGAGCCAAAATAACGAAAATCTCTGATCACTTCAAAAAATTGGATTTCCTAAAGATTTTTATATGAAAAACTTTAAATGCGTTTTTCTTGTAAACTAGAAGAGCTAGAGCCAAAATAACGAAAATCTGTGATCACTTCAAAAAATTGGATTTCCTAAGGATTTTTATATGAAAAACTTTAAATGCGTTTTTCTTGAAAACTAGAAGAGCTAGAGCCAAAATAACGAAAATCTCTGATCACTTCAAAAAATTGGATTTCCTAAAGATTTTTATATGAAAAACTTTAAATGCGTTTTTCTTGTAAACTAGAAGAGCTATAGCCAAAATAACGAAAATCTGTGATCACTTCTAAAAATTGGATTTTCTAAGGATGTTTATATGACAAACTTTAAATGCGTTTTTCTTGAAAACTAGAAGAGCTAGAGCCAAAATAACGAAAATCTCTGATCACTTCAAAAAATTGGATTTCCTAAGGATTTTTATATGAAAAACTTTAAATGCGTTTTTCTTGAAAACTAGAAGAGCTAGAGCCAAAATAACGAAAATCTCTGATCACTTCAAAAAATTGGATTTCCTAAAGGATTTTTATATGAAAAACTTTAAATGCGTTTTTCTTGTAAACTAGAAGAGCTAGAGCCAAAATAACGAAAATCTGTGATCACTTCTAAAAATTGGATTTTCTAAGGATGTTTATATGACAAACTTTAAATGCGTTTTTCTTGAAAACTAGAAGAGCTAGAGCCAAAATAACGAAAATCTCTGATCACTTCAAAAAATTGGATTTCCTAAGGATTTTTATATGAAAAACTTTAAATGCGTTTTTCTTGAAAACTAGAAGAGCTAGAGCCAAAATAACGAAAATCTGTGATCACTTCTAAAAATTGGATTTTCTAAGGATGTTTATATGACAAACTTTAAATGCGTTTTTCTTGAAAACTAGAAGAGCTAGAGCCAAAATAACGAAAATCTCTGATCACTTCAAAAAATTGGATTTCCTAAGGATTTTTATATGAAAAACTTTAAATGCGTTTTTCTTGAAAACTAGAAGAGCTAGAGCCAAAATAACGAAAATCTGTGATCACTTCTAAAAATTGGATTTTCTAAGGATGTTTATATGACAAACTTTAAATGCGTTTTTCTTGAAAACTAGAAGAGCTAGAGCCAAAATAACGAAAATCTCTGATCACTTCAAAAATTGGATTTCCTAAGGATTTTTATATGAAAAACTTTAAATGTGTTTTTCTTGAAAACTAGAAGAGCTAGAGCCAAAATAACGAAAATCTCTGATCACTTCAAAAAATTGGATTTCCTAAAAATTTTTATATGAAAAACTTTAAATGCGTTTTTCTTGTAAACTAGAAGAGCTAGAGCCAAAATAACGAAAATCTGTGATCACTTCTAAAAATTGGATTTTCTAAGGATGTTTATATGACAAACTTTAAATGCGTTTTTCTTGAAAACTAGAAGAGCTAGAGCCAAAATAACGAAAATCTCTGATCACTTCAAAAAATTGGATTTCCTAAGGATTTTTATATGAAAAACTTTAAATGCGTTTTTCTTGAAAACTAGAAGAGCTAGAGCCAAAATAACGAAAATCTCTGATCACTTCAAAAAATTGGATTTCCTAAAGATTTTTATATGAAAAACTTTAAATGCGTTTTTCTTGTAAACTAGAAGAGCTAGAGCCAAAATAACGAAAATCTCTGATCACTTCAAAAAATTGATTTTCTAAGGATTTTTATATAAAAAATTTAAATTCGTTTTTCTTGAAAACTAGAAGAGCTAGAGCCAAAAAAAACGAAAATCTGTGATCACTTCTAAAAATTGGATTTTCTAAGGATGTTTATATGACAAACTTTAAATGCGTTTTTCTTGAAAACTAGAAGAGCTAGAGCCAAAATAACGAAAATCTCTGATCACTTCAAAAAATTGGATTTCCTAAGGATTTTTATATGAAAAACTTTAAATGCGTTTTTCTTGAAAACTAGAAGAGCTAGAGCCAAAATAACGAAAATCTGTGATCACTTCTAAAAATTGGATTTTCTAAGGATGTTTATATGACAAACTTTAAATGCGTTTTTCTTGAAAACTAGAAGAGCTAGAGCCAAAATAACGAAAATCTCTGATCACTTCAAAAAATTGGATTTCCTAAGGATTTTTATATGAAAAACTTTAAATGCGTTTTTCTTGAAAACTAGAAGAGCTAGAGCCAAAATAACGAAAATCTGTGATCACTTCTAAAAATTGGATTTTCTAAGGATGTTTATATGACAAACTTTAAATGCGTTTTTCTTGAAAACTAGAAGAGCTAGAGCCAAAATAACGAAAATCTCTGATCACTTCAAAAAATTGGATTTCCTAAGGATTTTTATATGAAAAACTTTAAATGCGTTTTTCTTGAAAACTAGAAGAGCTAGAGCCAAAATAACGAAAATCTGTGATCACTTCTAAAAATTGGATTTTCTAAGGATGTTTATATGACAAACTTTAAATGCGTTTTTCTTGAAAACTAGAAGAGCTAGAGCCAAAATAACGAAAATCTCTGATCACTTCAAAAAATTGGATTTCCTAAGGATTTTTATATGAAAAACTTTAAATGCGTTTTTCTTGAAAACTAGAAGAGCTAGAGCCAAAATAACGAAAATCTGTGATCACTTCTAAAAATTGGATTTTCTAAGGATGTTTATATGACAAACTTTAAATGCGTTTTTCTTGAAAACTAGAAGAGCTAGAGCCAAAATAACGAAAATCTCTGATCACTTCAAAAAATTGGATTTCCTAAGGATTTTTATATGAAAAACTTTAAATGCGTTTTTCTTGAAAACTAGAAGAGCTAGAGCCAAAATAACGAAAATCTGTGATCACTTCTAAAAATTGGATTTTCTAAGGATGTTTATATGACAAACTTTAAATGCGTTTTTCTTGAAAACTAGAAGAGCTAGAGCCAAAATAACGAAAATCTCTGATCACTTCAAAAAATTGGATTTCCTAAGGATTTTTATATGAAAAACTTTAAATGCGTTTTTCTTGAAAACTAGAAGAGCTAGAGCCAAAATAACGAAAATCTGTGATCACTTCTAAAAATTGGATTTTCTAAGGATGTTTATATGACAAACTTTAAATGCGTTTTTCTTGAAAACTAGAAGAGCTAGAGCCAAAATAACGAAAATCTCTGATCACTTCAAAATATTGGATTTCCTAAGGATTTTTATATGAAAAACTTTAAATGCGTTTTTCTTGAAAACTAGAAGAGCTAGAGCCAAAATAACGAAAATCTGTGATCACTTCTAAAAATTGGATTTTCTAAGGATGTTTATATGACAAACTTTAAATGCGTTTTTCTTGAAAACTAGAAGAGCTAGAGCCAAAATAACGAAAATCTCTGATCACTTCAAAAAATTGGATTTCCTAAGGATTTTTATATGAAAAACTTTAAATGCGTTTTTCTTGAAAACTAGAAGAGCTAGAGCCAAAATAACGAAAATCTCTGATCACTTCAAAAAATTGGATTTCCTAAAGATTTTTATATGAAAAACTTTAAATGCGTTTTTCTTGTAAACTAGAAGAGCTAGAGCCAAAATAACGAAAATCTGTGATCACTTCAAAAAATTGGATTTCCTAAGGATTTTTATATGAAAAACTTTAAATGCGTTTTTCTTGAAAACTAGAAGAGCTAGAGCCAAAATAACGAAAATCTCTGATCACTTCAAAAAATTGGATTTCCTAAAGATTTTTATATGAAAAACTTTAAATGCGTTTTTCTTGTAAACTAGAAGAGCTATAGCCAAAATAACGAAAATCTGTGATCACTTCTAAAAATTGGATTTTCTAAGGATGTTTATATGACAAACTTTAAATGCGTTTTTCTTGAAAACTAGAAGAGCTAGAGCCAAAATAACGAAAATCTCTGATCACTTCAAAAAATTGGATTTCCTAAGGATTTTTATATGAAAAACTTTAAATGCGTTTTTCTTGAAAACTAGAAGAGCTAGAGCCAAAATAACGAAAATCTCTGATCACTTCAAAAAATTGGATTTCCTAAGGATTTTTATATGAAAAACTTTAAATGCGTTTTTCTTGAAAACTAGAAGAGCTAGAGCCAAAATAACGAAAATCTGTGATCACTTCTAAAAATTGGATTTTCTAAGGATGTTTATATGACAAACTTTAAATGCGTTTTTCTTGAAAACTAGAAGAGCTAGAGCCAAAATAACGAAAATCTCTGATCACTTCAAAAAATTGGATTTCCTAAGGATTTTTATATGAAAAACTTTAAATGCGTTTTTCTTGAAAACTAGAAGAGCTAGAGCCAAAATAACGAAAATCTCTGATCACTTCAAAAAATTGGATTTCCTAAGGATTTTTATATGACAAACTTTAAATGCGTTTTTCTTGAAAACTAGAAGAGCTAGAGCCAAAATAACGAAAATCTCTGATCACTTCAAAAAATTGGATTTCCTAAAGATTTTTATATGAAAAACTTTAAATGCGTTTTTCTTGAAAACTAGAAGAGCTAGAGCCAAAATAACGAAAATCTGTGATCACTTCTAAAAATTGGATTTTCTAAGGATGTTTATATGACAAACTTTAAATGCGTTTTTCTTGAAAACTAGAAGAGCTAGAGCCAAAATAACGAAAATCTCTGATCACTTCAAAAAATTGGATTTCCTAAGGATTTTTATATGAAAACTTTAAATGTGTTTTTCTTGAAAACTAGAAGAGCTAGAGCCAAAATAACGAAAATCTCTGATCACTTCAAAAAATTGGATTTCCTAAAGATTTTTATATGAAAAACTTTAAATGCGTTTTTCTTGTAAACTAGAAGAGCTAGAGCCAAAATAACGAAAACTGTGATCACTTCTAAAAATTGATTTTCTAAGGATGTTTATATGACAAACTTTAAATGCGTTTTTCTTGAAAACTAGAAGAGCTAGAGCCAAAATAACGAAAATCTCTGATCACTTCAAAAAATTGGATTTCCTAAGGATTTTATATGAAAAACTTTAAATGCGTTTTTCTTGAAAACTAGAAGAGCTAGAGCCAAATAACGAAAATCTCTGATCACTTCAAAAATTGGATTTCCTAAGATTTTTATATGAAAAACTTTAAATGCGTTTTTCTTGTAAACTAGAAGAGCTAGAGCCAAAATAACGAAAATCTGTGATCACTTCTAAAAATTGATTTTCTAAGGATTTTTATATAAAAAATTTAAATTCGTTTTTCTTGAAAACTAGAAGAGCTAGAGCCAAAAAAACGAAAATCTGTGATCACTTCTAAAAATTGGATTTTCTAAGGATTTTTATATGACAAACTTTAAATGCGTTTGTCTTGAAAACTAGAAGAGCTAGAGCCAAAATAACGAAAATCTCTGATCACTTCAAAAAATTGGATTTCCTAAGGATTTTATATGAAAAACTTTAAATGCGTTTTTCTGAAACTAGAAGAGCTAGAGCCAAAATAACGAAAATCTGTGATCACTTCAAAAAATTGGATTTCCTAAAGATTTTTATATGAAAAACTTTAAATGCGTTTTCTTGTAAACTAGAAGAGCTAGAGCCAAAATAACGAAAATCTGTGATCACTTCTAAAAATTGATTTTCTAAGGATTTTTAACTTTAAATGCGTTTTTCTTGTAAACTAGAAAGAGCTAGAGCCAAAATAACGAAAATCTCTGATCACTTGTGATCACTTCAAAAAATTGGATTTCCTAAAGATTTTTATATGAAAAACTTTAAATGCGTTTTTCTTGTAAACTAGAAGAGCTAGAGCCAAAATAACGAAAATCTGTGATCACTTCTAAAAATTGGATTTTCTAAGGATGTTTATATGACAAACTTTAAATGCGTTTTTCTTGAAAACTAGAAGAGCTAGAGCCAAAATAACGAAAATCTGTGATCACTTCAAAAAATTGGATTTCCTAAGGATTTTTATATGACAAACTTTAAATGCGTTTTTCTTGTAAACTAGAAGAGCTAGAGCCAAAATAACGAAAATCTGTGATCACTTCTAAAAATTGGATTTTCTAAGGATTTTTATATTACAAACTTTAAATGCGTTTTTCTTGAAAACTAGAAGAGCTAGAGCCAAAATAACGAACATCTGTGATCACTTAAAAAAATTGGATTTTCTAAGGATTTTATTATGTGACAAACTTTAAATGCGTTTTTCTTGAAAACTAGAAGAGCTAGAGCCAAAATAACGAAAATCTGTGATCACTTCTAAAAATTGGATTTTCTAAGGATTTTTATATGACAAACTTTAAATGCGTTTTTCTTGAAAACTAGAAGAGCTAGATTCAAAATTGGATTTCCTAAGGATTTTTATATGAAAAACTTTAAATGCGTTTTTCTTGAAAACTAGAAGAGCTAGAGCCAAAATAACGAAAATCTGTGATCACTTCAAAAAATTGGATTTCTAAGGATTTTTATATAAAAAACTTTAAATGCGTTTTTCTTGTGAACTAGAAGAGCTAGAGCAAAATAACGAAAATCCGTGGTCACTTCTAAAAATTGATTTTATAAGGATTTTTATATGAAAAACTTTAAATGCGTTTTTCTTGTAAACTAGAAGAGCTAGAGCAAAATAACGAAAATCCGTGGTCACCTCTAAAAATTGATTTTCTAAGGATTTTTATATGAAAAACTTTAAATGCGATTTTCTTGAAAACTAAAAGAGCTAGAGCCAAAATAACGAAAATCTGTGATCACTTCCAAAAATTGGATTTTCTAAGGATTTTTATATGAAAAACTTTAAATGCGTTGTTCTTGAAAACTAGAAGAGCTAGAGCCAAAATAACGAAAATCTGTGATCACTTCCAAAAATTGGATTTTCTAAGGATTTTTATATGAAAAACTTTAAATGCGATTTTCTTGAAAACTAGAACAGCTAGAGCCAAAATAACGAACATCTGTGATCACTTAAAAAAATTGGATTTTCTAAGGATTTTTATATGAAAAACTTTAAATGCGTTGTTCTTGAAAACTAGAAGAGCTAGAGCCAAAATAACGAAAATCTGTGATCACTTCCAAAAACTGGATTTTCTAAGGATTTTTATATGAAAAACTTTAAATGCGTTTTTCTTGTAAACTAGAAGAGCTAGAGCCAAAATAACGAAAATCTCTGATCACTTCAAAAAATTGGATTTCCTAAGGATTTTTATATGAAAAACTTTAAATGCGTTTTTCTTGAAAACTAGAAGAGCTAGAGCCAAAATAACGAAAATCTCTGATCACTTCAAAAAATTGGATTTCCTAAAGATTTTTATATGAAAAACTTGAAATGCGTTTTTCTTGTAAACTAGAAGAGCTAGAGCCAAAATAACGAAAATCTGTGATCACTTCTAAAAATTGATTTTCTAAGGATTTTTATATAAAAAACCTTAAATGCGTTTTTCTTGTAAACTAGAAGAGCTAGAGCCAAAATAACGAAAATCTGTGATCACTTCAAAAAATTGGATTTCCTAAAGATTTTTATATGAAAAACTTTAAATGCGTTTTTCTTGTAAACTAGAAGAGCTAGAGCCGAAATAACGAAAATCTCTGATCACTTCAAAAAATTGGATTTCCTAAAGATTTTTATATGAAAAATTTTAAATGCGTTTTTCTTGTAAACTAGAAGAGCTAGAGCCAAAATAACGAAAATCTGTGATCACTTCAAAAAATTGGATTTCCTAAAGATTTTTATATGAAAAACTGTAAATGCGTTTTTCTTGTAAACTAGAAGAGCTAGAGCCAAAATAACGAAAATCTGTGATCACTTCTAAAAATTGGATTTTCTAAGGATTTTTATATGACAAACTTTAAATGCGTTTTTCTTGTAAACTAGAAGAGCTAGAGCCAAAATAACGAAAATCTGTGATCACTTCAAAAAATTGGATTTCCTAAGGATTTTTTTATGACAAACTTTAAATGCGTTTTTCTTGAAAACTAGAAGAGCTAGAGCCAATATAACGAAAATCTGTGATCACTTCAAAAAATTGGATTTCCTAAGGATTTTTATATGACAAACTTTAAATGCGTTTTTCTTGTAAACTAGAAGAGCTAGAGCCAAAATAACGAAAATCTGTGATCACTTCTAAAAATTGGATTTTCTAAGGATGTTTATATGACAAACTTTAAATGCGTTTTTCTTGAAAACTAGAAGAGCTAGAGCCAATATAACGAAAATCTGTGATCACTTCAAAAAATTGGATTTCCTAAGGATTTTTATATGACAAACTTTAAATGCGTTTTTCTTGTAAACTAGAAGAGCTAGAGCAAAATAACGAAAATCCGTGGTCACTTCTAAAAATTGATTTTCTAAGGATTTTTATATGAAAAACTTTAAATGCGTTTTTCTTGAAAACTAGAAGAGCTAGAGCCAAAATAACGAAAATCTGTGATCACTTCCAAAAATTGGATTTTCTAAGGATTTTTATATGACAAACTTTAAATGCGTTTTTCTTGTAAACTAGAAGAGCTAGAGCAAAATAACGAAAATCTGTGGTCACTTCTAAAAATTGATTTTCTAAGGATTTTTATATGAAAAACTTTAAATGCGTTTTTCTTGTAAACTAGAAGAGCTAGAGCAAAATAACGAAAATCTGTGAACACTTCAAAAAATTGGATTTCTAAGGATTTTTATATAAAAAACTTTAAATGCGTTTTTCTTGAAAACTAGAAGAGCTAGAGCCAAAATAACGAAAATCTGTGATCACTTCAAAAAATTGGATTTCTAAGGATTTTTATATAAAAAACTTTAAATGCGTTTTTCTTGAAAACTAGAAGAGCTAGAGCCAAAATAACGAAAATCTGTGATTACTTCTAAAAATTGGATTTTCTTAGGATTTTTATATGAAAAACTTTAAATGCGTTTTTCTTGTAAACTAGAAGAGCTAGAGCCAAAATAACGAAAATCAGTGATCACTTTTAAAAATTGGATTTTCTTAGGATTTTTATATGAAAAACTTTAAATGCGTTTTTCTTGTAAACTAGAAGAGCTAGAGCCAAAATAACGAAAATCTGTCATCACTTCTAAAAATTGGATTTTCTTAGGATTTTTATATGAAAAACTTTAAATGCGTTTTTCTTGTAAACTAGAAGAGCTAGAGCCAAAATAACGAAAATCTGTCATCACTTCTAAAAATTGGATTTTCTTAGGATTTTTATATGAAAAACTTTAAATGCGTTTTTCTTGTAAACTAGAAGAGCTAGAGCCAAAATAACAAAAATCTGTGATCACTTCTAAAAATTGGATTTTCTTAGGATTTTTATATGAAAAACTTTAAATGCGTTTTTCTTGTAAACTAGAAGAGCTAGAGCCAAAATAACGAAAACCTGTGATCACTTCTAAAAATTGGATTTCCTAAGGATTTTTATATGAAAAACTTTAAATGCGTTTTTCTTGTAAACTAGAAGAGCTAGAGCCAAAATAACGAAAATCTGTGATCACTTCTAAAAATTGGATTTCCTAAGGATTTTTATATGAAAAACTTTAAATGCGTTTTTCTTGTAAACTAGAAGAGCTAGAGCCAAAATAACGAAAATCTGTGATCACTTCTAAAAATTGGATTTTCTTAGGATTTTTATAGGAAAAACTTTAAATGCGTTTTTCTTGTAAACTAGAAGAGCTAGAGCCAAAATAACGAAAATCTGTGATCACTTCTAAAAATTGGATTTTCTTAGGATTTTTATAGGAAAAACTTTAAATGCGTTTTTCTTGTAAACTAGAAGAGCTAGAGCCAAAATAACGAAAATCTGTGATCACTTCTAAAAATTGAATTTTTTTAGGATTTTTATAGGAAAAACTTTAAATGCGTTTTTCTTGTAAACTAGAAGAGCTAGAGCCAAAATAACGAAAATCTGTGATCACTTCTAAAAATTGGATTTTCTTAGGATTTTTATATGAAAAACTTTAAATGCGTTTTTCTTGTAAACTAGAAGAGCTAGAGCCAAAATAACGAAAATCTGTGATCACTTCTAAAAATTGGATTTTCTTAGGATTTTTATATGAAAAACTTTAAATGCGTTTTTCTTGTAAACTAGAAGAGCTAGAGCCAAAATAACGAAAATCTGTGATCACTCTAAAAATTGGATTTTCTTAGGATTTTTATATGAAAAACTTTAAATGCGTTTTTCTTGTAAACTAGAAGAGCTAGAGCCAAAATAACGAAAATCTGTGATCACTTCTAAAAATTGGATTTTCTTAGGATTTTTATAGGTAAAACTTTAAATGCGTTTTTTCTTGTAAACTAGAAGAGCTAGAGCCAAAATAACGAAAATCTGTGATCACTTCTAAAAATTGGATTTTCTTAGGATTTTTATATGAAAAACTTTAAATGCGTTTTTCTTGTAAACTAGAAGAGCTAGAGCCAAAATAACGAAAACCTGTGATCACTTCTAAAAATTGGATTTTCTTAGGATTTTTATATGAAAAACTTTAAATGCGTTTTTCTTGTAAACTAGAAGAGCTAGAGCCAAAATAACGAAAATCTGTCATCACTTCCAAAAATTGGATTTTCTTAGGATTTTTATATGAAAAACTTTAAATGCGTTTTTCTTGTAAACTAGAAGAGCTAGAGCCAAAATAACGAAAATCTGTCATCACTTCTAAAAATTGGATTTTCTAAGGATTTTTATAGGAAAAACTTTAAATGCGTTTTTCTTGTAAACTAGAAGAACTAGAGCCAAAATAACGAAAATCTGTCATCACTTCCAAAAATTGGATTTTCTTAGGATTTTTATATGAAAAACTTTAAATGCGTTTTTCTTGTAAACTAGAAGAGCTAGAGCCAAAATAACGAAAATCTGTGATCACTTCTAAAAATTGGATTTTCTTAGGATTTTTATAGGAAAAACTTTAAATGCGTTTTTCTTGTAAACTAGAAGAGCTAGAGCCAAAATAACGAAAATCTGTGATCACTTCTAAAAATTGGATTTTCTTAGGATTTTTCTTGTAAACTAGAAGAGCTAGAGCCAAAATAACGAAAATCTGTGATCACTTCTAAAAATTGGATTTTCTTAGGATTTTTATATGAAAAACTTTAAATGCGTTTTTCTTGTAAACTAGAAGAGCTAGAGCCAAAATAACGAAAATCTGTGATCACTTCTAAAAATTGGATTTTCTTAGGATTTTTATATGAAAAACTTTAAATGCGTTTTTCTTGTAAACTAGAAGAGCTAGAGCCAAAATAACAAAAATCTGTGATCACTTCTAAAAATTGGATTTTCTTAGGATTTTTATATGAAAAACTTTAAATGCGTTTTTCTTGTAAACTAGAAGAGCTAGAGCCAAAATAACGAAAACCTGTGATCACTTCTAAAAATTGGATTTCCTAAGGATTTTTATATGAAAAACTTTAAATGCGTTTTTCTTGTAAACTAGAAGAGCTAGAGCCAAAATAACGAAAATCTGTGATCACTTCTAAAAATTGGATTTCCTAAGGATTTTTATATGAAAAACTTTAAATGCGTTTTTCTTGTAAACTAGAAGAGCTAGAGCCAAAATAACGAAAATCTGTGATCACTTCTAAAAATTGGATTTTCTTAGGATTTTTATAGGAAAAACTTTAAATGCGTTTTTCTTGTAAACTAGAAGAGCTAGAGCCAAAATAACGAAAATCTGTGATCACTTCTAAAAATTGGATTTTCTTAGGATTTTTATAGGAAAAACTTTAAATGCGTTTTTCTTGTAAACTAGAAGAGCTAGAGCCAAAATAACGAAAATCTGTGATCACTTCTAAAAATTGAATTTTTTTAGGATTTTTATAGGAAAAACTTTAAATGCGTTTTTCTTGTAAACTAGAAGAGCTAGAGCCAAAATAACGAAAATCTGTGATCACTTCTAAAAATTGGATTTTCTTAGGATTTTTATATGAAAAACTTTAAATGCGTTTTTCTTGTAAACTAGAAGAGCTAGAGCCAAAATAACGAAAATCTGTGATCACTTCTAAAAATTGGATTTTCTTAGGATTTTTATATGAAAAACTTTAAATGCGTTTTTCTTGTAAACTAGAAGAGCTAGAGCCAAAATAACGAAAATCTGTCATCACTTCCAAAAATTGGATTTTCTTAGGATTTTTATATGAAAAACTTTAAATGCGTTTTTCTTGTAAACTAGAAGAGCTAGAGCCAAAATAACGAAAATCTGTCATCACTTCTAAAAATTGGATTTTCTAAGGATTTTTATAGGAAAAACTTTAAATGCGTTTTTCTTGTAAACTAGAAGAACTAGAGCCAAAATAACGAAAATATGTCATCACTTCCAAAAATTGGATTTTCTTAGGATTTTTATATGAAAAACTTTAAATGCGTTTTTCTTGTAAACTAGAAGAGCTAGAGCCAAAATAACGAAAATCTGTGATCACTTCTAAAAATTGGATTTTCTTAGGATTTTTATAGGAAAAACTTTAAATGCGTTTTTCTTGTAAACTAGAAGAGCTAGAGCCAAAATAACGAAAATCTGTGATCACTTCTAAAAATTGGATTTTCTTAGGATTTTTCTTGTAAACTAGAAGAGCTAGAGCCAAAATAACGAAAATCTGTGATCACTTCTAAAAATTGGATTTTCTTAGGATTTTTATATGAAAAACTTTAAATGCGTTTTTCTTGTAAACTAGAAGAGCTAGAGCCAAAATAACGAAAATCTGTGATCACTTCTAAAAATTGGATTTTCTTAGGATTTTTATAGGAAAAACTTTAAATGCGTTTTTCTTGTAAACTAGAAGAGCTAGAGCCAAAATAACGAAAATCTGTGATCACTTCTAAAAATTGGATTTTCTAAGGATTTTTATATGAAAAACTTTAAATGCGTTTTTCTTGTAAACTAGAAGAGCTAGAGCCGAAATAACGAAAATCTGTGATCACTTCTAAAAATTGGATTTTCTTAGGATTTTTATATGAAAAACTTTTAATGCGTTTTTCTTGTAAACTAGAAGAGCTAGAGCCAAAATAACGAAAATCTGTGATCACTTCTAAAAATTGGATTTTCTTAGGATTTTTATATGAAAAACTTTAAATGCGTTTTTCTTGTAAACTAGAAGAGCTAGAGCCAAAATAACGAAAATCTGTGATCACTTCTAAAAATTGGATTTTCTTAGGATTTTTATATGAAAAACTTTAAATGCGTTTTTCTTGTAAACTAGAAGAGCTAGAGCCAAAATAACGAAAATCTGTGATCACTTCTAAAAATTGGATTTTCTTAGGATTTTTATATGAAAAACTTTAAATGCGTTTTTCTTGTAAACTAGAAGAGCTAGGGCCAAAATAACGAAAATCTGTGATCACTTCTAATAATTGGATTTTCTTAGGATTTTTATATGAAAAACTTTAAATGCGTTTTTCTTGTAAACTAGAAGAGCTAGAGCCAAAATAACGAAAATCTGTGATCACTTCTAAAAATTGGATTTTCTTAGGATTTTTATATGAAAAACTTTAAATGCGTTTTTCTTGTAAACTAGAAGAGCTAGAGCCAAAATAACGAAAATCTGTGATCACTTCTAAAAATTGGATTTTCTTAGGATTTTTATATGAAAAACTTTAAATGCGTTTTTCTTGTAAACTAGAAGAGCTAGAGCCAAAATAACGAAAATCTGTGATCACTTCTAAAAATTGGATTTTCTTAGGATTTTTATATGAAAAACTTTAAATGCGTTTTTCTTGTAAACTAGAAGAGCTAGAGCCAAAATAACAAAAATCTGTGATCACTTCTAAAAATTGGATTTTCTTAGGATTTTTATATGAAAAACTTTAAATGCGTTTTTCTTGTAAACTAGAAGAGCTAGAGCCAAAATAACGAAAATCTGTGATCACTTCTAAAAATTGGATTTTCTTAGGATTTTTATATGAAAAACTTTAAATGCGTTTTTCTTGTAAACTAGAAGAGCTAGAGCCAAAATAACGAAAATCTGTGATCACTTCTAAAAATTGGATTTTCTTAGGATTTTTATATGAAAAACTTTAAATGCGTTTTTCTTGTAAACTAGAAGAGCTAGAGCCAAAATAACGAAAATCTGTGATCACTTCTAAAAATTGGATTTTCTTAGGATTTTTATATGAAAAACTTTAAATGCGTTTTTCTTGTAAACTAGAAGAGCTAGAGCCAAAATAACGAAAATCTGTGATCACTTCTAAAAATTGGATTTTCTTAGGATTTTTATATGAAAAACTTTAAATGCGTTTTTCTTGTAAACTAGAAGAGCTAGAGCCAAAATAACGAAAATCTGTGATCACTTCTAAAAATTGGATTTTCTTAGGATTTTTATATGAAAAACTTTAAATGCGTTTTTCTTGTAAACTAGAAGAGCTAGGGCCAAAATAACGAAAATCTGTGATCACTTCTAAAAATTGGATTTTCTTAGGATTTTTATATGAAAAACTTTAAATGCGTTTTTCTTGTAAACTAGAAGAGCTAGAGCCAAAATAACGAAAATCTGTGATCACTTCTAAAAATTGGATTTTCTTAGGATTTTTATATGAAAAACTTTAAATGCGTTTTTCTTGTAAACTAGAAGAGCTAGGGCCAAAATAACGAAAATCTGTGATCACTTCTAAAAATTGGATTTTCTTAGGATTTTTATATGAAAAACTTTAAATGCGTTTTTCTTGTAAACTAGAAGAGCTAGAGCCAAAATAACGAAAATCTGTGATCACTTCTAAAAATTGGATTTTCTTAGGATTTTTATATGAAAAACTTTAAATGCGTTTTTCTTGTAAACTAGAAGAGCTAGAGCCAAAATAACGAAAATCTGTGATCACTTCTAAAAATTGGATTTTCTTAGGATTTTTATATGAAAAACTTTAAATGCGTTTTTCTTGTAAACTAGAAGAGCTAGGGCCAAAATAACGAAAATCTGTGATCACTTCTAAAAATTGGATTTTCTTAGGATTTTTATATGAAAAACTTTAAATGCGTTTTTCTTGTAAACTAGAAGAGCTAGAGCCAAAATAACGAAAATCTGTGATCACTTCTAAAAATTGGATTTTCTTAGGATTTTTATATGAAAAACTTTAAATGCGTTTTTCTTGTAAACTAGAAGAGCTAGGGCCAAAATAACGAAAATCTGTGATCACTTCTAAAAATTGGATTTTCTTAGGATTTTTATATGAAAAACTTTAAATGCGTTTTTCTTGTAAACTAGAAGAGCTAGAGCCAAAATAACAAAAATCTGTGATCACTTCTAAAAATTGGATTTTCTTAGGATTTTTATATGAAAAACTTTAAATGCGTTTTTCTTGTAAACTAGAAGAGCTAGAGCCAAAATAACGAAAATCTGTGATCACTTCTAAAAATTGGATTTTCTTAGGATTTTTATATGAAAAACTTTAAATGCGTTTTTCTTGTAAACTAGAAGAGCTAGAGCCAAAATAACAAAAATCTGTGATCACTTCTAAAAATTGGATTTTCTTAGGATTTTTATATGAAAAACTTTAAATGCGTTTTTCTTGTAAACTAGAAGAGCTAGAGCCAAAATAACGAAAATCTGTGATCACTTCTAAAAATTGGATTTTCTTAGGATTTTTATATGAAAAACTTTAAATGCGTTTTTCTTGTAAACTAGAAGAGCTAGGGCCAAAATACCGAAAATCTGTGATCACTTCTAAAAATTGGATTTTCTTAGGATTTTTATATGAAAAACTTTAAATGCGTTTTTCTTGTAAACTAGAAGAGCTAGAGCCAAAATAACAAAAATCTGTGATCACTTCTAAAAATTGGATTTTCTTAGGATTTTTATATGAAAAACTTTAAATGCGTTTTTCTTGTAAACTAGAAGAGCTAGAGCCAAAATAACGAAAATCTGTGATCACTTCTAAAAATTGGATTTTCTTAGGATTTTTATATGAAAAACTTTAAATGCGTTTTTCTTGTAAACTAGAAGAACTAGAGCCAAAATAACGAAAATCTGTGATCACTTCTAAAAATTGGATTTTCTTAGGATTTTTATATGAAAAACTTTAAATGCGTTTTTCTTGTAAACTAGAAGAGCTAGAGCCAAAATAACGAAAATCTGTGATCACTTCTAAAAATTGGATTTTCTTAGGATTTTTATATGAAAAACTTTAAATGCGTTTTTCTTGTAAACTAGAAGAGCTAGAGCCAAAATAACGAAAATCTGTGATCACTTCTAAAAATTGGATTTTCTTAGGATTTTTATATAAAAAACTTTAAATGCGTTTTTCTTGTAAACTAGAAGAGCTAGAGCTAAAATAACGAAAATCTGTGATCACTTCTAAAAATTGGATTTTCTTAGGATTTTTATATGAAAAACTTTAAATGCGTTTTTCTTGTAAACTAGATGAGCTAGAGCCAAAATAACGAAAATCTGTGATCACTTCTAAAAATTGGATTTTCTTAGGATTTTTATATGAAAAACTTTAAATGCGTTTTTCTTGTAAACTAGAAGTGCTAGAGCCAAAATAACGAAAATCTGTGATCACTTCTAAAAATTGGATTTTCTTAGGATTTTTATATGAAAAACTTTAAATGCGTTTTTGTTGTAAACTAGAAGAGCTAGAGCCAAAATAACGAAAATCTGTGATCACTCCTAAAAATTGGATTTTCTTAGGATTTTTATAGGAAAAACTTTAAATGCGTTTTTCTTGTAAACTAGAAGAGCTAGAGCCAAAATAACGAAAATCTCTGATCACTTCTAAAAATTGGATTTTCTTAGGATTTTTATATGAAAAACTTTAAATGCGTTTTTCTTGTAAACCAGAAGAGCTAGAGCCAAAATAACGAAAATCTGTGATCACTTCTAAAAATTGGATTTTCTTAGGATTTTTATATGAAAAACTTTAAATGCGTTTTTCTTGTAAACTCGAAGAGCTAGAGCCAAAATAACGAAAATCTGTGATCACTTCTAAAAATTGGATTTTCTTAGGATTTTTATATGAAAAACTTTAAATGCGTTTTTCTTGTAAACTAGAAGAGCTAGAGCCAAAATAACGAAAATCTGTGATCACTTCTAAAAATTGGATTTTCTTAGGATATGAAAAACTTTAAATGCGTTTTTCTTGTAAACTAGAAGAGCTAGAGCCAAAATAACGAAAATCTGTCATCACTTCCAAAAATTGGATTTTCTTAGGATTTTTATATGAAAAACTTTAAATGCGCTTTTCTTGTAAACTAGAAGAGCTAGAGCCAAAATAACGAAAATCTGTGATCACTTTTAAAAATTGGATTTTCTTAGGATTTTTATATGAAAAACTTTAAATGCGTTTTTCTTGTAAACTAGAAGAGCTAGAGCCAAAATAACGAAAATCTGTGATCACTTCTAAAAATTGGATTTTCTTAGGATTTTTATATGAAAAACTTTAAATGCGTTTTTCTTGCAAACTAGAAGAGCTAGAGCCAAAATAACGAAAATCTGTGATCACTTCTAAAAATTGGATTTTCTTAGGATTTTTATATGAAAAACTTTAAATGCGTTTTTCTTGTAAACTAGAAGAGCTAGAGCCAAAATAACGAAAATCTGTCATCACTTCCAAAAATTGGATTTTCTTAGGAATTTTATATGAAAAACTTTAAATGCGTTTTTCTTGTAAACTAGAAGAGCTAGAGCCAAAATAACGAAAATCTGTGATCACTTCTAAAAATTGGATTTTCCTAGGATTTTTATATGAAAAACTTTATATGCGTTTTTCTTGTAAACTAGAAGAGCTAGAGCCAAAATAACGAAAATCTGTGATCACTTCTAAAAATTGGATTTTCTTAGGATTTTTATAGGAAAAACTTTAAATGCGTTTTTCTTATAAACTAGAAGAGCTAGAGCCAAAATAACGAAAATCTGTGATCACTTCTAAAAATTGGATTTTCTTAGGATTTTTATATGAAAAACTTTAAATGCGTTTTTCTTGTAAACTAGAAGAGCTAGAGCCAAAATAACGAAAATCTGTCATCACTTCCAAAAATTGGATTTTCTTAGGAATTTTATATGAAAAACTTTAAATGCGTTTTTCTTGTAAACTAGAAGAGCTAGAGCCAAAATAACGAAAATCTGTGATCACTTCTAAAAATTGGATTTTCCTAGGATTTTTATATGAAAAACTTTATATGCGTTTTTCTTGTAAACTAGAAGAGCTAGAGCCAAAATAACGAAAATCTGTGATCACTTCTAAAAATTGGATTTTCTTAGGATTTTTATAGGAAAAACTTTAAATGCGTTTTTCTTATAAACTAGAAGAGCTAGAGCCAAAATAACGAAAATCTGTGATCACTTCTAAAAATTGGATTTTCTTAGGGTTTTTATAGAAAAACTTTATATGCTTTTTTCTTGTAAACTAGAAGAGCTACAGCCAAAATAACGAAAATCTGTGATCACTTCTAAAAATTGGATTTTCTAAGGATTTTTATATGAATAACTTTAAATGCGTTTTTCTTGTTAACTAGAAGAGCTAGAGCCAAAATAACGAAAATCTGTGATCACTTCTAAAAATTGGATTTTCTTAGGATTTTTATATGAAAAACTTTAAATGCGTTTTTCTTGTAAACTAGAAGAGCTAGAGCCAAAATAACGAAAATCTGTGATCACTTCTAAAAATTGGATTTTCTTAGGATTTTTATATGAAAAACTTTAAATGCGTTTTTCTTGTAAACTAGAAGAGCTAGAGCCAAAATAACGAAAATCTGTGATCACTTCTAAAAATTGGATTTTCTTAGGATTTTTATATGAAAAACTTTAAATGCGTTTTTCTTGTAAACTAGAAGAGCTAGAGCCAAAATAACGAAAATCTGTCATCACTTCCAAAAATTGGATTTTCTTAGGATTTTTATATGAAACACTTTAAAGCGTTTTTCTTGTAAACTAGAAGAGCTAGAGCCAAAATAACGAAAATCTGTGATCACTTCTAAAAATTGGATTTTCTTAGGATTTTTATATGAAAAACTTTAAATGCGTTTTTCTTGTAAACTAAACTAAAATTGGATTTTCTTAGGATTTTTATATGAAAAACTTTAAATGCGTTTTTCTTGTAAACTAGAAGAGCTAGAGCCAAAATAACAAAAATCTGTGATCACTTCTAAAAATTGGATTTTCTTAGGATTTTTATATGAAAAACTTTAAATGCGTTTTTCTTGTAAACTAGAAGAGCTAGAGCCAAAATAACGAAAATCTGTGATCACTTCTAAAAATTGGATTTTCTTAGGATTTTTATATGAAAAACTTTAAATGCGTTTTTCTTGTAAACTAGAAGAACTAGAGCCAAAATAACGAAAATCTGTGATCACTTCTAAAAATGGGATTTTCTTAGGATTTTTATATGAAAAACTTTAAATGCGTTTTTCTTGTAAACTAGAAGAGCTAGAGCCAAAATAACGAAAATCTGTGATCACTTCTAAAAATTGGATTTTCTTAGGATTTTTATATGAAAAACTTTAAATGCGTTTTTCTTGTAAACTAGAAGAGCTAGAGCCAAAATAACGAAAATCTGTGATCACTTCTAAAAATTGGATTTTCTTAGGATTTTTATATAAAAAACTTTAAATGCGTTTTTCTTGTAAACTAGGAGAGCTAGAGCCAAAATAACGTAAATCTGTGATCACTTCTAAAAATTGGATTTTCTTAGGATTTTTAAAACTTTAAATGCGTTTTTCTTGTAAACTAGAAGAGCTAGAGCCAAAATAACGAAAATCTGTGATCACTTCTAAAAATTGGATTTTCTTAGGATTTTTATATGAAAAACTTTAAATGCGTTTTTCTTGTAAACTAGAAGAGCTAGAGCCAAAATAACGAAAATCTGTCATCACTTCTAAAAATAGGATTTTCTGAGGATTTTTATATAAAAAACTTTAAATGCGTTTTTCTTGTAAACTAGAAGAGCTAGAGCCAAAATAACGAAAATCTGTCATCACTTCTAAAAATTGGGTTTTCTTAGGATTTTTATATGAAAAACTTTAAATGCGTTTTTCTTGTAAACTAGAAGAGCTAGAGCCAAAATAACGAAAATCTGTCATCACTTCTAAAAATTGGATTTTCTTAGGATTTTTATATGAAAAACTTTAAATGCGTTTTTCTTGTAAACTAGAAGAGCTAGAGCCAAAATAACGAAAATCTGTCATCACTTCTAAAAATAGGATTTTCTTAGGATTTTTATATAAAAAACTTTAAATGCGTTTTTCTTGTAAACTAGAAGAGCTAGAGCCAAAATAACGAAAATCTGTCATCACTTCTAAAAATTGGGTTTTCTTAGGATTTTTATATGAAAAACTTTAAATGCGTTTTTCTTGTAAACTAGAAGAGCTAGAGCCAAAATAACGAAAATCTGTCATCACTTCTAAAAATTGGATTTTCTTAGGATTTTTATATGAAAAACTTTAAATGCGTTTTTCTTGTAAACTAGAAGAGCTAGAGCCAAAATAACGAAAATCTGTCATCACTTCTAAAAATTGGATTTTCTTAGGATTTTTATATGAAAAACTTTAAATGCGTTTTTCTTGTAAACTAGAAGAGCTAGAGCCAAAATAACGAAAATCTGTGATCACTTCTAAAAATTGGATTTTCTTAGGATTTTTATATGAAAAACTTTAAATACGTTTTTCTTGTAAACTAGAAGAGCTAGAGCCAAAATAACGAAAATCTGTCATCACTTCCAAAAATTGGATTTTCTTAGGATTTTTATATGAAAAACTTTAAATGCGTTTTTCTTGTAAACTAGAAGAGCTAGAGCCAAAATAACGAAAATCTGTGATCACTTCTAAAAATTGGATTTTCTTAGGATTTTTATATGAAAAACTTTAAATGCGTTTTTCTTGTAAACTAGAAGAGCTAGAGCCAAAATAACGAAAATCTGTGATCACTTCTAAAAATTGGATTTTCTTAGGATTTTTATATGAAAAACTTTAAATGCGTTTTTCTTGTAAACTAGAAGAGCTAGAGCCAAAATAACGAAAATCTGTCATCACTTCCAAAAATTGGATTTTCTTAGGAATTTTATATGAAAAACTTTAAATGCGTTTTTCTTGTAAACTAGAAGAGCTAGAGCCAAAATAACGAAAATCTGTGATCACTTCTAAAAATTGGATTTTCTTAGGATTTTTATATGAAAAACTTTATATGCGTTTTTCTTGTAAACTAGAAGAGCTAGAGCCAAAATAACGAAAATCTGTGATCACTTCTAAAAATTGGATTTTCTTAGGATTTTTATAGGAAAAACTTTAAATGCGTTTTTCTTATAAACTAGAAGAGCTAGAGCCAAAATAACGAAAATCTGTGATCACTTCTAAAAATTGGATTTTCTTAGGATTTTTATAGAAAAACTTTATATGCTTTTTTCTTGTAAACTAGAAGAGCTACAGCCAAAATAACGAAAATCTGTGATCACTTCTAAAAATTGGATTTTCTAAGGATTTTTATATGAATAACTTTAAATGCGTTTTTCTTGTAAACTAGAAGAGCTAGAGCCAAAATAACGAAAATCTGTGATCACTTCTAAAAATTGGATTTTCTTAGGATTTTTATATGAAAAACTTTAAATGCGTTTTTCTTGTAAACTAGAAGAGCTAGAGCCAAAATAACGAAAATCTGTGATCACTTCTAAAAATTGGATTTTCTTAGGATTTTTATATGAAAAACTTTAAATGCGTTTTTCTTGTAAACTAGAAGAGCTAGAGCCAAAATAACGAAAATCTGTGATCACTTCTAAAAATTGGATTTTCTTAGGATTTTTTATATGAAAAACTTTAAATGCGTTTTTCTTGTAAACTAGAAGAGCTAGAGCCAAAATAACGAAAATCTGTCATCACTTCCAAAAATTGGATTTTCTTAGGATTTTTATATGAAACACTTTAAATGCGTTTTTCTTGTAAACTAGAAGAGCTAGAGCCAAAATAACGAAAATCTGTGATCACTTCTAAAAATTGGATTTTCTTAGGATTTTTATATGAAAAACTTTAAATGCGTTTTTCTTGTAAACATAACTAAAATTGGATTTTCTTAGGATTTTTATATGAAAAACTTTAAATGCGTTTTTCTTGTAAACTAGAAGAGCTAGAGCCAAAATAACAAAAATCTGTGATCACTTCTAAAAATTGGATTTTCTTAGGATTTTTATATGAAAAACTTTAAATGCGTTTTTCTTGTAAACTAAACTAAAATTGGATTTTCTTAGGATTTTTATATGAAAAACTTTAAATGCGTTTTTCTTGTAAACTAGAAGAGCTAGAGCCAAAATAACAAAAATCTGTGATCACTTCTAAAAATTGGATTTTCTTAGGATTTTTATATGAAAAACTTTAAATGCGTTTTTCTTGTAAACTAGAAGAGCTAGAGCCAAAATAACGAAAATCTGTGATCACTTCTAAAAATTGGATTTTCTTAGGATTTTTATATGAAAAACTTTAAATGCGTTTTTCTTGTAAACTAGAAGAGCTAGAGCCAAAATAACGAAAATCTGTGATCACTTCTAAAAATTGGATTTTCTTAGGATTTTTATATGAAAAACTTTAAATGCGTTTTTCTTGTAAACTAGAAGAACTAGAGCCAAAATAACGAAAATCTGTGATCACTTCTAAAAATTGGATTTTCTTAGGATTTTTATATGAAAAACTTTAAATGCGTTTTTCTTGTAAACTAGAAGAGCTAGAGCCAAAATAACGAAAATCTGTGATCACTTCTAAAAATTGGATTTTCTTAGGATTTTTATATGAAAAACTTTAAATGCGTTTTTCTTGTAAACTAGAAGAGCTAGAGCCAAAATAACGAAAATCTGTGATCACTTCTAAAAATTGGATTTTCTTAGGATTTTTATATAAAAAACTTTAAATGCGTTTTTCTTGTAAACTAGAAGAGCTAGAGCCAAAATAACGTAAATCTGTGATCACTTCTAAAAATAGGATTTTCTTAGGATTTTTAAAACTTTAAATGCGTTTTTCTTGTAAACTAGAAGAGCTAGAGCCAAAATAACGAAAATCTGTGATCACTTCTAAAAATTGGATTTTCTTAGGATTTTTATATGAAAAACTTTAAATGCGTTTTTCTTGTAAACTAGAAGAGCTAGAGCCAAAATAACGAAAATCTGTCATCACTTCTAAAAATAGGATTTTCTTAGGATTTTTATATAAAAAACTTTAAATGCGTTTTTCTTGTAAACTAGAAGAGCTAGAGCCAAAATAACGAAAATCTGTCATCACTTCTAAAAATTGGGTTTTCTTAGGATTTTTATATGAAAAACTTTAAATGCGTTTTTCTTGTAAACTAGAAGAGCTAGAGCCAAAATAACGAAAATCTGTCATCACTTCTAAAAATTGGATTTTCTTAGGATTTTTATATGAAAAACTTTAAATGCGTTTTTCTTGTAAACTAGAAGAGCTAGAGCCAAAATAACGAAAATCTGTCATCACTTCTAAAAATAGGATTTTCTTAGGATTTTTATATAAAAAACTTTAAATGCGTTTTTCTTGTAAACTAGAAGAGCTAGAGCCAAAATAACGAAAATCTGTCATCACTTCTAAAAATTGGGTTTTCTTAGGATTTTTATATGAAAAACTTTAAATGCGTTTTTCTTGTAAACTAGAAGAGCTAGAGCCAAAATAACGAAAATCTGTCATCACTTCTAAAAATTGGATTTTCTTAGGATTTTTATATGAAAAACTTTAAATGCGTTTTTCTTGTAAACTAGAAGAGCTAGAGCCAAAATAACGAAAATCTGTGATCACTTCTAAAAATTGGATTTTCTTAGGATTTTTATATGAAAAACTTTAAATGCGTTTTTCTTGTAAACTAGAAGAGCTAGAGCCAAAATAACGAAAATCTGTGATCACTTCTAAAAATTGGATTTTCTTAGGATTTTTATATGAAAAACTTTAAATGCGTTTTTCTTGTAAACTAGAAGAGCTAGAGCCAAAATAACGAAAATCTGTGATCACTTCTAAAAATTGGATTTTCTTAGGATTTTTATATGAAAAACTTAAAATGCGTTTTTCTTGTAAACTAGAAGAGCTAGAGCCAAAATTACGAAAATCTGTCATCACTTCTAAAAATTGGATTTTCTTAGGATTTTTATATGAAAAACTTTAAATGCGTTTTTCTTGTAAACTAGAAGAACTAGAGCCAAAATAACGAAAATCTGTGATCACTTCTAAAAATTGGATTTTCTTAGGATTTTTATATGAAAAACTTTAAATGCGTTTTTCTTGTAAACTAGAAGAGCTAGAGCCAAAATAACGAAAATCTGTGATCACTTCTAAAAATTGGATTTTCTTAGGATTTTTATATGAAAAACTTTAAATGCGTTTTTCTTGTAAACTAGAAGAGCTAGAGCCAAAATAACGAAAATCTGTGATCACTTCTAAAAATTGGATTTTCTTAGGATTTTTATATAAAAAACTTTAAATGCGTTTTTCTTGTAAACTAGAAGAGCTAGAGCTAAAATAACGAAAATCTGTGATCACTTCTAAAAATTGGATTTTCTTAGGATTTTTATATGAAAAACTTTAAATGCGTTTTTGTTGTAAACTAGAAGAGCTAGAGCCAAAATAACGAAAATCTGTGATCACTTCTAAAAATTGGATTTTCTTAGGATTTTTATATGAAAAACTTTAAATGCGTTTTTGTTGTAAACTAGAAGAGCTAGAGCCAAAATAACGAAAATCTGTGATCACTCCTAAAAATTGGATTTTCTTAGGATTTTTATAGGAAAAACTTTAAATGCGTTTTTCTTGTAAACTAGAAGAGCTAGAGCCAAAATAACGAAAATCTCTGATCACTTCTAAAAATTGGATTTTCTTAGGATTTTTATATGAAAAACTTTAAATGCGTTTTTCTTGTAAACCAGAAGAGCTAGAGCCAAAATAACGAAAATCTGTGATCACTTCTAAAAATTGGATTTTCTTAGGATTTTTATATGAAAAACTTTAAATGCGTTTTTCTTGTAAACTCGAAGAGCTAGAGCCAAAATAACGAAAATCTGTGATCACTTCTAAAAATTGGATTTTCTTAGGATTTTTATATGAAAAACTTTAAATGCGTTTTTCTTGTAAACTAGAAGAGCTAGAGCCAAAATAACGAAAATCTGTGATCACTTCTAAAAATTGGATTTTCTTAGAATATGAAAAACTTTGAATGCGTTTTTCTTGTAAACTAGAAGAGCTAGAGCCAAAATAACGAAAATCTGTCATCACTTCCAAAAATTGGATTTTCTTAGGATTTTTATATGAAAAACTTTAAATGCGCTTTTCTTGTAAACTAGAAGAGCTAGAGCCAAAATAACGAAAATCTGTGATCACTTCTAAAAATTGGATTTTCTTAGGATTTTTATATGAAAAACTTTAAATGCGTTTTTCTTGTAAACTAGAAGAGCTAGAGCCAAAATAACGAAAATCTGTGATCACTTCTAAAAATTGGATTTTCTTAGGATTTTTATATGAAAAACTTTAAATGCGTTTTTCTTGCAAACTAGAAGAGCTAGAGCCAAAATAACGAAAATCTGTGATCACTTCTAAAAATTGGATTTTCTTAGGATTTTTATATGAAAAACTTTAAATGCGTTTTTCTTGTAAACTAGAAGAGCTAGAGCCAAAATAACGAAAATCTGTCATCACTTCCAAAAATTGGATTTTCTTAGGATTTTTATATGAAAAACTTTAAATGCGTTTTTCTTGTAAACTAGAAGAGCTAGAGCCAAAATAACGAAAATCTGTGATCACTTCTAAAAATTGAATTTTCTTAGGATTTTTATATGAAAAACTTTAAATGCGTTTTTCTTGTAAACTAGAAGAGCTAGAGCCAAAATAACGAAAATCTGTGATCACTTCTAAAAATTGGATTTTCTTAGGATTTTTATATGAAAAACTTTAAATGCGTTTTTCTTGTAAACTAGAAGAGCTAGAGCCAAAATAACGAAAATCTGTCATCACTTCCAAAAATTGGATTTTCTTAGGAATTTTATATGAAAAACTTTAAATGCGTTTTTCTTGTAAACTAGAAGAGCTAGAGCCAAAATAACGAAAATCTGTGATCACTTCTAAAAATTGGATTTTCCTAGGATTTTTATATGAAAAACTTTATATGCGTTTTTCTTGTAAACTAGAAGAGCTAGAGCCAAAATAACGAAAATCTGTGATCACTTCTAAAAATTGGATTTTCTTAGGATTTTTATAGGAAAAACTTTAAATGCGTTTTTCTTATAAACTAGAAGAGCTAGAGCCAAAATAACGAAAATCTGTGATCACTTCTAAAAATTGGATTTTCTTAGGATTTTTATAGAAAAACTTTATATGCTTTTTTCTTGTAAACTAGAAGAGCTACTGCCAAAATAACGAAAATCTGTGATCACTTCTAAAAATTGGATTTTCTAAGGATTTTTATATGAATAACTTTAAATGCGTTTTTCTTGTTAACTAGAAGAGCTAGAGCCAAAATAACGAAAATCTGTGATCACTTCTAAAAATTGGATTTTCTTAGGATTTTTATATGAAAAACTTTAAATGCGTTTTTCTTGTAAACTAGAAGAGCTAGAGCCAAAATAACGAAAATCTGTGATCACTTCTAAAAATTGGATTTTCTTAGGATTTTTATATGAAAAACTTTAAATGCGTTTTTCTTGTAAACTAGAAGAGCTAGAGCCAAAATAACGAAAATCTGTGATCACTTCTAAAAATTGGATTTTCTTAGGATTTTTATATGAAAAACTTTAAATGCGTTTTTCTTGTAAACTAGAAGAGCTAGAGCCAAAATAACGAAAATCTGTCATCACTTCCAAAAATTGGATTTTCTTAGAATTTTTATATGAAACACTTTAAATGCGTTTTTCTTGTAAACTAGAAGAGCTAGAGCCAAAATAACGAAAATCTGTGATCACTTCTAAAAATTGGATTTTCTTAGGATTTTTATATGAAAAACTTTAAATGCGTTTTTCTTGTAAACTAAACTAAAATTGGATTTTCTTAGGATTTTTATATGAAAAACTTTAAATGCGTTTTTCTTGTAAACTAGAAGAACTAGAGCCAAAATAACGAAAATCTGTGATCACTTCTAAAAATTGGATTTTCTTAGGATTTTTATATGAAAAACTTTAAATGCGTTTTTCTTGTAAACTAGAAGAGCTAGAGCCAAAATAACGAAAATCTGTGATCACTTCTAAAAATTGGATTTTCTTAGGATTTTTATATGAAAAACTTTAAATGCGTTTTTCTTGTAAACTAGAAGAGCTAGAGCCAAAATAACGAAAATCTGTGATCACTTCTAAAAATTGGATTTTCTTAGGATTTTTATATAAAAAACTTTAAATGCGTTTTTCTTGTAAACTAGAAGAGCTAGAGCTAAAATAACGAAAATCTGTGATCACTTCTAAAAATTGGATTTTCTTAGGATTTTTATATGAAAAACTTTAAATGCGTTTTTGTTGTAAACTAGAAGAGCTAGAGCCAAAATAACGAAAATCTGTGATCACTTCTAAAAATTGGATTTTCTTAGGATTTTTATATGAAAAACTTTAAATGCGTTTTTCTTGTAAACTAGAAGAGCTAGAGCCAAAATAACGAAAATCTGTGATCGCTTCTAAAAATTGGATTTTCTTAGGATTTTTATATAAAAAACTTTAAATGCGTTTTTCTTGTAAACTAGGAGAGCTAGAGCCAAAATAACGTAAATCTGTGATCACTTCTAAAAATTGGATTTTCTTAGGATTTTTAAAACTTTAAATGCGTTTTTCTTGTAAACTAGAAGAGCTAGAGCCAAAATAACGAAAATCTGTCATCACTTCTAAAAATTGGATTTTCTTAGGATTTTTATATGAAAAACTTTAAATGCGTTTTTCTTGTAAACTAGAAGAGCTAGAGCCAAAATAACGAAAATCTGTCATCACTTCTAAAAATTGGATTTTCTTAGGATTTTTATAGAAAAACTTTATATGCTTTTTTCTTGTAAACTAGAAGAGCTACTGCCAAAATAACGAAAATCTGTGATCACTTCTAAAAATTGGATTTTCTAAGGATTTTTATATGAATAACTTTAAATGCGTTTTTCTTGTAAACTAGAAGAGCTAGAGCCAAAATAACGAAAATCTGTGATCACTTCTAAAAATTGGATTTTCTTAGGATTTTTATATGAAAAACTTTAAATGCGTTTTTCTTGCAAACTAGAAGAGCTAGAGCCAAAATAACGAAAATCTGTGATCACTTCTAAAAATTGGATTTTCTTAGGATTTTTATATGAAAAACTTTAAATGCGTTTTTCTTGTAAACTAGAAGAGCTAGAGCCAAAATAACGAAAATCTGTCATCACTTCCAAAAATTGGATTTTCTTAGGATTTTTATATGAAAAACTTTAAATGCGTTTTTCTTGTAAACTAGAAGAGCTAGAGCCAAAATAACGAAAATCTGTGATCACTTCTAAAAATTGGATTTTCTTAGGATTTTTATATGAAAAACTTTAAATGCGTTTTTCTTGTAAACTAGAAGAGCTAGAGCCAAAATAACGAAAATCTGTGATCACTTCTAAAAATTGGATTTTCTTAGGATTTTTATATGAAAAACTTTAAATGCGTTTTTCTTGTAAACTAGAAGAGCTAGAGCCAAAATAACGAAAATCTGTCATCACTTCCAAAAATTGGATTTTCTTAGGAATTTTATATGAAAACTTTAAATGCGTTTTTCTTGTAAACTAGAAGAGCTAGAGCCAAAATAACGAAAATCTGTGATCTCTTCTAAAAATTGGATTTTCCTAGGATTTTTATATGAAAAACTTTATATGCGTTTTTCTTGTAAACTAGAAGAGCTAGAGCCAAAATAACGAAAATCTGTGATCACTTCTAAAAATTGGATTTTCTTAGGATTTTTATAGGAAAAACTTTAAATGCGTTTTTCTTATAAACTAGAAGAGCTAGAGCCAAAATAACGAAAATCTGTGATCACTTCTAAAAATTGGATTTTCTTAGGATTTTTATAGAAAAACTTTATATGCTTTTTTCTTGTAAACTAGAAGAGCTACTGCCAAAATAACGAAAATCTGTGATCACTTCTAAAAATTGGATTTTCTAAGGATTTTTATATGAATAACTTTAAATGCGTTTTTCTTGTTAACTAGAAGAGCTAGAGCCAAAATAACGAAAATCTGTGATCACTTCTAAAAATTGGATTTTCTTAGGATTTTTATATGAAAAACTTTAAATGCGTTTTTCTTGTAAACTAGAAGAGCTAGAGCCAAAATAACGAAAATCTGTGATCACTTCTAAAAATTGGATTTTCTTAGGATTTTTATATGAAAAACTTTAAATGCGTTTTTCTTGTAAACTAGAAGAGCTAGAGCCAAAATAACGAAAATCTGTGATCACTTCTAAAAATTGGATTTTCTTAGGATTTTTATATGAAAAACTTTAAATGCGTTTTTCTTGTAAACTAGAAGAGCTAGAGCCAAAATAACGAAAATCTGTCATCACTTCCAAAAATTGGATTTTCTTAGGATTTTTATATGAAACACTTTAAATGCGTTTTTCTTGTAAACTAGAAGAGCTAGAGCCAAAATAACGAAAATCTGTGATCACTTCTAAAAATTGGATTTTCTTAGGATTTTTATATGAAAAACTTTAAATGCGTTTTTCTTGTAAACTAAACTAAAATTGGATTTTCTTAGGATTTTTATATGAAAAACTTTAAATGCGTTTTTCTTGTAAACTAGAAGAGCTAGAGCCAAAATAACCAAAATCTGTGATCACTTTTAAAAATTGGATTTTCTTAGGATTTTTATATGAAAAACTTTAAATGCGTTTTTCTTGTAAACTAGAAGAGCTAGAGCCAAAATAACGAAAATCTGTGATCACTTCTAAAAATTGGATTTTCTTAGGATTTTTATATGAAAAACTTTAAATGCGTTTTTCTTGTAAACTAGAAGAGCTAGAGCCAAAATAACGAAAATCTGTGATCACTTCTAAAAATTGGATTTTCTTAGGATTTTTATATGAAAAACTTTAAATGCGTTTTTCTTGTAAACTAGAAGAACTAGAGCCAAAATAACGAAAATCTGTGATCACTTCTAAAAATTGGATTTTCTTAGGATTTTTATATGAAAAACTTTAAATGCGTTTTTCTTGTAAACTAGAAGAGCTAGAGCCAAAATAACGAAAATCTGTGATCACTTCTAAAAATTGGATTTTCTTAGGATTTTTATATGAAAAACTTTAAATGCGTTTTTCTTGTAAACTAGAAGAGCTAGAGCCAAAATAACGAAAATCTGTGATCACTTCTAAAAATTGGATTTTCTTAGGATTTTTATATAAAAAACTTTAAATGCGTTTTTCTTGTAAACTAGGAGAGCTAGAGCCAAAATAACGTAAATCTGTGATCACTTCTAAAAATTGGATTTTCTTAGGATTTTTAAAACTTTAAATGCGTTTTTCTTGTAAACTAGAAGAGCTAGAGCCAAAATAACGAAAATCTGTGATCACTTCTAAAAATTGGATTTTCTTAGGATTTTTATATGAAAAACTTTAAATGCGTTTTTCTTGTAAACTAGAAGAGCTAGAGCCAAAATAACGAAAATCTGTCATCACTTCTAAAAATTGGATTTTCTTAGGATTTTTATATGAAAAACTTTAAATGCGTTTTTCTTGTAAACTAGAAGAGCTAGAGCCAAAATAACGAAAATCTGTGATCACTTCTAAAAATTGGATTTTCTTAGGATTTTTATATGAGAAACTTTAAATACGTTTTTCTTGTAAACTAGAAGAGCTAGAGCCAAAATAACGAAAATCTGTCATCACTTCCAAAAATTGGATTTTCTTAGGATTTTTAAAACTTTAAATGCGTTTTTCTTGTAAACTAGAAGAGCTAGAGCCAAAATAACGAAAATCTGTGATCACTTCTAAAAATTGGATTTTCTTAGGATTTTTATATAAAAAACTTTAAATGCGTTTTTCTTGTAAACTAGGAGAGCTAGAGCCAAAATAACGTAAATCTGTGATCACTTCTAAAAATTGGATTTTCTTAGGATTTTTAAAACTTTAAATGCGTTTTTCTTGTAAACTAGAAGAGCTAGAGCCAAAATAACGAAAATCTGTGATCACTTCTAAAAATTGGATTTTCTTAGGATTTTTATATGAAAAACTTTAAATGCGTTTTTCTTGTAAACTAGAAGAGCTAGAGCCAAAATAACGAAAATCTGTCATCACTTCTAAAAATTGGATTTTCTTAGGATTTTTATATGAAAAACTTTAAATGCGTTTTTCTTGTAAACTAGAAGAGCTAGAGCCAAAATAACGAAAATCTGTGATCACTTCTAAAAATTGGATTTTCTTAGGATTTTTATATGAAAAACTTTAAAACGAAAATCTGTGATCACTTCTAAAAATTGGATTTTCTTAGGATTTTTATATGAAAAACTTTAAATGCGTTTTTCTTGTAAACTAGAAGAGCTAGAGCCAAAATAACGAAAATCTGTGATCACTTCTAAAAATTGGATTTTCTTAGGATTTTTATATGAAAAACTTTAAATGCGTTTTTCTTGTAAACTAGGAGAGCTAGAGCCAAAATAACGTAAATCTGTGATCACTTCTAAAAATTGGATTTTCTTAGGATTTTTAAAACTTTAAATGCGTTTTTCTTGTAAACTAGAAGAGCTAGAGCCAAAATAACGAAAATCTGTGATCACTTCTAAAAATTGGATTTTCTTAGGATTTTTATATGAAAAACTTTAAATGCGTTTTTCTTGTAAACTAGAAGAGCTAGAGCCAAAATAACGAAAATCTGTGATCACTTCTAAAAATTGGATTTTCTTAGGATTTTTATATGAAAAACTTTAAATGCGTTTTTCTTGTAAACTAGAAGAGCTAGAGCCAAAATAACGAAAATCTGTGATCACTTTTAAAAATTGGATTTTCTTAGGATTTTTATATAAAAAACTTTAAATGCGTTTTTCTTGTAAACTAGGAGAGCTAGAGCCAAAATAACGTAAATCTGTGATCACTTCTAAAAATTGGATTTTCTTAGGATTTTTAAAACTTTAAATGCGTTTTTCTTGTAAACTAGAAGAGCTAGAGCCAAAATAACGAAAATCTGTGATCACTTCTAAAAATTGGATTTTCTTAGGATTTTTATATAAAAAACTTTAAATGCGTTTTTCTTGTAAACTAGGAGAGCTAGAGCCAAAATAACGTAAATCTGTGATCACTTCTAAAAATTGGATTTTCTTAGGATTTTTAAAACTTTAAATGCGTTTTTCTTGTAAACTAGAAGAGCTAGAGCCAAAATAACGAAAATCTGTGATCACTTCTAAAAATTGGATTTTCTTAGGATTTTTATATAAAAAACTTTAAATGCGTTTTTCTTGTAAACTAGGAGAGCTAGAGCCAAAATAACGTAAATCTGTGATCACTTCTAAAAATTGGATTTTCTTAGGATTTTTAAAACTTTAAATGCGTTTTTCTTGTAAACTAGAAGAGCTAGAGCCAAAATAACGAAAATCTGTGATCACTTCTAAAAATTGGATTTTCTTAGGATTTTTATATAAAAAACTTTAAATGCGTTTTTCTTGTAAACTAGGAGAGCTAGAGCCAAAATAACGTAAATCTGTGATCACTTCTAAAAATTGGATTTTCTTAGGATTTTTAAAACTTTAAATGCGTTTTTCTTGTAAACTAGAAGAGCTAGAGCCAAAATAACGAAAATCTGTGATCACTTCTAAAAATTGGATTTTCTTAGGATTTTTATATAAAAAACTTTAAATGCGTTTTTCTTGTAAACTAGGAGAGCTAGAGCCAAAATAACGTAAATCTGTGATCACTTCTAAAAATTGGATTTTCTTAGGATTTTTAAAACTTTAAATGCGTTTTTCTTGTAAACTAGAAGAGCTAGAGCCAAAATAACGAAAATCTGTGATCACTTCTAAAAATTGGATTTTCTTAGGATTTTTATATGAAAAACTTTAAATGCGTTTTTCTTGTAAACTAGAAGAGCTAGAGCCAAAATAACGAAAATCTGTCATCACTTCTAAAAATTGGATTTTCTTAGGATTTTTATATGAAAAACTTTAAATGCGTTTTTCTTGTAAACTAGAAGAGCTACAGCCAAAATAACGAAAATCTGTGATCACTTCTAAAAATTGGATTTTCTTAGGATTTTTATATGAAAAACTTTAAATACGTTTTTCTTGTAAACTAGAAGAGCTAGAGCCAAAATAACGAAAATCTGTGATCACTTCTAAAAATTGGATTTTCTTAGGATTTTTATATGAAAAACTTTAAATGCGTTTTTCTTGTAAACTAGAAGAGCTAGAGCCAAAATAACGAAAATCTGTGATCACTTCTAAAAATTGGATTTTCTTAGGATTTTTATATGAAAAACTTTAAATGCGTTTTTCTTGTAAACTAGGAGAGCTAGAGCCAAAATAACGTAAATCTGTGATCACTTCTAAAAATTGGATTTTCTTAGGATTTTTAAAACTTTAAATGCGTTTTTCTTGTAAACTAGAAGAACTAGAGCCAAAATAACGAAAATCTGTGATCACTTCTAAAAATTGGATTTTCTTAGGATTTTTATATGAAAAACTTTAAATGCGTTTTTCTTGTAAACTAGAAGAGCTAGAGCCAAAATAACGAAAATCTGTGATCACTTCTAAAAATTGGATTTTCTTAGGATTTTTATATGAAAAACTTTAAATGCGTTTTTCTTGTAAACTAGAAGAGCTAGAGCCAAAATAACGAAAATCTGTGATCACTTCTAAAAATTGGATTTTCTTAGGATTTTTATATAAAAAACTTTAAATGCGTTTTTCTTGTAAACTAGGAGAGCTAGAGCCAAAATAACGTAAATCTGTGATCACTTCTAAAAATTGGATTTTCTTAGGATTTTTAAAACTTTAAATGCGTTTTTCTTGTAAACTAGAAGAGCTAGAGCCAAAATAACGAAAATCTGTGATCACTTCTAAAAATTGGATTTTCTTAGGATTTTTATATGAAAAACTTTAAATGCGTTTTTCTTGTAAACTAGAAGAGCTAGAGCCAAAATAACGAAAATCTGTCATCACTTCTAAAAATTGGATTTTCTTAGGATTTTTATATGAAAAACTTTAAATGCGTTTTTCTTGTAAACTAGAAGAGCTAGAGCCAAAATAACGAAAATCTGTGATCACTTCTAAAAATTGGATTTTCTTAGGATTTTTATATGAGAAACTTTAAATACGTTTTTCTTGTAAACTAGAAGAGCTAGAGCCAAAATAACGAAAATCTGTCATCACTTCCAAAAATTGGATTTTCTTAGGATTTTTAAAACTTTAAATGCGTTTTTCTTGTAAACTAGAAGAGCTAGAGCCAAAATAACGAAAATCTGTGATCACTTCTAAAAATTGGATTTTCTTAGGATTTTTATATAAAAAACTTTAAATGCGTTTTTCTTGTAAACTAGGAGAGCTAGAGCCAAAATAACGTAAATCTGTGATCACTTCTAAAAATTGGATTTTCTTAGGATTTTTAAAACTTTAAATGCGTTTTTCTTGTAAACTAGAAGAGCTAGAGCCAAAATAACGAAAATCTGTGATCACTTCTAAAAATTGGATTTTCTTAGGATTTTTATATGAAAAACTTTAAATGCGTTTTTCTTGTAAACTAGAAGAGCTAGAGCCAAAATAACGAAAATCTGTCATCACTTCTAAAAATTGGATTTTCTTAGGATTTTTATATGAAAAACTTTAAATGCGTTTTTCTTGTAAACTAGAAGAGCTAGAGCCAAAATAACGAAAATCTGTGATCACTTCTAAAAATTGGATTTTCTTAGGATTTTTATATGAAAAACTTTAAATACGTTTTTCTTGTAAACTAGAAGAGCTAGAGCCAAAATAACGAAAATCTGTCATCACTTCCAAAAATTGGATTTTCTTAGGATTTTTATATGAATAACTTTAAATGCGTTTTTCTTGTAAACTAGAAGAGCTAGAGCCAAAATAACGAAAATCTGTGATCACTTCTAAAAATTGGATTTTCTTAGGATTTTTATATGAAAAACTTTAAATGCGTTTTTCTTGTAAACTAGAAGAGCTAGAGCCAAAATAACGAAAATCTGTGATCACTTCTAAAAATTGGATTTTCTTAGGATTTTTATATGAAAAACTTTAAATGCGTTTTTCTTGTAAACTAGAAGAGCTAGAGCCAAAATAACGAAAATCTGTCATCACTTCTAAAAATTGGATTTTCTTAGGATTTTTATATGAAAAACTTTAAATGCGTTTTTCTTGTAAACTAGAAGAGCTAGAGCCAAAATAACGAAAATCTGTGATCACTTCTAAAAATTGGATTTTCTTAGGATTTTTATATGAAAAACTTTAAATGCGTTTTTCTTGTAAACTAGAAGAGCTAGAGCCAAAATAACGAAAATCTGTGATCACTTCTAAAAATTGGATTTTCTTAGGATTTTTATATAAAAAACTTTAAATGCGTTTTTCTTGTAAACTAGGAGAGCTAGAGCCAAAATAACGTAAATCTGTGATCACTTCTAAAAATTGGATTTTCTTAGGATTTTTATATGAAAAACTTTAAATGCGTTTTTCTTGTAAACTAGAAGAGCTAGAGCCAAAATAACGAAAATCTGTGATCACTTCTAAAAATTGGATTTTCTTAGGATTTTTATATGAAAAACTTTAAATGCGTTTTTCTTGTAAACTAGAAGAGCTAGAGCCAAAATAACGAAAATCTGTGATCACTTCTAAAAATTGGATTTTCTTAGGATTTTTATATAAAAAACTTTAAATGCGTTTTTCTTGTAAACTAGGAGAGCTAGAGCCAAAATAACGTAAATCTGTGATCACTTCTAAAAATTGGATTTTCTTAGGATTTTTATATGAAAAACTTTAAATGCGTTTTTCTTGTAAACTAGAAGAGCTAGAGCCAAAATAACGAAAATCTGTCATCACTTCTAAAAATTGGATTTTCTTAGGATTTTTATATGAAAAACTTTAAATGCGTTTTTCTTGTAAACTAGAAGAGCTAGAGCCAAAATAACGAAAATCTGTGATCACTTCTAAAAATTGGATTTTCTTAGGATTTTTATATGAAAAACTTTAAATGCGTTTTTCTTGTAAACTAGAAGAGCTAGAGCCAAAATAACGAAAATCTGTGATCACTTCTAAAAATTGGATTTTCTTAGGATTTTTATATGAGAAACTTTAAATACGTTTTTCTTGTAAACTAGAAGAGCTAGAGCCAAAATAACGAAAATCTGTCATCACTTCCAAAAATTGGATTTTCTTAGGATTTTTAAAACTTTAAATGCGTTTTTCTTGTAAACTAGAAGAGCTAGAGCCAAAATAACGAAAATCTGTGATCACTTCTAAAAATTGGATTTTCTTAGGATTTTTATATAAAAAACTTTAAATGCGTTTTTCTTGTAAACTAGGAGAGCTAGAGCCAAAATAACGTAAATCTGTGATCACTTCTAAAAATTGGATTTTCTTAGGATTTTTAAAACTTTAAATGCGTTTTTCTTGTAAACTAGAAGAGCTAGAGCCAAAATAACGAAAATCTGTGATCACTTCTAAAAATTGGATTTTCTTAGGATTTTTATATGAAAAACTTTAAATGCGTTTTTCTTGTAAACTAGAAGAGCTAGAGCCAAAATAACGAAAATCTGTCATCACTTCTAAAAATTGGATTTTCTTAGGATTTTTATATGAAAAACTTTAAATGCGTTTTTCTTGTAAACTAGAAGAGCTAGAGCCAAAATAACGAAAATCTGTGATCACTTCTAAAAATTGGATTTTCTTAGGATTTTTATATGAAAAACTTTATATACGTTTTTCTTGTAAACTAGAAGAGCTAGAGCCAAAATAACGAAAATCTGTGATCACTTCTAAAAATTGGATTTTCTTAGGATTTTTATATGAAAAACTTTAAATGCGTTTTTCTTGTAAACTAGAAGAGCTAGAGCCAAAATAACGAAAATCTGTGATCACTTCTAAAAATTGGATTTTCTTAGGATTTTTATATGAAAAACTTTAAATGCGTTTTTCTTGTAAACTAGAAGAGCTAGAGCCAAAATAACGAAAATCTGTGATCACTTCTAAAAATTGGATTTTCTTAGGATTTTTATATGAAAAACTTTAAATGCGTTTTTCTTGTAAACTAGAAGAGCTAGAGCCAAAATAACGAAAATCTGTGATCACTTCTAAAAATTGGATTTTCTTAGGATTTTTATATGAAAAACTTTAAATGCGTTTTTCTTGTAAACTAGAAGAGCTAGAGCCAAAATAACGAAAATCTGTCATCACTTCTAAAAATTGGATTTTCTTAGGATTTTTATATGAAAAACTTTAAATGCGTTTTTCTTGTAAACTAGAAGAGCTAGAGCCAAAATAACGAAAATCTGTGATCACTTCTAAAAATTGGATTTTCTTAGGATTTTTATATGAAAAACTTTAAATACGTTTTTCTTGTAAACTAGAAGAGCTAGAGCCAAAATAACGAAAATCTGTGATCACTTCTAAAAATTGGATTTTCTTAGGATTTTTATATGAAAAACTTTAAATGCGTTTTTCTTGTAAACTAGAAGAGCTAGAGCCAAAATAACGAAAATCTGTGATCACTTCTAAAAATTGGATTTTCTTAGGATTTTTATATAAAAAACTTTAAATGCGTTTTTCTTGTAAACTAGGAGAGCTAGAGCCAAAATAACGTAAATCTGTGATCACTTCTAAAAATTGGATTTTCTTAGGATTTTTAAAACTTTAAATGCGTTTTTCTTGTAAACTAGAAGAGCTAGAGCCAAAATAACGAAAATCTGTGATCACTTCTAAAAATTGGATTTTCTTAGGATTTTTATATGAAAAACTTTAAATGCGTTTTTCTTGTAAACTAGAAGAGCTAGAGCCAAAATAACGAAAATCTGTCATCACTTCTAAAAATTGGATTTTCTTAGGATTTTTATATGAAAAACTTTAAATGCGTTTTTCTTGTAAACTAGAAGAGCTAGAGCCAAAATAACGAAAATCTGTGATCACTTCTAAAAATTGGATTTTCTTAGGATTTTTATATGAAAAACTTTAAATACGTTTTTCTTGTAAACTAGAAGAGCTAGAGCCAAAATAACGAAAATCTGTCATCACTTCCAAAAATTGGATTTTCTTAGGATTTTTATATGAATAACTTTAAATGCGTTTTTCTTGTAAACTAGAAGAGCTAGAGCCAAAATAACGAAAATCTGTGATCACTTCTAAAAATTGGATTTTCTTAGGATTTTTATATGAAAAACTTTAAATGCGTTTTTCTTGTAAACTAGAAGAGCTAGAGCCAAAATAACGAAAATCTGTGATCACTTCTAAAAATTGGATTTTCTTAGGATTTTTATATGAAAAACTTTAAATGCGTTTTTCTTGTAAACTAGAAGAGCTAGAGCCAAAATAACGAAAATCTGTCATCACTTCTAAAAATTGGATTTTCTTAGGATTTTTATATGAAAAACTTTAAATGCGTTTTTCTTGTAAACTAGAAGAGCTAGAGCCAAAATAACGAAAATCTGTGATCACTTCTAAAAATTGGATTTTCTTAGGATTTTTATATGAAAAACTTTAAATGCGTTTTTCTTGTAAACTAGAAGAGCTAGAGCCAAAATAACGAAAATCTGTGATCACTTCTAAAAATTGGATTTTCTTAGGATTTTTATATAAAAACTTTAAATGCGTTTTTCTTGTAAACTAGGAGAGCTAGAGCCAAAATAACGTAAATCTGTGATCACTTCTAAAAATTGGATTTTCTTAGGATTTTTATATGAAAAACTTTAAATGCGTTTTTCTTGTAAACTAGAAGAGCTAGAGCCAAAATAACGAAAATCTGTGATCACTTCTAAAAATTGGATTTTCTTAGGATTTTTATATGAAAAACTTTAAATGCGTTTTTCTTGTAAACTAGAAGAGCTAGAGCCAAAATAACGAAAATCTGTGATCACTTCTAAAAATTGGATTTTCTTAGGATTTTTATATAAAAAACTTTAAATGCGTTTTTCTTGTAAACTAGGAGAGCTAGAGCCAAAATAACGTAAATCTGTGATCACTTCTAAAAATTGGATTTTCTTAGGATTTTTATATGAAAAACTTTAAATGCGTTTTTCTTGTAAACTAGAAGAGCTAGAGCCAAAATAACGAAAATCTGTGATCACTTCTAAAAATTGGATTTTCTTAGGATTTTTATATAAAAAACTTTAAATGCGTTTTTCTTGTAAACTAGGAGAGCTAGAGCCAAAATAACGTAAATCTGTGATCACTTCTAAAAATTGGATTTTCTTAGGATTTTTAAAACTTTAAATGCGTTTTTCTTGTAAACTAGAAGAGCTAGAGCCAAAATAACGAAAATCTGTGATCACTTCTAAAAATTGGATTTTCTTAGGATTTTTATATGAAAAACTTTAAATGCGTTTTTCTTGTAAACTAGAAGAGCTAGAGCCAAAATAACGAAAATCTGTCATCACTTCTAAAAATTGGATTTTCTTAGGATTTTTATATGAAAAACTTTAAATGCGTTTTTCTTGTAAACTAGAAGAGCTAGAGCCAAAATAACGAAAATCTGTGATCACTTCTAAAAATTGGATTTTCTTAGGATTTTTATATAAAAAACTTTAAATGCGTTTTTCTTGTAAACTAGGAGAGCTAGAGCCAAAATAACGTAAATCTGTGATCACTTCTAAAAATTGGATTTTCTTAGGATTTTTAAAACTTTAAATGCGTTTTTCTTGTAAACTAGAAGAGCTAGAGCCAAAATAACGAAAATCTGTGATCACTTCTAAAAATTGGATTTTCTTAGGATTTTTATATGAAAAACTTTAAATGCGTTTTTCTTGTAAACTAGAAGAGCTAGAGCCAAAATAACGAAAATCTGTGATCACTTCTAAAAATTGGATTTTCTTAGGATTTTTATATGAAAAACTTTAAATGCGTTTTTCTTGTAAACTAGAAGAGCTAGAGCCAAAATAACGAAAATCTGTGATCACTTCTAAAAATTGGATTTTCTTAGGATTTTTATATAAAAAACTTTAAATGCGTTTTTCTTGTAAACTAGGAGAGCTAGAGCCAAAATAACGTAAATCTGTGATCACTTCTAAAAATTGGATTTTCTTAGGATTTTTATATAAAAAACTTTAAATGCGTTTTTCTTGTAAACTAGGAGAGCTAGAGCCAAAATAACGTAAATCTGTGATCACTTCTAAAAATTGGATTTTCTTAGGATTTTTATATAAAAAACTTTAAATGCGTTTTTCTTGTAAACTAGGAGAGCTAGAGCCAAAATAACGTAAATCTGTGATCACTTCTAAAAATTGGATTTTCTTAGGATTTTTATATAAAAAACTTTAAATGCGTTTTTCTTGTAAACTAGGAGAGCTAGAGCCAAAATAACGTAAATCTGTGATCACTTCTAAAAATTGGATTTTCTTAGGATTTTTATATAAAAAACTTTAAATGCGTTTTTCTTGTAAACTAGGAGAGCTAGAGCCAAAATAACGTAAATCTGTGATCACTTCTAAAAATTGGATTTTCTTAGGATTTTTATATAAAAAACTTTAAATGCGTTTTTCTTGTAAACTAGGAGAGCTAGAGCCAAAATAACGTAAATCTGTGATCACTTCTAAAAATTGGATTTTCTTAGGATTTTTATATAAAAACTTTAAATGCGTTTTTCTTGTAAACTAGGAGAGCTAGAGCCAAAATAACGTAAATCTGTGATCACTTCTAAAAATTGGATTTTCTTAGGATTTTTATATAAAAAACTTTAAATGCGTTTTTCTTGTAAACTAGAAGAGCTAGAGCCAAAATAACGAAAATCTGTGATCACTTCTAAAAATTGGATTTTCTTAGGATTTTTAAAACTTTAAATGCGTTTTTCTTGTAAACTAGAAGAGCTAGAGCCAAAATAACGAAAATCTGTGATCACTTCTAAAAATTGGATTTTCTTAGGATTTTTTATATGAAAAACTTTAAATGCGTTTTTCTTGTAAACTAGAAGAGCTAGAGCCAAAATAACGAAAATCTGTCATCACTTCTAAAAATTGGATTTTCTTAGGATTTTTATATGAAAAACTTTAAATGCGTTTTTCTTGTAAACTAGAAGAGCTAGAGCCAAAATAACGAAAATCTGTCATCACTTCTAAAAATTGGATTTTCTTAGGATTTTTATATGAGAAACTTTAAATACGTTTTTCTTGTAAACTAGAAGAGCTAGAGCCAAAATAACGAAAATCTGTGATCACTTCTAAAAATTGGATTTTCTTAGGATTTTTATATGAAAAACTTTAAATGCGTTTTTCTTGTAAACTAGAAGAGCTAGAGCCAAAATAACGAAAATCTGTCATCACTTCTAAAAATTGGATTTTCTTAGGATTTTTATATGAAAAACTTTAAATGCGTTTTTCTTGTAAACTAGAAGAGCTAGAGCCAAAATAACGAAAATCTGTCATCACTTCTAAAAATTGGATTTTCTTAGGATTTTTATATGAAAAACTTTAAATGCGTTTTTCTTGTAAACTAGAAGAGCTAGAGCCAAAATAACGTAAATCTGTGATCACTTCTAAAAATTGGATTTTCTTAGGATTTTTATATGAAAAACTTTAAATGCGTTTTTCTTGTAAACTAGAAGAGCTAGAGCCAAAATAACGAAAATCTGTGATCACTTCTAAAAATTGGATTTTCTTAGGATTTTTATATAAAAAACTTTAAATGCGTTTTTCTTGTAAACTAGGAGAGCTAGAGCCAAAATAACGTAAATCTGTGATCACTTCTAAAAATTGGATTTTCTTAGGATTTTTATATGAAAAACTTTAAATGCGTTTTTCTTGTAAACTAGAAGAGCTAGAGCCAAAATAACGAAAATCTGTGATCACTTCTAAAAATTGGATTTTCTTAGGATTTTTATATGAAAAACTTTAAATGCGTTTTTCTTGTAAACTAGAAGAGCTAGAGCCAAAATAACGAAAATCTGTGATCACTTCTAAAAATTGGATTTTCTTAGGATTTTTATATAAAAAACTTTAAATGCGTTTTTCTTGTAAACTAGGAGAGCTAGAGCCAAAATAACGTAAATCTGTGATCACTTCTAAAAATTGGATTTTCTTAGGATTTTTATATGAAAAACTTTAAATGCGTTTTTCTTGTAAACTAGAAGAGCTAGAGCCAAAATAACGAAAATCTGTGATCACTTCTAAAAATTGGATTTTCTTAGGATTTTTATATAAAAAACTTTAAATGCGTTTTTCTTGTAAACTAGGAGAGCTAGAGCCAAAATAACGTAAATCTGTGATCACTTCTAAAAATTGGATTTTCTTAGGATTTTTAAAACTTTAAATGCGTTTTTCTTGTAAACTAGAAGAGCTAGAGCCAAAATAACGAAAATCTGTGATCACTTCTAAAAATTGGATTTTCTTAGGATTTTTATATGAAAAACTTTAAATGCGTTTTTCTTGTAAACTAGAAGAGCTAGAGCCAAAATAACGAAAATCTGTCATCACTTCTAAAAATTGGATTTTCTTAGGATTTTTATATGAAAAACTTTAAATGCGTTTTTCTTGTAAACTAGAAGAGCTAGAGCCAAAATAACGAAAATCTGTGATCACTTCTAAAAATTGGATTTTCTTAGGATTTTTATATAAAAAACTTTAAATGCGTTTTTCTTGTAAACTAGGAGAGCTAGAGCCAAAATAACGTTCTAAAAATTGGATTTTCTTAGGATTTTTATATGAAAAACTTTAAATGCGTTTTTCTTGTAAACTAGAAGAGCTAGAGCCAAAATAACGAAAATCTGTGATCACTTCTAAAAATTGGATTTTCTTAGGATTTTTATATAAAAAACTTTAAATGCGTTTTTCTTGTAAACTAGGAGAGCTAGAGCCAAAATAACGTAAATCTGTGATCACTTCTAAAAATTGGATTTTCTTAGGATTTTTATATGAAAAACTTTAAATGCGTTTTTCTTGTAAACTAGAAGAGCTAGAGCCAAAATAACGAAAATCTGTGATCACTTCTAAAAATTGGATTTTCTTAGGATTTTTATATAAAAAACTTTAAATGCGTTTTTCTTGTAAACTAGGAGAGCTAGAGCCAAAATAACGTAAATCTGTGATCACTTCTAAAAATTGGATTTTCTTAGGATTTTTAAAACTTTAAATGCGTTTTTCTTGTAAACTAGAAGAGCTAGAGCCAAAATAACGAAAATCTGTGATCACTTCTAAAAATTGGATTTTCTTAGGATTTTTATATGAAAAACTTTAAATGCGTTTTTCTTGTAAACTAGAAGAGCTAGAGCCAAAATAACGAAAATCTGTCATCACTTCTAAAAATTGGATTTTCTTAGGATTTTTATATGAAAAACTTTAAATGCGTTTTTCTTGTAAACTAGAAGAGCTAGAGCCAAAATAACGAAAATCTGTGATCACTTCTAAAAATTGGATTTTCTTAGGATTTTTATATAAAAAACTTTAAATGCGTTTTTCTTGTAAACTAGGAGAGCTAGAGCCAAAATAACGTAAATCTGTGATCACTTCTAAAAATTGGATTTTCTTAGGATTTTTAAAACTTTAAATGCGTTTTTCTTGTAAACTAGAAGAGCTAGAGCCAAAATAACGAAAATCTGTGATCACTTCTAAAAATTGGATTTTCTTAGGATTTTTATATGAAAAACTTTAAATGCGTTTTTCTTGTAAACTAGAAGAGCTAGAGCCAAAATAACGAAAATCTGTGATCACTTCTAAAAATTGGATTTTCTTAGGATTTTTATATGAAAAACTTTAAATGCGTTTTTCTTGTAAACTAGAAGAGCTAGAGCCAAAATAACGAAAATCTGTGATCACTTCTAAAAATTGGATTTTCTTAGGATTTTTATATAAAAAACTTTAAATGCGTTTTTCTTGTAAACTAGGAGAGCTAGAGCCAAAATAACGTAAATCTGTGATCACTTCTAAAAATTGGATTTTCTTAGGATTTTTATATAAAAAACTTTAAATGCGTTTTTCTTGTAAACTAGGAGAGCTAGAGCCAAAATAACGTAAATCTGTGATCACTTCTAAAAATTGGATTTTCTTAGGATTTTTATATAAAAAACTTTAAATGCGTTTTTCTTGTAAACTAGGAGAGCTAGAGCCAAAATAACGTAAATCTGTGATCACTTCTAAAAATTGGATTTTCTTAGGATTTTTATATAAAAAACTTTAAATGCGTTTTTCTTGTAAACTAGGAGAGCTAGAGCCAAAATAACGTAAATCTGTGATCACTTCTAAAAATTGGATTTTCTTAGGATTTTTATATAAAAAACTTTAAATGCGTTTTTCTTGTAAACTAGGAGAGCTAGAGCCAAAATAACGTAAATCTGTGATCACTTCTAAAAATTGGATTTTCTTAGGATTTTTATATAAAAAACTTTAAATGCGTTTTTCTTGTAAACTAGGAGAGCTAGAGCCAAAATAACGTAAATCTGTGATCACTTCTAAAAATTGGATTTTCTTAGGATTTTTATATAAAAAACTTTAAATGCGTTTTTCTTGTAAACTAGGAGAGCTAGAGCCAAAATAACGTAAATCTGTGATCACTTCTAAAAATTGGATTTTCTTAGGATTTTTATATAAAAAACTTTAAATGCGTTTTTCTTGTAAACTAGGAGAGCTAGAGCCAAAATAACGTAAATCTGTGATCACTTCTAAAAATTGGATTTTCTTAGGATTTTTAAAACTTTAAATGCGTTTTTCTTGTAAACTAGAAGAGCTAGAGCCAAAATAACGAAAATCTGTGATCACTTCTAAAAATTGGATTTTCTTAGGATTTTTATATGAAAAACTTTAAATGCGTTTTTCTTGTAAACTAGAAGAGCTAGAGCCAAAATAACGAAAATCTGTGATCACTTCTAAAAATTGGATTTTCTTAGGATTTTTATATGAAAAACTTTAAATGCGTTTTTCTTGTAAACTAGAAGAGCTAGAGCCAAAATAACGAAAATCTGTGATCACTTCTAAAAATTGGATTTTCTTAGGATTTTTATATAAAAAACTTTAAATGCGTTTTTCTTGTAAACTAGGAGAGCTAGAGCCAAAATAACGTAAATCTGTGATCACTTCTAAAAATTGGATTTTCTTAGGATTTTTAAAACTTTAAATGCGTTTTTCTTGTAAACTAGAAGAGCTAGAGCCAAAATAACGAAAATCTGTGATCACTTCTAAAAATTGGATTTTCTTAGGATTTTTATATGAAAAACTTTAAATGCGTTTTTCTTGTAAACTAGAAGAGCTAGAGCCAAAATAACGAAAATCTGTGATCACTTCTAAAAATTGGATTTTCTTAGGATTTTTATATGAAAAACTTTAAATGCGTTTTTCTTGTAAACTAGAAGAGCTAGAGCCAAAATAACGAAAATCTGTGATCACTTCTAAAAATTGGATTTTCTTAGGATTTTTATATAAAAAACTTTAAATGCGTTTTTCTTGTAAACTAGGAGAGCTAGAGCCAAAATAACGTAAATCTGTGATCACTTCTAAAAATTGGATTTTCTTAGGATTTTTATATGAAAAACTTTAAATGCGTTTTTCTTGTAAACTAGAAGAGCTAGAGCCAAAATAACGAAAATCTGTGATCACTTCTAAAAATTGGATTTTCTTAGGATTTTTATATGAAAAACTTTAAATGCGTTTTTCTTGTAAACTAGAAGAGCTAGAGCCAAAATAACGAAAATCTGTGATCACTTCTAAAAATTGGATTTTCTTAGGATTTTTAAAACTTTAAATGCGTTTTTCTTGTAAACTAGAAGAGCTAGAGCCAAAATAACGAAAATCTGTGATCACTTCTAAAAATTGGATTTTCTTAGGATTTTTATATGAAAAACTTTAAATGCGTTTTTCTTGTAAACTAGAAGAGCTAGAGCCAAAATAACGAAAATCTGTCATCACTTCTAAAAATTGGATTTTCTTAGGATTTTTATATGAAAAACTTTAAATGCGTTTTTCTTGTAAACTAGAAGAGCTAGAGCCAAAATAACGAAAATCTGTGATCACTTCTAAAAATTGGATTTTCTTAGGATTTTTATATGAGAAACTTTAAATACGTTTTTCTTGTAAACTAGAAGAGCTAGAGCCAAAATAACGAAAATCTGTCATCACTTCCAAAAATTGGATTTTCTTAGGATTTTTAAAACTTTAAATGCGTTTTTCTTGTAAACTAGAAGAGCTAGAGCCAAAATAACGAAAATCTGTGATCACTTCTAAAAATTGGATTTTCTTAGGATTTTTATATAAAAAACTTTAAATGCGTTTTTCTTGTAAACTAGGAGAGCTAGAGCCAAAATAACGTAAATCTGTGATCACTTCTAAAAATTGGATTTTCTTAGGATTTTTAAAACTTTAAATGCGTTTTTCTTGTAAACTAGAAGAGCTAGAGCCAAAATAACGAAAATCTGTGATCACTTCTAAAAATTGGATTTTCTTAGGATTTTTATATGAAAAACTTTAAATGCGTTTTTCTTGTAAACTAGAAGAGCTAGAGCCAAAATAACGAAAATCTGTCATCACTTCTAAAAATTGGATTTTCTTAGGATTTTTATATGAAAAACTTTAAATGCGTTTTTCTTGTAAACTAGAAGAGCTAGAGCCAAAATAACGAAAATCTGTGATCACTTCTAAAAATTGGATTTTCTTAGGATTTTTATATGAAAAACTTTAAATGCGTTTTTCTTGTAAACTAGAAGAGCTAGAGCCAAAATAACGAAAATCTGTGATCACTTCTAAAAATTGGATTTTCTTAGGATTTTTATATAAAAAACTTTAAATGCGTTTTTCTTGTAAACTAGGAGAGCTAGAGCCAAAATAACGTAAATCTGTGATCACTTCTAAAAATTGGATTTTCTTAGGATTTTTATATGAAAAACTTTAAATGCGTTTTTCTTGTAAACTAGAAGAGCTAGAGCCAAAATAACGAAAATCTGTGATCACTTCTAAAAATTGGATTTTCTTAGGATTTTTATATGAAAAACTTTAAATGCGTTTTTCTTGTAAACTAGAAGAGCTAGAGCCAAAATAACGAAAATCTTGATCACTTCTAAAAATTGGATTTTCTTAGGATTTTTATATGAAAAACTTTAAATGCGTTTTTCTTGTAAACTAGAAGAGCTAGAGCCAAAATAACGAAAATCTGTGATCACTTCTAAAAATTGGATTTTCTTAGGATTTTTATATGAAAAACTTTAAATGCGTTTTTCTTGTAAACTAGAAGAGCTAGAGCCAAAATAACGAAAATCTGTGATCACTTCTAAAATTGGATTTTCTTAGGATTTTTATATGAAAAACTTTAAATGCGTTTTTCTTGTAAACTAGAAGAGCTAGAGCCAAAATAACGAAAATCTGTGATCACTTCTAAAAAATTGGATTTTCTTAGGATTTTTATATGAAAAACTTTAAATGCGTTTTTCTTGTAAACTAGAAGAGCTAGAGCCAAAATAACGTAAATCTGTGATCACTTCTAAAAATTGGATTTTCTTAGGATTTTTATATGAAAAACTTTAAATGCGTTTTTCTTGTAAACTAGAAGAGCTAGAGCCAAAATAACGAAAATCTGTGATCACTTCTAAAAATTGGATTTTCTTAGGATTTTTATATGAAAAAACTTTAAATGCGTTTTTCTTGTAAACTAGAAGAGCTAGAGCCAAAATAACGAAAATCTGTCATCACTTCTAAAAATTGGATTTTCTTAGGATTTTTATATGAAAAACTTTAAATGCGTTTTTCTTGTAAACTAGAAGAGCTAGAGCCAAAATAACGAAAATCTGTGATCACTTCTAAAAATTGGATTTTCTTAGGATTTTTATATGAAAAACTTTAAATGCGTTTTTCTTGTAAACTAGAAGAGCTAGAGCCAAAATAACGAAATCTGTGATCACTTCTAAAAATTGGATTTTCTTAGGATTTTTATATAAAAAACTTTAAATGCGTTTTTCTTGTAAACTAGGAGAGCTAGAGCCAAAATAACGTAAATCTGTGATCACTTCTAAAAATTGGATTTTCTTAGGATTTTTATATGAAAAACTTTAAATGCGTTTTTCTTGTAAACTAGAAGAGCTAGAGCCAAAATAACGAAAATCTGTGATCACTTCTAAAAATTGGATTTTCTTAGGATTTTTATATGAAAAACTTTAAATGCGTTTTTCTTGTAAACTAGAAGAGCTAGAGCCAAAATAACGAAAATCTGTGATCACTTCTAAAAATTGGATTTTCTTAGGATTTTTATATAAAAAACTTTAAATGCGTTTTTCTTGTAAACTAGGAGAGCTAGAGCCAAAATAACGTAAATCTGTGATCACTTCTAAAAATTGGATTTTCTTAGGATTTTTATATGAAAAACTTTAAATGCGTTTTTCTTGTAAACTAGAAGAGCTAGAGCCAAAATAACGAAAATCTGTGATCACTTCTAAAAATTGGATTTTCTTAGGATTTTTATATAAAAAACTTTAAATGCGTTTTTCTTGTAAACTAGGAGAGCTAGAGCCAAAATAACGTAAATCTGTGATCACTTCTAAAAATTGGATTTTCTTAGGATTTTTAAAACTTTAAATGCGTTTTTCTTGTAAACTAGAAGAGCTAGAGCCAAAATAACGAAAATCTGTGATCACTTCTAAAAATTGGATTTTCTTAGGATTTTTATATGAAAAACTTTAAATGCGTTTTTCTTGTAAACTAGAAGAGCTAGAGCCAAAATAACGAAAACCTGTCATCACTTCTAAAAATTGGATTTTCTTAGGATTTTTATATGAAAAACTTTAAATGCGTTTTTCTTGTAAACTAGAAGAGCTAGAGCCAAAATAACGAAAATCTGTGATCACTTCTAAAAATTGGATTTTCTTAGGATTTTTATATAAAAAACTTTAAATGCGTTTTTCTTGTAAACTAGGAGAGCTAGAGCCAAAATAACGTAAATCTGTGATCACTTCTAAAAATTGGATTTTCTTAGGATTTTTAAAACTTTAAATGCGTTTTTCTTGTAAACTAGAAGAGCTAGAGCCAAAATAACGAAAATCTGTGATCACTTCTAAAAATTGGATTTTCTTAGGATTTTTATATGAAAAACTTTAAATGCGTTTTTCTTGTAAACTAGAAGAGCTAGAGCCAAAATAACGAAAATCTGTGATCACTTCTAAAAATTGGATTTTCTTAGGATTTTTATATGAAAAACTTTAAATGCGTTTTTCTTGTAAACTAGAAGAGCTAGAGCCAAAATAACGAAAATCTGTGATCACTTCTAAAAATTGGATTTTCTTAGGATTTTTATATAAAAAACTTTAAATGCGTTTTTCTTGTAAACTAGGAGAGCTAGAGCCAAAATAACGTAAATCTGTGATCACTTCTAAAAATTGGATTTTCTTAGGATTTTTATATAAAAAACTTTAAATGCGTTTTTCTTGTAAACTAGGAGAGCTAGAGCCAAAATAACGTAAATCTGTGATCACTTCTAAAAATTGGATTTTCTTAGGATTTTTATATAAAAAACTTTAAATGCGTTTTTCTTGTAAACTAGGAGAGCTAGAGCCAAAATAACGTAAATCTGTGATCACTTCTAAAAATTGGATTTTCTTAGGATTTTTATATAAAAAACTTTAAATGCGTTTTTCTTGTAAACTAGGAGAGCTAGAGCCAAAATAACGTAAATCTGTGATCACTTCTAAAAATTGGATTTTCTTAGGATTTTTATATAAAAAACTTTAAATGCGTTTTTCTTGTAAACTAGGAGAGCTAGAGCCAAAATAACGTAAATCTGTGATCACTTCTAAAAATTGGATTTTCTTAGGATTTTTAAAACTTTAAATGCGTTTTTCTTGTAAACTAGAAGAGCTAGAGCCAAAATAACGAAAATCTGTGATCACTTCTAAAAATTGGATTTTCTTAGGATTTTTATATGAAAAAACTTTAAATGCGTTTTTCTTGTAAACTAGAAGAGCTAGAGCCAAAATAACGAAAATCTGTGATCACTTCTAAAAATTGGATTTTCTTAGGATTTTTATATGAAAAACTTTAAATGCGTTTTTCTTGTAAACTAGAAGAGCTAGAGCCAAAATAACGAAAATCTGTGATCACTTCTAAAAATTGGATTTTCTTAGGATTTTTATATAAAAAACTTTAAATGCGTTTTTCTTGTAAACTAGGAGAGCTAGAGCCAAAATAACGTAAATCTGTGATCACTTCTAAAAATTGGATTTTCTTAGGATTTTTAAAACTTTAAATGCGTTTTTCTTGTAAACTAGAAGAGCTAGAGCCAAAATAACGAAAATCTGTGATCACTTCTAAAAATTGGATTTTCTTAGGATTTTTATATGAAAAACTTTAAATGCGTTTTTCTTGTAAACTAGAAGAGCTAGAGCCAAAATAACGAAAATCTGTGATCACTTCTAAAAATTGGATTTTCTTAGGATTTTTATATGAAAAACTTTAAATGCGTTTTTCTTGTAAACTAGAAGAGCTAGAGCCAAAATAACGAAAATCTGTGATCACTTCTAAAAATTGGATTTTCTTAGGATTTTTATATAAAAAACTTTAAATGCGTTTTTCTTGTAAACTAGGAGAGCTAGAGCCAAAATAACGTAAATCTGTGATCACTTCTAAAAATTGGATTTTCTTAGGATTTTTATATGAAAAACTTTAAATGCGTTTTTCTTGTAAACTAGAAGAGCTAGAGCCAAAATAACGAAAATCTGTGATCACTTCTAAAAATTGGATTTTCTTAGGATTTTTATATGAAAAACTTTAAATGCGTTTTTCTTGTAAACTAGAAGAGCTAGAGCCAAAATAACGAAAATCTGTGATCACTTCTAAAAATTGGATTTTCTTAGGATTTTTATATAAAAAACTTTAAATGCGTTTTTCTTGTAAACTAGGAGAGCTAGAGCCAAAATAACGTAAATCTGTGATCACTTCTAAAAATTGGATTTTCTTAGGATTTTTATATGAAAAACTTTAAATGCGTTTTTCTTGTAAACTAGAAGAGCTAGAGCCAAAATAACGAAAATCTGTGATCACTTCTAAAAATTGGATTTTCTTAGGATTTTTATATAAAAAACTTTAAATGCGTTTTTCTTGTAAACTAGGAGAGCTAGAGCCAAAATAACGTAAATCTGTGATCACTTCTAAAAATTGGATTTTCTTAGGATTTTTAAAACTTTAAATGCGTTTTTCTTGTAAACTAGAAGAGCTAGAGCCAAAATAACGAAAATCTGTGATCACTTCTAAAAATTGGATTTTCTTAGGATTTTTATATGAAAAACTTTAAATGCGTTTTTCTTGTAAACTAGAAGAGCTAGAGCCAAAATAACGAAAATCTGTCATCACTTCTAAAAATTGGATTTTCTTAGGATTTTTATATGAAAAACTTTAAATGCGTTTTTCTTGTAAACTAGAAGAGCTAGAGCCAAAATAACGAAAATCTGTGATCACTTCTAAAAATTGGATTTTCTTAGGATTTTTATATGAGAAACTTTAAATACGTTTTTCTTGTAAACTAGAAGAGCTAGAGCCAAAATAACGAAAATCTGTCATCACTTCCAAAAATTGGATTTTCTTAGGATTTTTAAAACTTTAAATGCGTTTTTCTTGTAAACTAGAAGAGCTAGAGCCAAAATAACGAAAATCTGTGATCACTTCTAAAAATTGGATTTTCTTAGGATTTTTATATAAAAAACTTTAAATGCGTTTTTCTTGTAAACTAGGAGAGCTAGAGCCAAAATAACGTAAATCTGTGATCACTTCTAAAAATTGGATTTTCTTAGGATTTTTAAAACTTTAAATGCGTTTTTCTTGTAAACTAGAAGAGCTAGAGCCAAAATAACGAAAATCTGTGATCACTTCTAAAAATTGGATTTTCTTAGGATTTTTATATGAAAAACTTTAAATGCGTTTTTCTTGTAAACTAGAAGAGCTAGAGCCAAAATAACGAAAATCTGTGATCACTTCTAAAAATTGGATTTTCTTAGGATTTTTATATAAAAAACTTTAAATGCGTTTTTCTTGTAAACTAGGAGAGCTAGAGCCAAAATAACGTAAATCTGTGATCACTTCTAAAAATTGGATTTTCTTAGGATTTTTATATGAAAAACTTTAAATGCGTTTTTCTTGTAAACTAGAAGAGCTAGAGCCAAAATAACGAAAATCTGTGATCACTTCTAAAAATTGGATTTTCTTAGGATTTTTATATGAAAAACTTTAAATGCGTTTTTCTTGTAAACTAGAAGAGCTAGAGCCAAAATAACGAAAATCTGTGATCACTTCTAAAAATTGGATTTTCTTAGGATTTTTATATAAAAAACTTTAAATGCGTTTTTCTTGTAAACTAGGAGAGCTAGAGCCAAAATAACGTAAATCTGTGATCACTTCTAAAAATTGGATTTTCTTAGGATTTTTATATGAAAAACTTTAAATGCGTTTTTCTTGTAAACTAGAAGAGCTAGAGCCAAAATAACGAAAATCTGTGATCACTTCTAAAAATTGGATTTTCTTAGGATTTTTATATGAAAAACTTTAAATGCGTTTTTCTTGTAAACTAGAAGAGCTAGAGCCAAAATAACGAAAATCTGTGATCACTTCTAAAAATTGGATTTTCTTAGGATTTTTTATATGAAAAACTTTAAATGCGTTTTTCTTGTAAACTAGAAGAGCTAGAGCCAAAATAACGAAAATCTGTGATCACTTCTAAAAATTGGATTTTCTTAGGATTTTTATATGAAAAACTTTAAATGCGTTTTTCTTGTAAACTAGAAGAGCTAGAGCCAAAATAACGAAAATCTGTCATCACTTCTAAAAATTGGATTTTCTTAGGATTTTTATATGAAAAACTTTAAATGCGTTTTTCTTGTAAACTAGAAGAGCTAGAGCCAAAATAACGAAAATCTGTGATCACTTCTAAAAATTGGATTTTCTTAGGATTTTTATATGAAAAACTTTAAATGCGTTTTTCTTGTAAACTAGAAGAGCTAGAGCCAAAATAAACGAAAATCTGTGATCACTTCTAAAAATTGGATTTTCTTAGGATTTTTATATAAAAAACTTTAAATGCGTTTTTCTTGTAAACTAGGAGAGCTAGAGCCAAAATAACGTAAATCTGTGATCACTTCTAAAAATTGGATTTTCTTAGGATTTTTATATGAAAAACTTTAAATGCGTTTTTCTTGTAAACTAGAAGAGCTAGAGCCAAAATAACGAAAATCTGTGATCACTTCTAAAAATTGGATTTTCTTAGGATTTTTATATGAAAAACTTTAAATGCGTTTTTCTTGTAAACTAAACTAAAATTGGATTTTCTTAGGATTTTTATATGAAAAACTTTAAATGCGTTTTTCTTGTAAACTAGAAGAGCTAGAGCCAAAATAACAAAAATCTGTGATCACTTTTAAAAATTGGATTTTCTTAGGATTTTTATATGAAAAACTTTAAATGCGTTTTTCTTGTAAACTAGAAGAGCTAGAGCCAAAATAACGAAAATCTGTGATCACTTCTAAAAATTGGATTTTCTTAGGATTTTTATATAAAAAACTTTAAATGCGTTTTTCTTGTAAACTAGGAGAGCTAGAGCCAAAATAACGTAAATCTGTGATCACTTCTAAAAATTGGATTTTCTTAGGATTTTTAAAACTTTAAATGCGTTTTTCTTGTAAACTAGAAGAGCTAGAGCCAAAATAACGAAAATCTGTGATCACTTCTAAAAATTGGATTTTCTTAGGATTTTTATATGAAAAACTTTAAATGCGTTTTTCTTGTAAACTAGAAGAGCTAGAGCCAAAATAACGAAAATCTGTGATCACTTCTAAAAATTGGATTTTCTTAGGATTTTTATATGAAAAACTTTAAATGCGTTTTTCTTGTAAACTAGAAGAGCTAGAGCCAAAATAACGAAAATCTGTGATCACTTCTAAAAATTGGATTTTCTTAGGATTTTTATATAAAAAACTTTAAATGCGTTTTTCTTGTAAACTAGGAGAGCTAGAGCCAAAATAACGTAAATCTGTGATCACTTCTAAAAATTGGATTTTCTTAGGATTTTTATATAAAAAACTTTAAATGCGTTTTTCTTGTAAACTAGGAGAGCTAGAGCCAAAATAACGTAAATCTGTGATCACTTCTAAAAATTGGATTTTCTTAGGATTTTTATATAAAAAACTTTAAATGCGTTTTTCTTGTAAACTAGGAGAGCTAGAGCCAAAATAACGTAAATCTGTGATCACTTCTAAAAATTGGATTTTCTTAGGATTTTTATATAAAAAACTTTAAATGCGTTTTTCTTGTAAACTAGGAGAGCTAGAGCCAAAATAACGTAAATCTGTGATCACTTCTAAAAATTGGATTTTCTTAGGATTTTTAAACTTTAAATGCGTTTTCTTGTAAACTAGAAGAGCTAGAGCCAAAATAACGTAAATCTGTGATCACTTCTAAAAATTGGATTTTCTTAGGATTTTTATATGAAAAACTTTAAATGCGTTTTTCTTGTAAACTAGAAGAGCTAGAGCCAATAACGAAAATCGTGATCACTTCTAAAAATTGGATTTTCTTAGGATTTTTATATGAAAAACTTTAAATGCGTTTTTCTTGTAAACTAGAAGAGCTAGAGCAGAGCCAAAATAACGAAAATCTGTGATCACTTCTAAAAATTGGATTTTCTTAGGATTTTTATATGAAAAACTTTAAATGCGTTTTTCTTGTAAACTAGAAGAGCTAGAGCCAAAATAACGAAAATCTGTGATCACTTCTAAAAATTGGATTTTCTTAGGATTTTTATATAAAAAACTTTAAATGCGTTTTTCTTGTAAACTAGGAGAGCTAGAGCCAAAATAACGTAAATCTGTGATCACTTCTAAAAATTGGATTTTCTTAGGATTTTTAAAACTTTAAATGCGTTTTTCTTGTAAACTAGAAGAGCTAGAGCCAAAATAACGAAAATCTGTGATCACTTCTAAAAATTGGATTTTCTTAGGATTTTTATATGAAAAACTTTAAATGCGTTTTTCTTGTAAACTAGAAGAGCTAGAGCCAAAATAACGAAAATCTGTAATCACTTCTAAAAATTGGATTTTCTTAGGATTTTTATATGAAAAACTTTAAATGCGTTTTTCTTGTAAACTAGAAGAGCTAGAGCCAAAATAACGAAAATCTGTGATCACTTCTAAAAATTGGATTTTCTTAGGATTTTTATATAAAAAACTTTAAATGCGTTTTTCTTGTAAACTAGGAGAGCTAGAGCCAAAATAACGTAAATCTGTGATCACTTCTAAAAATTGGATTTTCTTAGGATTTTTATATGAAAAACTTTAAATGCGTTTTTCTTGTAAACTAGAAGAGCTAGAGCCAAAATAACGAAAATCTGTGATCACTTCTAAAAATTGGATTTTCTTAGGATTTTTATATGAAAAACTTTAAATGCGTTTTTCTTGTAAACTAGAAGAGCTAGAGCCAAAATAACGAAAATCTGTGATCACTTCTAAAAATTGGATTTTCTTAGGATTTTTATATAAAAAACTTTAAATGCGTTTTTCTTGTAAACTAGGAGAGCTAGAGCCAAAATAACGTAAATCTGTGATCACTTCTAAAAATTGGATTTTCTTAGGATTTTTATATGAAAAACTTTAAATGCGTTTTTCTTGTAAACTAGAAGAGCTAGAGCCAAAATAACGAAAATCTGTGATCACTTCTAAAAATTGGATTTTCTTAGGATTTTTATATAAAAAACTTTAAATGCGTTTTTCTTGTAAACTAGGAGAGCTAGAGCCAAAATAACGTAAATCTGTGATCACTTCTAAAAATTGGATTTTCTTAGGATTTTTAAAACTTTAAATGCGTTTTTCTTGTAAACTAGAAGAGCTAGAGCCAAAATAACGAAAATCTGTGATCACTTCTAAAAATTGGATTTTCTTAGGATTTTTATATGAAAAACTTTAAATGCGTTTTTCTTGTAAACTAGAAGAGCTAGAGCCAAAATAACGAAAATCTGTCATCACTTCTAAAAATTGGATTTTCTTAGGATTTTTATATGAAAAACTTTAAATGCGTTTTTCTTGTAAACTAGAAGAGCTAGAGCCAAAATAACGAAAATCTGTGATCACTTCTAAAAATTGGATTTTCTTAGTATTTTTATATGAGAAACTTTAAATACGTTTTTCTTGTAAACTAGAAGAGCTAGAGCCAAAATAACGAAAATCTGTCATCACTTCCAAAAATTGGATTTTCTTAGGATTTTTAAAACTTTAAATGCGTTTTTCTTGTAAACTAGAAGAGCTAGAGCCAAAATAACGAAAATCTGTGATCACTTCTAAAAATTGGATTTTCTTAGGATTTTTATATAAAAAACTTTAAATGCGATTTTCTTGTAAACTAGGAGAGCTAGAGCCAAAATAACGTAAATCTGTGATCACTTCTAAAAATTGGATTTTCTTAGGATTTTTAAAACTTTAAATGCGTTTTTCTTGTAAACTAGAAGAGCTAGAGCCAAAATAACGAAAATCTGTGATCACTTCTAAAAATTGGATTTTCTTAGGATTTTTATATGAAAAACTTTAAATGCGTTTTTCTTGTAAACTAGAAGAGCTAGAGCCAAAATAACGAAAATCTGTCATCACTTCTAAAAATTGGATTTTCTTAGGATTTTTATATGAAAAACTTTAAATGCGTTTTTCTTGTAAACTAGAAGAGCTAGAGCCAAAATAACGAAAATCTGTGATCACTTCTAAAAATTGGATTTTCTTAGGATTTTTATATGAAAAACTTTAAATGCGTTTTTCTTGTAAACTAGAAGAGCTAGAGCCAAAATAACGAAAATCTGTGATCACTTCTAAAAATTGGATTTTCTTAGGATTTTTATATGAAAAACTTTAAATGCGTTTTTCTTGTAAACTAGAAGAGCTAGAGCCAAAATAACGAAAATCTGTGATCACTTCTAAAAATTGGATTTTCTTAGGATTTTTATATAAAAAACTTTAAATGCGTTTTTCTTGTAAACTAGGAGAGCTAGAGCCAAAATAACGTAAATCTGTGATCACTTCTAAAAATTGGATTTTCTTAGGATTTTTATATGAAAAACTTTAAATGCGTTTTTCTTGTAAACTAGAAGAGCTAGAGCCAAAATAACGAAAATCTGTGATCACTTCTAAAAATTGGATTTTCTTAGGATTTTTATATGAAAAACTTTAAATGCGTTTTTCTTGTAAACTAGAAGAGCTAGAGCCAAAATAACGAAAATCTGTGATCACTTCTAAAAATTGGATTTTCTTAGGATTTTTATATAAAAAACTTTAAATGCGTTTTTCTTGTAAACTAGGAGAGCTAGAGCCAAAATAACGTAAATCTGTGATCACTTCTAAAAATTGGATTTTCTTAGGATTTTTATATGAAAAACTTTAAATGCGTTTTTCTTGTAAACTAGAAGAGCTAGAGCCAAAATAACGAAAATCTGTGATCACTTCTAAAAATTGGATTTTCTTAGGATTTTTATATAAAAAACTTTAAATGCGTTTTTCTTGTAAACTAGGAGAGCTAGAGCCAAAATAACGTAAATCTGTGATCACTTCTAAAAATTGGATTTTCTTAGGATTTTTAAAACTTTAAATGCGTTTTTCTTGTAAACTAGAAGAGCTAGAGCCAAAATAACGAAAATCTGTGATCACTTCTAAAAATTGGATTTTCTTAGGATTTTTATATGAAAAACTTTAAATGCGTTTTTCTTGTAAACTAGAAGAGCTAGAGCCAAAATAACGAAAATCTGTCATCACTTCTAAAAATTGGATTTTCTTAGGATTTTTATATGAAAAACTTTAAATGCGTTTTTCTTGTAAACTAGAAGAGCTAGAGCCAAAATAACGAAAATCTGTGATCACTTCTAAAAATTGGATTTTCTTAGGATTTTTATATGAGAAACTTTAAATACGTTTTTCTTGTAAACTAGAAGAGCTAGAGCCAAAATAACGAAAATCTGTCATCACTTCCAAAAATTGGATTTTCTTAGGATTTTTAAAACTTTAAATGCGTTTTTCTTGTAAACTAGAAGAGCTAGAGCCAAAATAACGAAAATCTGTGATCACTTCTAAAAATTGGATTTTCTTAGGATTTTTATATAAAAAACTTTAAATGCGTTTTTCTTGTAAACTAGGAGAGCTAGAGCCAAAATAACGTAAATCTGTGATCACTTCTAAAAATTGGATTTTCTTAGGATTTTTAAAAACTTTAAATGCGTTTTTCTTGTAAACTAGAAGAGCTAGAGCCAAAATAACGAAAATCTGTGATCACTTCTAAAAATTGGATTTTCTTAGGATTTTTATATGAAAAACTTTAAATGCGTTTTTCTTGTAAACTAGAAGAGCTAGAGCCAAAATAACGAAAATCTGTGATCACTTCTAAAAATTGGATTTTCTTAGGATTTTTATATGAAAAACTTTAAATGCGTTTTTCTTGTAAACTAGAAGAGCTAGAGCCAAAATAACGAAAATCTGTGATCACTTCTAAAAATTGGATTTTCTTAGGATTTTTATATGAAAAACTTTAAATGCGTTTTTCTTGTAAACTAGAAGAGCTAGAGCCAAAATAACGAAAATCTGTGATCACTTCTAAAAATTGGATTTTCTTAGGATTTTTATATAAAAAACTTTAAATGCGTTTTTCTTGTAAACTAGGAGAGCTAGAGCCAAAATAACGTAAATCTGTGATCACTTCTAAAAATTGGATTTTCTTAGGATTTTTATATGAAAAACTTTAATGCGTTTTTCTTGTAACTAGAAGAGCTAGAGCCAAAATAACGAAAATCTGTGATCACTTCTAAAAATTGGATTTTCTTAGGATTTTTATATGAAAAACTTTAAATGCGTTTTTCTTGTAAACTAGAAGAGCTAGAGCCAAAATAACGAAAATCTGTGATCACTTCTAAAAATTGGATTTTCTTAGGATTTTTATATAAAAAACTTTAAATGCGTTTTTCTTGTAAACTAGGAGAGCTAGAGCCAAAATAACGTAAATCTGTGATCACTTCTAAAAATTGGATTTTCTTAGGATTTTTATATAAAAAACTTTAAATGCGTTTTCTTGTAAACTAGGAGAGCTAGAGCCAAAATAACGTAAATCTGTGATCACTTCTAAAAATTGGATTTTCTTAGGATTTTTAAAACTTTAAATGCGTTTTTCTTGTAAACTAGAAGAGCTAGAGCCAAAATAACGAAAATCTGTGATCACTTCTAAAAATTGGATTTGATTTTCTTAGGATTTTTATATGAAAAACTTTAAATGCGTTTTTCTTGTAAACTAGAAGAGCTAGAGCCAAAATAACGAAAATCTGTGATCACTTCTAAAAATTGGATTTTCTTAGGATTTTTATATAAAAAACTTTAAATGCGTTTTTCTTGTAAACTAGGAGAGCTAGAGCCAAAATAACGTAAATCTGTGATCACTTCTAAAAATTGGATTTTCTTAGGATTTTTATATGAAAACTTTAAATGCGTTTTTCTTGTAAACTAGAAGAGCTAGAGCCAAAATAACGAAAATCTGTGATCACTTCTAAAAATTGGATTTTCTTTGGATTTTTATATGAAAAACTTTAAATGCGTTTTTCTTGTAAACTAGAAGAGCTAGAGCCAAAATAACAAAAATCTGTGATCACTTCTAAAAATTGGATTTTCTTAGGATTTTTATATGAAAAACTTTAAATGCGTTTTTCTTGTAAACTAGAAGAGCTAGAGCCAAAATAACGAAATCTGTGATCACTTCTAAAAATTGGATTTTCTTAGGATTTTTATATGAAAAACTTTAAATGCGTTTTTCTTGTAAACTAAACTAAAATTGGATTTTCTTAGGATTTTTATATGAAAAACTTTAAATGCGTTTTTCTTGTAAACTAAACTAAAATTGGATTTTCTTAGGATTTTTATATCAAAAACTTTAAATGCGTTTTTCTTGTAAACTAAACTAAAATTGGATTTTCTTAGGATTTTTATATGAAAAACTTTAAATGCGTTTTTCTTGTAAACTAAACTAAAATTGGATTTTCTTAGGATTTTTATATGAAAAACTTTAAATGCGTTTTTCTTGTAAACTAAACTAAAATTGGATTTTCTTAGGATTTTTATATGAAAAACTTTAAATGCGTTTTTCTTGTAAACTAGAAGAGCTAGAGCCAAAATAACGAAAATCTGTGATCACTTCTAAAAATTGGATTTTCTTAGGATTTTTATATAAAAAACTTTAAATGCGTTTTTCTTGTAAACTAGGAGAGCTAGAGCCAAAATAACGTAAATCTGTGATCACTTCTAAAAATTGGATTTTCTTAGGATTTTTATATGAAAAACTTTAAATGCGTTTTTCTTGTAAACTAGAAGAGCTAGAGCCAAAATAACGAAAATCTGTGATCACTTCTAAAAATTGGATTTTCTTAGGATTTTTATATGAAAAACTTTAAATGCGTTTTTCTTGTAAACTAGAAGAGCTAGAGCCAAAATAACGAAAATCTGTGATCACTTCTAAAAATTGGATTTTCTTAGGATTTTTATATAAAAACTTTAAATGCGTTTTTCTTGTAAACTAGGAGAGCTAGAGCCAAAATAACGTAAATCTGTGATCACTTCTAAAAATTGGATTTTCTTAGGATTTTTAAAACTTTAAATGCGTTTTTCTTGTAAACTAGAAGAGCTAGAGCCAAAATAACGAAAAATCTGTGATCACTTCTAAAAATTGGATTTTCTTAGGATTTTTATATGAAAAACTTTAAATGCGTTTTTCTTGTAAACTAGAAGAGCTAGAGCCAAAATAACGAAAATCTGTCATCACTTCTAAAAATTGGATTTTCTTAGGATTTTTATATGAAAAACTTTAAATGCGTTTTTCTTGTAAACTAGAAGAGCTAGAGCCAAAATAACGAAAATCTGTGATCACTTCTAAAAATTGGATTTTCTTAGGATTTTTATATGAAAAACTTTAAATACGTTTTTCTTGTAAACTAGAAGAGCTAGAGCCAAAATAACGAAAATCTGTCATCACTTCCAAAAATTGGATTTTCTTAGGATTTTTATATGAATAACTTTAAATGCGTTTTTCTTGTAAACTAGAAGAGCTAGAGCCAAAATAACGAAAATCTGTGATCACTTCTAAAAATTGGATTTTCTTAGGATTTTTATATGAAAAACTTTAAATGCGTTTTTCTTGTAAACTAGAAGAGCTAGAGCCAAAATAACGAAAATCTGTGATCACTTCTAAAAATTGGATTTTCTTAGGATTTTTATATGAAAAACTTTAAATGCGTTTTTCTTGTAAACTAGAAGAGCTAGAGCCAAAATAACGAAAATCTGTCATCACTTCTAAAAATTGGATTTTCTTAGGATTTTTATATGAAAAACTTTAAATGCGTTTTTCTTGTAAACTAGAAGAGCTAGAGCCAAAATAACGAAAATCTGTGATCACTTCTAAAAATTGGATTTTCTTAGGATTTTTATATGAAAAACTTTAAATGCGTTTTTCTTGTAAACTAGAAGAGCTAGAGCCAAAATAACGAAAATCTGTGATCACTTCTAAAAATTGGATTTTCTTAGGATTTTTATATAAAAAACTTTAAATGCGTTTTCTTGTAAACTAGGAGAGCTAGAGCCAAAATAACGTAAATCTGTGATCACTTCTAAAAATTGGATTTTCTTAGGATTTTTATATGAAAAAACTTTAAATGCGTTTTTCTTGTAAACTAGAAGAGCTAGAGCCAAAATAACGAAAATCTGTGATCACTTCTAAAAATTGGATTTTCTTAGGATTTTTATATGAAAAACTTTAAATGCGTTTTTCTTGTAAACTAGAAGAGCTAGAGCCAAAATAACGAAATCTGTGATCACTTCTAAAAATTGGATTTTCTTAGGATTTTTATATAAAAAACTTTAAATGCGTTTTTCTTGTAAACTAGGAGAGCTAGAGCCAAAATAACGTAAATCTGTGATCACTTCTAAAAATTGGATTTTCTTAGGATTTTTATATGAAAAACTTTAAATGCGTTTTTCTTGTAAACTAGAAGAGCTAGAGCCAAAATAACGAAAATCTGTGATCACTTCTAAAAATTGGATTTTCTTAGGATTTTTATATAAAAAACTTTAAATGCGTTTTTCTTGTAAACTAGGAGAGCTAGAGCCAAAATAACGTAAATCTGTGATCACTTCTAAAAATTGGATTTTCTTAGGATTTTTAAAACTTTAAATGCGTTTTTCTTGTAAACTAGAAGAGCTAGAGCCAAAATAACGAAAATCTGTGATCACTTCTAAAAATTGGATTTTCTTAGGATTTTTATATGAAAAACTTTAAATGCGTTTTTCTTGTAAACTAGAAGAGCTAGAGCCAAAATAACGAAAATCTGTCATCACTTCTAAAAATTGGATTTTCTTAGGATTTTTATATGAAAAACTTTAAATGCGTTTTTCTTGTAAACTAGAAGAGCTAGAGCCAAAATAACGAAAATCTGTGATCACTTCTAAAAATTGGATTTTCTTAGGATTTTTATATGAGAAACTTTAAATACGTTTTTCTTGTAAACTAGAAGAGCTAGAGCCAAAATAACGAAAATCTGTCATCACTTCCAAAAATTGGATTTTCTTAGGATTTTTAAAACTTTAAATGCGTTTTTCTTGTAAACTAGAAGAGCTAGAGCCAAAATAACGAAAATCTGTGATCACTTCTAAAAATTGGATTTTCTTAGGATTTTTATATAAAAAACTTTAAATGCGTTTTTCTTGTAAACTAGGAGAGCTAGAGCCAAAATAACGTAAATCTGTGATCACTTCTAAAAATTGGATTTTCTTAGGATTTTTAAAACTTTAAATGCGTTTTTCTTGTAAACTAGAAGAGCTAGAGCCAAAATAACGAAAATCTGTGATCACTTCTAAAAATTGGATTTTCTTAGGATTTTTATATGAAAAACTTTAAATGCGTTTTTCTTGTAAACTAGAAGAGCTAGAGCCAAAATAACGAAAATCTGTCATCACTTCTAAAAATTGGATTTTCTTAGGATTTTTATATGAAAAACTTTAAATGCGTTTTTCTTGTAAACTAGAAGAGCTAGAGCCAAAATAACGAAAATCTGTGATCACTTCTAAAAATTGGATTTTCTTAGGATTTTTATATGAAAAACTTTAAATACGTTTTTCTTGTAAACTAGAAGAGCTAGAGCCAAAATAACGAAAATCTGTGATCACTTCTAAAAATTGGATTTTCTTAGGATTTTTATATGAAAAACTTTAAATGCGTTTTTCTTGTAAACTAGAAGAGCTAGAGCCAAAATAACGAAAATCTGTGATCACTTCTAAAAATTGGATTTTCTTAGGATTTTTATATGAAAAACTTTAAATGCGTTTTTCTTGTAAACTAGAAGAGCTAGAGCCAAAATAACGAAAATCTGTGATCACTTCTAAAAATTGGATTTTCTTAGGATTTTTATATGAAAAACTTTAAATGCGTTTTTCTTGTAAACTAGAAGAGCTAGAGCCAAAATAACGAAAATCTGTGATCACTTCTAAAAATTGGATTTTCTTAGGATTTTTATATGAAAAACTTTAAATGCGTTTTTCTTGTAAACTAGAAGAGCTAGAGCCAAAATAACGAAAATCTGTCATCACTTCTAAAAATTGGATTTTCTTAGGATTTTTATATGAAAAACTTTAAATGCGTTTTTCTTGTAAACTAGAAGAGCTAGAGCCAAAATAACGAAAATCTGTGATCACTTCTAAAAATTGGATTTTCTTAGGATTTTTATATGAAAAACTTTAAATACGTTTTTCTTGTAAACTAGAAGAGCTAGAGCCAAAATAACGAAAATCTGTGATCACTTCTAAAAATTGGATTTTCTTAGGATTTTTATATGAAAAACTTTAAATGCGTTTTTCTTGTAAACTAGAAGAGCTAGAGCCAAAATAACGAAAATCTGTGATCACTTCTAAAAATTGGATTTTCTTAGGATTTTTATATAAAAAACTTTAAATGCGTTTTTCTTGTAAACTAGGAGAGCTAGAGCCAAAATAACGTAAATCTGTGATCACTTCTAAAAATTGGATTTTCTTAGGATTTTTATATGAAAAACTTTAAATGCGTTTTTCTTGTAAACTAGAAGAGCTAGAGCCAAAATAACGAAAATCTGTGATCACTTCTAAAAATTGGATTTTCTTTGGATTTTTATATGAAAAACTTTAAATGCGTTTTTCTTGTAAACTAGAAGAGCTAGAGCCAAAATAACAAAAATCTGTGATCACTTCTAAAAATTGGATTTTCTTAGGATTTTTATATGAAAAACTTTAAATGCGTTTTTCTTGTAAACTAGAAGAGCTAGAGCCAAAATAACGAAAATCTGTGATCACTTCTAAAAATTGGATTTTCTTAGGATTTTTATATGAAAAACTTTAAATGCGTTTTTCTTGTAAACTAGAAGAGCTAGAGCCAAAATAACGAAAATCTGTGATCACTTCTAAAAATTGGATTTTCTTAGGATTTTTATATAAAAAACTTTAAATGCGTTTTTCTTGTAAACTAGGAGAGCTAGAGCCAAAATAACGTAAATCTGTGATCACTTCTAAAAATTGGATTTTCTTAGGATTTTTATATGAAAAACTTTAAATGCGTTTTTCTTGTAAACTAGAAGAGCTAGAGCCAAAATAACGAAAATCTGTGATCACTTCTAAAAATTGGATTTTCTTAGGATTTTTATATAAAAAACTTTAAATGCGTTTTTCTTGTAAACTAGGAGAGCTAGAGCCAAAATAACGTAAATCTGTGATCACTTCTAAAAATTGGATTTTCTTAGGATTTTTAAAACTTTAAATGCGTTTTTCTTGTAAACTAGAAGAGCTAGAGCCAAAATAACGAAAATCTGTGATCACTTCTAAAAATTGGATTTTCTTAGGATTTTTATATGAAAAACTTTAAATGCGTTTTTCTTGTAAACTAGAAGAGCTAGAGCCAAAATAACGAAAATCTGTCATCACTTCTAAAAATTGGATTTTCTTAGGATTTTTATATGAAAAACTTTAAATGCGTTTTTCTTGTAAACTAGAAGAGCTAGAGCCAAAATAACGAAAATCTGTGATCACTTCTAAAAATTGGATTTTCTTAGGATTTTTATATGAGAAACTTTAAATACGTTTTTCTTGTAAACTAGAAGAGCTAGAGCCAAAATAACGAAAATCTGTGATCACTTCTAAAAATTGGATTTTCTTAGGATTTTTATATGAAAAACTTTAAATGCGTTTTTCTTGTAAACTAGAAGAGCTAGAGCCAAAATAACGAAAATCTGTGATCACTTCTAAAAATTGGATTTTCTTAGGATTTTTATATGAAAAACTTTAAATGCGTTTTTCTTGTAAACTAGAAGAGCTAGAGCCAAAATAACGAAAATCTGTGATCACTTCTAAAAATTGGATTTTCTTAGGATTTTTATATGAAAAACTTTAAATGCGTTTTTCTTGTAAACTAGAAGAGCTAGAGCCAAAATAACGAAAATCTGTGATCACTTCTAAAAATTGGATTTTCTTAGGATTTTTATATGAAAAACTTTAAATGCATTTTTCTTGTAAACTAGAAGAGCTAGAGCCAAAATAACGAAAATCTGTCATCACTTCTAAAAATTGGATTTTCTTAGGATTTTTATATGAAAAACTTTAAATGCGTTTTTCTTGTAAACTAGAAGAGCTAGAGCCAAAATAACGAAAATCTGTGATCACTTCTAAAAATTGGATTTTCTTAGGATTTTTATATGAAAAACTTTAAATGCGTTTTTCTTGTAAACTAGAAGAGCTAGAGCCAAAATAACGAAAATCTGTGATCACTTCTAAAAATTGGATTTTCTTAGGATTTTTATATGAAAAACTTTAAATGCGTTTTTCTTGTAAACTAGAAGAGCTAGAGCCAAAATAACGAAAATCTGTGATCACTTCTAAAAATTGGATTTTCTTAGGATTTTTATATGAAAAACTTTAAATGCATTTTTCTTGTAAACTAGAAGAGCTAGAGCCAAAATAACGACAATCTGTCATCACTTCTAAAAATAGGATTTTCTTAGGATTTTTATATGAAAAACTTTAAATGCGTTTTTCTTGTAAACTAGAAGAGCTAGAGCCAAAATAACGAAAATCTGTCATCACTTCTAAAAATTGGGTTTTCTTAGGATTTTTATATGAAAAACTTCAAATGCGTTTTTCTTGTAAACTAGAAGAGCTAGAGCCAAAATAACGAAAATCTGTCATCACTTCTAAAAATTGGATTTTCTTAGGATTTTTATATGAAAAACTTTAAATGCGTTTTTCTTGTAAACTAGAAGAGCTAGAGCCAAAATTACGAAAATCTGTCATCACCTCTAAAAATTGGGTTTTCTTAGGATTTTTATATGAAAAACTTTAAATGCGTTTTTCTTGTAAACTAGAAGAGCTAGAGCCAAAATAACGAAAATCTGTCATCACTTCTAAAAATTGGATTTTCTTAGGATTTTTATATGAAAAACTTTTAATGCGTTTTTCTTGTAAACTAGAAGAGCTAGAGCCAAAGTAACGAAAATCTGTCATCACTTCTAAAAATTGGATTTTCTTAGGATTTTTATATGAAAAACTTTAAATGCGTTTTTCTTGTAAACTAGAAGAGCTAGAGCCAAAATAACGAAAATCTGTGATCACTTCTAAAAATTGGATTTTCTTAGGATTTTTATATGAAAAACTTTAAATGCGTTTTTCTTGTAAACTAGAAGAGCTAGAGCCAAAATAACGAAAATCTGTCATCACTTCTAAAAATTGGATTTTCTTAGGATTTTTATATGAAAAACTTTAAATGCGTTTTTCTTGTAAACTAGAAGAGCTAGAGCCAAAATAACGAAAATCTGTCATCACTTCTAAAAATTGGATTTTCTTAGGATTTTTATATGAAAAACTTTAAATGCGTTTTTCTTGTAAACTAGAAGAGCTAGAGCCAAAATAACGAAAATCTGTCATCACTTCTAAAAATTGGATTTTCTTAGGATTTTTATATGAAAAACTTTAAATGCGTTTTTCTTGTAAACTAGAAGAGCTAGAGCCAAAATTACGAAAATCTGTCATCACTTCTAAAAATTGGATTTTCTTAGGATTTTTATATGAAAAACTTTAAATGCGTTTTTCTTGTAAACTAGAAGAGCTAGAGCCAAAATAACGAAAATCTGTCATCACTTCTAAAAATTGTATTTTCTTAGGATTTTTATATGAAAAACTTTAAATGCGTTTTTCTTGTAAACTAGAAGAGCTAGAGCCAAAATAACGAAAATCTGTCATCACTTCTAAAAATTGGATTTTCTTAGGATTTTTATATGAAAAACTTTAAATGCGTTTTTCTTGTAAACTAGAAGAGCTAGAGCAAAATAACGAAAATCTGTCATCACTTCTAAAAATTGGATTTTCTTAGGATTTTTATATGAAAAACTTTAAATGCGTTTTTCTTGTAAACTAGAAGAGCTAGAGCCAAAATAACGAAAATCTGTGATCACTTCTAAAAATTGGATTTTCTTAGGATTTTTATATGAAAAACTTTAAATGCGTTTTTCTTGTAAACTAGAAGAGCTAGAGCCAAAATAACGAAAATCTGTGATCACTTCTAAAAATTGGATTTTCTTAGGATTTTTATATGAAAAACTTAAAATGCGTTTTTCTTGTAAACTAGAAGAGCTAGAGCCAAAATTACGAAAATCTGTCATCACTTCTAAAAATTGGATTTTCTTAGGATTTTTATATGAAAAACTTTAAATGCGTTTTTCTTGTAAACTAGAAGAGCTAGAGCCAAAATAACGAAAATCTGTCATCACTTCTAAAAATTGGATTTTCTTAGGATTTTTATATGAAAAACTTTAAATGCGTTTTTCTTGTAAACTAGAAGAGCTAGAGCCAAAATAACGAAAATCTGTCATCACTTCTAAAAATTGGATGTTCTTAGGATTTTTATATGAAAAACTTTAAATGCGTTTTTCTTGTAAACTAGAAGCGCTAGAGCCAAAATTACGAAAATCTGTCATCACTTCTAAAAATTGGATTTTCTTAGGATTTTTATATGAAAAACTTTAAATGCGTTTTTCTTGTAAACTAGAAGAGCTAGAGCCAAAATAACGAAAATCTGTCATCACTTCTAAAAATTGGATTTTCTTAGGATTTTTATATGAAAAACTTTAAATGCGTTTTTCTTGTAAACTAGAAGAGCTAGAGCCAAAATAACGAAAATCTGTCATCACTTCTAAAAATTGTATTTTCTTAGGATTTTTATATGAAAAACTTTAAATGCGTTTTTCTTGTAAACTAGAAGAGCTAGAGCCAAAATAACGAAAATCTGTCATCACTTCTAAAAATTGGATTTTCTTAGGATTTTTATATGAAAAACTTTAAATGCGTTTTTCTTGTAAACTAGAAGAGCTAGAGCCAAAATAACGAAAATCTGTCATCACTTCTAAAAATTGTATTTTCTTAGGATTTTTATATGAAAAACTTTAAATGCGTTTTTCTTGTAAACTAGAAGAGCTAGAGCCAAAATAACGAAAATCTGTCATCACTTCTAAAAATTGGATTTTCTTAGGATTTTTATATGAAAAACTTTAAATGCGATTTTCTTGTAAACTAGAAGAGCTAGAGCCAAAATAACGAAAATCTGTGATCACTTCTAAAAATTGGATTTTCTTAGGATTTTTATATGAAAAACGTTTGAAAGCGTTTTTCTTGTAAACTAGAAGAGCTAGAGCCAAAATAACGAAAATCTGTGATCACTTCTAAAAATTGGATTTTCTTAGGATTTTTATATGAAAAACTTAAAATGCGTTTTTCTTGTAAACTAGAAGAGCTAGAGCCAAAATTACGAAAATCTGTCATCACTTCTAAAAATTGGATTTTCTTAGGATTTTTATATGAAAAACTTTAAATGCGTTTTTCTTGTAAACTAGAAGAGCTAGAGCCAAAATAACGAAAATCTGTGATCACTTCTAAAAATTGGATTTTCTTAGGATTTTTATATGAAAAACTTTAAATGCGTTTTTCTTGTAAACTAGAAGAGCTAGAGCCAAAATAACGAAAATCTGTCATCACTTCTAAAAATTGGATTTTCTTAGGATTTTTATATGAAAAACTTTAAATGCGTTTTTCTTGTAAACTAGAAGAGCTTGAGCCAAAATAAGGAAAATCTGTGATCCCTTCTAAAAATTGGATTTTCTTAGGATTTTTATATGAAAAACTTTAAATGCGTTTTTCTTGTAAACTAGAAGAGCTAGAGCCAAAATAACGAAAATCTGTCATCACTTCTAAAAATTGGATTTTCTTAGGATTTTTATATGAAAAACTTTAAATGCGTTTTTCTTGTAAACTAGAAGAGCTAGAGCCAAAATAACGAAAATCTGTGATCCCTTCTAAAAATTGGATTTTCTTAGGATTTTTATATGAAAAACTTAAAATGCGTTTTTCTTGTAAACTAGAAGAGCTAGAGCCAAAATTACGAAAATCTGTCATCACTTCTAAAAATTGGATTTTCTTAGGATTTTTATATGAAAAACTTAAAATGCGTTTTTCTTGTAAACTAGAAGAGCTAGAGCCAAAATAACGAAAATCTGTGATCACTTCTAAAAATTGGATTTTCTTAGGATTTTTATATGAAAAACTTTAAATGCGTTTTTCTTGTAAACTAGAAGAGCTAGAGCCAAAATAACGAAAATCTGTGATCACTTCTAAAAATTGGATTTTCTTAGGATTTTTATATGAAAAACTTTAAATGCGTTTTTCTTGTAAACTAGAAGAGCTAGAGCCAAAATTACGAAAATCGGTGATCACTTCTAAAAATTGGATTTTCTTAGGATTTTTATATGAAAAACTTAAAATGCGTTTTTCTTGTAAACTAGAAGAGCTAGAGCCAAAATTACGAAAATCTGTCATCACTTCTAAAAATTGGATTTTCTTAGGATTTTTATATGAAAAACTTTAAATGCGTTTTTCTTGTAAACTAGAAGAGCTAGAGCCAAAATAACGAACATCTGTGATCCCTTCTAAAAATTGGATTTTCTTAGGACTTTAAATGCGTTTTTCTTGTAAACTAGAAGAGCTAGAGCCAAAATAACGAAAATCTGTCATCACTTCTAAAAATTGGATTTTCTTAGGATTTTTATATGAAAAACTTTAAATGCTTTTTTCTTGTAAACTAGAAGAGCTAGAGCCAAAATAACGAAAATCTGTGATCCCTTCTAAAAATTGGATTTTCTTAGGATTTTTATATGAAAAACTTAAAATGCGTTTTTCTTGTAAACTAGAAGAGCTAGAGCCAAAATTACGAAAATCTGTCATCACTTCTAAAAATTGGATTTTCTAAGGATTTTTATATGAAAAACTTAAAATGCGTTTTTCTTGTAAACTAGAAGAGCTAGAGCCAAAATAACGAAAATCTGTGATCACTTCTAAAAATTGGATTTTCTTAGGATTTTTATATGAAAAACTTAAAATGCGTTTTTCTTGTAAACTAGAAGAGCTAGAGCCAAAATAACGAAAATCTGTCATCACTTCTAAAAATTGGATTTTCTTAGGATTTTTATATGAAAAACTTAAAATGCGTTTTTGTTGTAAACTAGAAGAGCTAGAGCCAAATTAACGAAAATCTGTCATCACTTCTAAAAATTGGATTTTCTTAGGATTTTCATATGAAAAACTTTAAAAGCGGTTTTCTTGTAAACTAGAAGAGCTAGAGCCAAAATAACGAAAATCTGTCATCACTTCTAAAAATTGGATTTTCTTAGGATTTTTATATGAAAAACTTTAAATGCGTTTTTCTTGTAAACTAGAAGAGCTAGAGCCATAATAACGAAAATCTGTGATCACTTCTAAAAATTGGATTTTCTTAGGATTTTTATATGAAAAACTTTAAATGCGTTTTTCTTGTAAACTAGAAGAGCTAGAGCCAAAATAACGAAAATCTGTGATCACTTCTAAAAATTGGATTTTCTTAGGATTTTTATATGAAAAACTTTAAATGCGTTTTTCTTGTAAACTAGAAGAGCTAGAGCCAAAATAACGAAAATCTGTGATCACTTCTAAAAATTGGATTTTCTTTGGATTTTTATATGAAAAACTTTAAATGCGTTTTTCTTGTAAACTAGAAGAGCTAGAGCCAAAATAACGAAAATCTGTGATCACTTCTAAAAATTGGATTTTCTTAGGATTTTTATATGAAAAACTTTAAATGCGTTTTTCTTGTAAACTAGAAGAGCTAGAGCCAAAATAACGATAATCTGTGATCACTTCTAAAAATTGAATCTCCTTAGGATTTTTATATGAAAAACTTTAAATGCGTTTTTCTGGTAAACTAGAAGAGCTAGAGCCAAAATAACGAAAATCTGTGATCACTTCTAAAAATTGGATTTTCTTAGGATTTTTATATGAAAAACTTTAAATGCGTTTTTCTTGTAAACTAGAAGAGCTAGAGCCAAAATAACGAAAATCTGTGATCACTTCTAAAAATTGGATTTTCTTAGGATTTTTATATGAAAAACTTTAAATGCGTTTTTCTTGTAAACTAGAAGAGCTAGAGCCAAAATAACGAAAATCTGTGATCACTTCTAAAAATTGGATTTTCTTTGGATTTTTATATGAAAAACTTTAAATGCGTTTTTCTTGTAAACTAGAAGAGCTAGAGCCAAAATAACAAAAATCTGTGATCACTTCTAAAAATTGGATTTTCTTAGGATTTTTATATGAAAAACTTTAAATGCGTTTTTCTTGTAAACTAGAAGAGCTAGAGCCAAAATAACGAAAATCTGTGATCACTTCTAAAAATTGGATTTTCTTAGGATTTTTATATGAAAAACTTTAAATGCGTTTTTCTTGTAAACTAAACTAAAATTGGATTTTCTTAGGATTTTTATATGAAAAACTTTAAATGCGTTTTTCTTGTAAACTAAACTAAAATTGGATTTTCTTAGGATTTTTATATCAAAAACTTTAAATGCGTTTTTCTTGTAAACTAAACTAAAATTGGATTTTCTTAGGATTTTTATATGAAAAACTTTAAATGCGTTTTTCTTGTAAACTAAACTAAAATTGGATTTTCTTAGGATTTTTATATGAAAAACTTTAAATGCGTTTTTCTTGTAAACTAAACTAAAATTGGATTTTCTTAGGATTTTTATATGAAAAACTTTAAATGCGTTTTTCTTGTAAACTAGAAGAGCTAGAGCCAAAATAACAAAAATCTGTGATCACTTCTAAAAATTGGATTTTCTTAGGATTTTTATATGAAAAACTTTAAATGCGTTTTTCTTGTAAACTAGAAGAGCTAGAGCCAAAATAACGAAAATCTGTGATCACTTCTAAAAATTGGATTTTCTTAGGATTTTTATATGAAAAACTTTAAATGCGTTTTTCTTGTAAACTAGAAGAGCTAGAGCCAAAATAACGAAAATCTGTGATCACTTCTAAAAATTGGATTTTCTTTGGATTTTTATATGAAAAACTTTAAATGCGTTTTTCTTGTAAACTAGAAGAGCTAGAGCCAAAATAACGATAATCTGTGATCACTTCTAAAAATTGGATCTTCTTAGGATTTTTATATGAAAAACTTTGAATGCGTTTTTCTGGTAAACTAGAAGAGCTAGAGCCAAAATAACGAAAATCTGTGATCACTTCTAAAAATTGGATTTTCTTAGGATTTTTATATGAAAAACTTTAAATGCGTTTTTCTTGTAAACTAGAAGAGCTAGAGCCAAAATAACGAAAATCTGTGATCACTTCTAAAAATTGGATTTTCTTAGGATTTTTATATGAAAAACTTTAAATGCGTTTTTCTTGTAAACTAGAAGAGCTAGAGCCAAAATAACGAAAATCTGTCATCACTTCCAAAAATTGGATTTTCTTAGGATTTTTATATGAAACACTTTAAATGCGTTTTTCTTGTAAACTAGAAGAGCTAGAGCCAAAATAATGAAAATCTGTGATCACTTCTAAAAATTGGATTTTCTTAGGATTTTTATATGAAAAACTTTAAATGCGTTTTTCTTGTAAACTAAACTAAAATTGGATTTTCTTAGGATTTTTATATGAAAAACTTTAAATGCGTTTTTCTTGTAAACTAGAAGAGCTAGAGCCAAAATAACAAAAATCTGTGATCACTTCTAAAAATTGGATTTTCTTAGGATTTTTATATGAAAAACTTTAAATGCGTTTTTCTTGTAAACTAGAAGAGCTAGAGCCAAAATAACGAAAATCTGTGATCACTTCTAAAAATTGGATTTTCTTAGGATTTTTATATGAAAAACTTTAAATGCGTTTTTCTTGTAAACTAGAAGAGCTAGAGCCAAAATAACGAAAATCTGTGATCACTTCTAAAAATTGGATTTTCTTTGGATTTTTATATGAAAAACTTTAAATGCGTTTTTCTTGTAAACTAGAAGAGCTAGAGCCAAAATAACGAAAATCTGTGATCACTTCTAAAAATTGGATTTTCTTAGGATTTTTATATGAAAAACTTTAAATGCGTTTTTCTTGTAAACTAGAAGAGCTAGAGCCAAAATAACGATAATCTGTGATCACTTCTAAAAATTGGATCTTCTTAGGATTTTTATATGAAAAACTTTAAATGCGTTTTTCTGGTAAACTAGAAGAGCTAGAGCCAAAATAACGAAAATCTGTGATCACTTCTAAAAATTGGATTTTCTTAGGATTTTTATATGAAAAACTTTAAATGCGTTTTTCTTGTAAACTAGAAGAGCTAGAGCCAAAATAACGAAAATCTGTCATCACTTCTAAAAATTGGATTTTCTTAGGATTTTTATATGAAAAACTTTAAATTCTTTTTTCTTGTAAACTAGAAGAGCTAGAGCCAAAATAACGAAAATCTGTCATCACTTCTAAAAATTGGATTTTCTTAGGATTTTTATATGAAAAACTTTAAATGCGTTTTTCTTGTAAACTAGAAGAGCTAGAGCCAAAATTACGAAAATCTGTGATCACTTCTAAAAATTGGATTTTCTTAGGATTTTTATATGAAAAACTTTAAATGCGTTTTTCTTGTAAACTAGAAGAGCTAGAGCCAAAATTACGAAAATCTGTGATCACTTCTAAAAATTGGATTTTCTTAGGATTTTTATATGAAAAACTTTAAATGCGTTTTTCTTGTAAACTAGAAGAGCTAGAGCCAAAATAACGAAAATCTGTCATCACTTCTAAAAATTGGATTTTCTTAGGATTTTTATATGAAAAACTTTAAATTCGTTTTTCTTGTAAACTAGAAGAGCTAGAGCCAAAATAACGAAAATCTGTCATCACTTCTTAAAATTGGATTTTCTTAGGAACTTTAAATGCGTTTTTCTTGTAAACTAGAAGAGCTAGAGCCAAAATAACGAAAATCTGTCATCACTTCTAAAAATTGGATTTTCTTAGGATTTTTATATGAAAATCTTTAAATGCGTTTTTCTTGTAAACTAGAAGAGCTAGAGCCAAAATAACGAAAATCTGTGATCACTTCTAAAAATTGGATTTTCTTAGGATTTTTATATGAAAAACTTTAAATGCGTTTTTCTTGTAAACTAGAAGAGCTAGAGCCAAAATAACGAAAATCTGTGATCACTTCTAAAAATTGGATTTTCTTAGGATTTTTATATGAAAAACTTTAAATGCGTTTTTCTTGTAAACTAGAAGAGCTAGAGCCAAAATAACGAAAATCTGTGATCACTTCTAAAAATTGGATTTTCTTAGGATTTTTATATGAAAAACTTTAAATGCGTTTTTCTTGTAAACTAGAAGAGCTAGAGCCAAAATAACGAAAATCTGTCATCACTTCTAAAAATTGGATTCTCTTAGGATTTTTATATGAAAAACTTTAAATGCGTTTTTCTTGTAAACTAGAAGAGCTAGAGCCAAAATAACGAAAATCTGTGATCACTTTTAAAAATTGAATTTTCTTAGGATTTTTATATGAAAAACTTTAAATGCGTTTTTCTTGTAAACTAGAAGAGCTAGAGCCAAAATTACGAAAATCTGTGATCACTTCTAAAAATTGGATTTTCTTAGGATTTTTATATGAAAAACTTTAAATGCGTTTTTCTTGTAAACTAGAAGAGCTAGAGCCAAAATAACGAAAATCTGTCATCACTTCTAAAAATTGGATTTTCTTAGGATTTTTATATGAAAAACTTTAAATTCGTTTTTCTTGTAAACTAGAAGAGCTAGAGCCAAAATAACGAAAATCTGTCATCACTTCTTAAAATTGGATTTTCTTAGGAACTTTAAATGCGTTTTTCTTGTAAACTAGAAGAGCTAGAGCCAAAATAACGAAAATCTGTCATCACTTCTAAAAATTGGATTTTCTTAGGATTTTTATATGAAAATCTTTAAATGCGTTTTTCTTGTAAACTAGAAGAGCTAGAGCCAAAATAACGAAAATCTGTGATCACTTCTAAAAATTGGATTTTCTTAGGATTTTTATATGAAAAACTTTAAATGCGTTTTTCTTGTAAACTAGAAGAGCTAGAGCCAAAATAACGAAAATCTGTGATCACTTCTAAAAATTGGATTTTCTTAGGATTTTTATATGAAAAACTTTAAATGCGTTTTTCTTGTAAACTAGAAGAGCTAGAGCCAAAATAACGAAAATCTGTGATCACTTCTAAAAATTGGATTTTCTTAGGATTTTTATATGAAAAACTTTAAATGCGTTTTTCTTGTAAACTAGAAGAGCTAGAGCCAAAATAACGAAAATCTGTCATCACTTCTAAAAATTGGATTCTCTTAGGATTTTTATATGAAAAACTTTAAATGCGTTTTTCTTGTAAACTAGAAGAGCTAGAGCCAAAATAACGAAAATCTGTGATCACTTTTAAAAATTGAATTTTCTTAGGATTTTTATATGAAAAACTTTAAATGCGTTTTTCTTGTTAACTAGAAGAGCTAGAGCCAAAATAACGAAAATCTGTCATCACTTCTAAAAATTGGATTTTCTTAGGATTTTTATATGAAAAACTTTAAATGCGTTTTTCTTGTAAACTAGAAGAGCTAGAGCCAAAATTACGAAAATCTGTCATCACTTTTAAAAATTGGATTTTCTTATGATTTTTATGTGAAAAACTTTAAATGCGTTTTTCTTGTAAACTAGAAGAGCTAGAGCCAAAATAACGAAAATCTGTCATCACTTCTAAAAATTGGATTTTCTTAGGATTTTTATATGAAAAACTTTAAATGCGTTTTTCTTGTAAACTAGAAGAGCTAGAGCCAAAATAACGAAAATCTGTCATCACTTCTAAAAATTGGATTTTCTTAGGATTTTTATATGAAAACCTTTAAATGCGTTTTTCTTGTAAACTAGAAGAGCTAGAGCCAAAATAACGAAAATCTGTGATCACTTCTAAAAATTGGATTTTCTTAGGATTTTTATATGAAAAACTTTAAATGCGTTTTTCTTGTAAACTAGAAGAGCTAGAGCCAAAATAACGAAAATCTGTGATCACTTCTAAAAATTGGATTTTCTTAGGATTTTTATATGAAAATCTGTGATCACTTCTAAAAATTGGATTTTCTTAGGATTTTTATATGAAAAACTTTAAATGCGTTTTTCTTGTAAACTAGAAGAGCTAGAGCCAAAATAACGAAAATCTGTCATCACTTCTAAAAACTGGATTTTCTTAGGATTTTTATATGAAAAACTTTAAATGCGTTTTTCTTGTAAACTAGAAGAGCTAGAGCCAAAATAACGAAAATCTGTGATCACTTCTTAAAATTGGATTTTCTTAGGATTTTTATATGAAAAACTTTAAATGCGTTTTTCTTGTAAACTAGAAGAGCTAGAGCCAAAATAACGAAAATCTGTCATCACTTCTAAAAATTGGATTTTCTTAGGATTTTGATATGAAAAACTTTAACTGCGATTTTCTTGTAAACTAGAAGAGCTAGAGCCAAAATTACGAAAATCTGTCATCACTTTTAAAAATTGGATTTTCTTATGATTTTTATATGAAAAACTTTAAATGCGTTTTTCTTGTAAACTAGAAGAGCTAGAGCCAAAATAATTAAAATCTGTCATCACTTCTAAAAATTGGATTTTCTTAGGATTTTTATATGAAAAACTTTAAATGCGTTTTTCTTGTAAACTAGAAGAGCTAGAGCCAAGATAACGAAAATCGGTGATCACTGCTAAAAATTGGATTTTCTTAGGATTTTTATATGAAAAACTTTAAATGCGTTTTTCTTGTAAACTAGAAGAGCTAGAGCCAAAATAACGAAAATCTGTCATCACTTCTAAAAATTGGATTTTCTTAGGATTTTTATATGAAAAACTTTAAATGCGTTTTTCTTGTAAACTAGAAGAGCTAGAGCCAAAATAACGAAAATCTGTCATCACTTCTTAAAATTGGATTTTCTTAGGAACTTTAAATGCGTTTTTCTTGTAAACTAGAAGAGCTAGAGCCAAAATAACGAAAATCTGTCATCACTTCTAAAAATTGGATTTTCTTAGGATTTTTATATGAAAATCTTTAAATGCGTTTTTCTTGTAAACTAGAAGAGCTAGAGCCAAAATAACGAAAATCTGTGATCACTTCTAAAAATTGGATTTTCTTAGGATTTTTATATGAAAAACTTTAAATGCGTTTTTCTTGTAAACTAGAAGAGCTAGAGCCAAAATAACGAAAATCTGTGATCACTTCTAAAAATTGGATTTTCTTAGGATTTTTATATGAAAAACTTTAAATGCGTTTTTCTTGTAAACTAGAAGAGCTAGAGCCAAAATAACGAAAATCTGTGATCACTTCTAAAAATTGGATTTTCTTAGGATTTTTATATGAAAAACTTTAAATGCGTTTTTCTTGTAAACTAGAAGAGCTAGAGCCAAAATAACGAAAATCTGTCATCACTTCTAAAAATTGGATTCTCTTAGGATTTTTATATGAAAAACTTTAAATGCGTTTTTCTTGTAAACTAGAAGAGCTAGAGCCAAAATAACGAAAATCTGTGATCACTTTTAAAAATTGAATTTTCTTAGGATTTTTATATGAAAAACTTTAAATGCGTTTTTCTTGTAAACTAGAAGAGCTAGAGCCAAAATAACGAAAATCTGTCATCACTTCTAAAAATTGGATTTTCTTAGGATTTTTATATGAAAAACTTTAAATGCGTTTTTCTTGTAAACTAGAAGAGCTAGAGCCAAAATTACGAAAATCTGTCATCACTTTTAAAAATTGGATTTTCTTATGATTTTTATATGAAAAACTTTAAATGCGTTTTTCTTGTAAACTAGAAGAGCTAGAGCCAAAATAACGAAAATCTGTCATCACTTCTAAAAATTGGATTTTCTTAGGATTTTTATATGAAAAACTTTAAATGCGTTTTTCTTGTAAACTAGAAGAGCTAGAGCCAAAATAACGAAAATCTGTCATCACTTCTAAAAATTGGATTTTCTTAGGATTTTTATATGAAAACCTTTAAATGCGTTTTTCTTGTAAACTAGAAGAGCTAGAGCCAAAATAACGAAAATCTGTGATCACTTCTAAAAATTGGATTTTCTTAGGATTTATAATATGTATTTTGTTCGACCTTTAATATTTCTAATATTTCTAAATTTTCGAGCTTTAGGTCTTTTTGTTTTAAAAAACTTTTAACGTTTTATTTTAAAACCAATATTTCGGCACTTCCTTGAGTGCCTTCTTCAGGGTTTTTTTCTTAATTTATAAAATTTTTAACAAATTATGAAAAATTTAACAATAACTGACAAATTAAAAAATTTTAATTCAAAAACAAAAAAAAAAAATATTTTTCAAATCAAACTTGATCTATTACAATATAAATAAATTTTTTAACTTCCGTTTCTATTTTTATAAATTAAGTGTCTATAATTTTGTGCTACATTTTCAGTGTCTGACTTAAAATTAATTCTTGAAATTGTAGGAACCTTTATAATTTGTAACATTTCTAACATAAATCTACGTTTATAATTATTTTCTGTGTTTAAAACAGTTGTATTTTCAAAATCTGGATAATGATTTAGATTAGCACAATGAGTTGATAAAGCTGTTTTTTGTGATATATTTCTATATTTTTGATCTGATTTATGTCCTGCTATCCTAGTTTTCAGTTTATTTTTTGTTGTACCTATATATACCTTATTACACTGTCCACTAACATTACCCTTACATGGTATTTTATAAACAATATTTGACATATCCATCTTCTTTATTTTGTCTTTCATTTTAGTAAATAGTTTACCTACTGTGTTAAAAGATTTATGAGCTATTTTGTATATTTTGCTATCATATATATTTGATTTTTCTAATCTTTCTGAAAATTTAGGTATATATGTTACCGACTTATAAATCTTTTGTTCTGTATTACTATTTTGGTTATTTATTCTACAATTATAATGTTGTATTAATAAATCTGTTATTAATTGTTTTGGAAAACTGTTATCAGTTAAAATACCTGAAATCTTCCTTTTATTATCTCTATGAAATTCTGAATCACTTATTTTTAGAACTCTTTCTATAAAATTTTTAGCTGTATTAATAATTATTCTCTTTGGATGTTTCGAGAAATAATTAATAATTCTACCAGAAGATGTTGGTTTTTGATACCAATCTATTAATACCCTATTTCCTCTTCTAATTATCAAAGTGTCCAAATATGATATTCTTGAATTAGATTCCCTTTCAATTGTAAATTTAATATCTGAATGAAAAGAGTTAAAAATATCTAACATTTGCTCTATTCCTGATTCAGAAATTATACAAAATAAATCGTCAACATATTTTGTCAAGATCTTTGGTTTTACAATTAATTTTTCAACACATATATCTAATAACCTTTCCATAACTATATCTGCTACAATCGGAGAAGCTGGCGAACCCATTGGAAGTCCTTTCATTTGGTTATATATATGATTATTTATTTGAAAATATCTACTATCTATTATACAAAATTTAAGAATACGTAAGAATAAGTCCTTCTCCATATTCGTATGTTCCCTTATTATATTCCATTTTTCATCTACTATATTTATAGCTAAGTCTATTGGAATGCTAGGAAACAATGAAACTACATCAAGAGAAATTAACCTCTCATTATTATCTAATGTAATATTCCTAATTCTGTCTTTGAATTGAAGAGAATCCTTAACATTATATGTTGAATTTTCAGTAATTTTATTAAGAATTCTTGTTATATATTTGCATAGTTCATATGATGAAGAATTTATCATTGAACATATTGGCCTCAATGGAAAATCCATTTTATGAATTTTTGGAAGACCGTATAGCCTAGGTGCCATTGCCGTATTAGTTTTAAGTTTATTCCTTTCCGTTATTGTAATTATTTCATTGTTAAAAAGTTCCTGAACTAAATTATTATTTATCTTTTCAAGTTTATTAGTAGGGTCCTTATCCAATCTCCTATAATTTGAATCATCCCTTATAATATCATTAATTCTTAACTCATAATCAATCCTATTCATTGCCACCGTTGTATTCCCTTTGTCTGCATTCAAGATAATAATGTCCCTATTAGATCTCAAAAATCTATATGTTTCCTTTACTTTGTCCAATATAAACTTATCCCTATTTGTTAATCTCATTTTATTAATATGGTTATCTATATTTGTAGTCAGTTTTGTTCTTGCTATTTCCTGTTCCTCTTTTTCCCTAAGTGTCTGTACTAAATCCTCTCCTTCAGTTATAATTTTCAAAACTGGAAAATGTTTCCTTTCCGTCGGTAGCATGTGTTTATGACCTAATGAGAGAACCCATTGTGCTTCAAATGGTATATTTATGTTAGATTTGTTAACAAACCATTTATTATTAAATTTTATACCTAGTTCCCTTCTTTGTAAATTAACAAGGTCTTGAAATTTCCGTCTATGTCTGCATTTGATCATTCTCATTAAAATTACTCGCTAATTTATCTTCATATTCTAAGAAACTTGCATATTCCACCTCACCAAAATAATTCTGTAGCTGGTCTTCTATAATCCTACATTCCTTCTTTACTTCCTTTAGTTGCTCATGTTTGTACCTTATTCTTATACTTAGAATCTTGTTTTGAAGTTCTTGAACATAGTTAGATGTTTTTTGTCGGTATGACGGTAAATGATCATTATCATGAAAAAGATTAGAAACGTTTTTAGTAGCATTTTTAATAAATTTTGGAGTAATACCTGCATTGCGACACCGAATCAAAAAAGTTATAGTTGCTTTTATTTTTATTAATTTATCCCTTATCGTCTTATACCTATTCATGCATCTTCTGATTCCTTGGTTGTTCTTAAATGTATGGAAATTGATTGTAGACGTGCTCATCATTATATGTATATAATATGTATTTTGTTCGACCTTTAATATTTCTAATATTTCTAAATTTTCGAGCTTTAGGTCTTTTTGTTTTAAAAAACTTTTAACGTTTTATTTTAAAACCAATATTTCGGCACTTCCTTGAGTGCCTTCTTCAGGGTTTTTTTCTTAATTTATAAAATTTTTAACAAATTATGAAAAATTTAACAATAACTGACAAATTAAAAAATTTTAATTCAAAAACAAAAAAAAATATTTTTCAAATCAAACTTGATCTATTACAATATAAATAAATTTTTTAACTTCCGTTTCTATTTTTATAAATTAAGTGTCTATAATTTTGTGCTACATTTTCAGTGTCTGACTTAAAATTAATTCTTGAAATTGTAGGAACCTTTATAATTTGTAACATTTCTAACATAAATCTACGTTTATAATTATTTTCTGTGTTTAAAACAGTTGTATTTTCAAAATCTGGATAATGATTTAGATTAGCACAATGAGTTGATAAAGCTGTTTTTTGTGATATATTTCTATATTTTTGATCTGATTTATGTCCTGCTATCCTAGTTTTCAGTTTATTTTTTGTTGTACCTATATATACCTTATTACACTGTCCACTAACATTACCCTTACATGGTATTTTATAAACAATATTTGACATATCCATCTTCTTTATTTTGTCTTTCATTTTAGTAAATAGTTTACCTACTGTGTTAAAAGATTTATGAGCTATTTTGTATATTTTGCTATCATATATATTTGATTTTTCTAATCTTTCTGAAAATTTAGGTATATATGTTACCGACTTATAAATCTTTTGTTCTGTATTACTATTTTGGTTATTTATTCTACAATTATAATGTTGTATTAATAAATCTAATCTAATCTTTTTCATGATAATGATCATTTACCGTCATACCGACAAAAAACATCTAACTATGTTCAAGAACTTCAAAACAAGATTCTAAGTATAAGAATAAGGTACAAACATGAGCAACTAAAGGAAGTAAAGAAGGAATGTAGGATTATAGAAGACCAGCTACAGAATTATTTTGGTGAGGTGGAATATGCAAGTTTCTTAGAATATGAAGATAAATTAGCGAGTAATTTTAATGAGAAGATCAAATGCAGACATAGACGGAAATTTCAAGACCTTGTTAATTTACAAAGAAGGGAACTAGGTATAAAATTTAATAATAAATGGTTTGTTAACAAATCTAACATAAATATACCATTTGAAGCACAATGGGTTCTCTCATTAGGTCATAAACACATGCTACCGACGGAAAGGAAACATTTTCCAGTTTTGAAAATTATAACTGAAGGAGAGGATTTAGTACAGACACTTAGGGAAAAAGAGGAACAGGAAATAGCAAGAACAAAACTGACTACAAATATAGATAACCATATTAATAAAATGAGATTAACAAATAGGGATAAGTTTATATTGGACAAAGTAAAGGAAACATATAGATTTTTGAGATCTAATAGGGACATTATTATCTTGAATGCAGACAAAGGGAATACAACGGTGGCAATGAATAGGATTGATTATGAGTTAAGAATTAATGATATTATAAGGGATGATTCAAATTATAGGAGATTGGATAAGGACCCTACTAATAAACTTGAAAAGATAAATAATAATTTAGTTCAGGAACTTTTTAACAATGAAATAATTACAATAACGGAAAGGAATAAACTTAAAACTAATACGGCAATGGCACCTAGGCTATACGGTCTTCCAAAAATTCATAAAATGGATTTTCCATTGAGGCCAATATGTTCAATGATAAATTCTTCATCATATGAACTATGCAAATATATAACAAGAATTCTTAATAAAATTACTGAAAATTCAACATATAATGTTAAGGATTCTCTTCAATTCAAAGACAGAATTAGGAATATTACATTAGATAATAATGAGAGGTTAATTTCTCTTGATGTAGTTTCATTGTTTCCTAGCATTCCAATAGACTTAGCTATAAATATAGTAGATGAAAAATGGAATATAATAAGGGAACATACGAATATGGAGAAGGACTTATTCTTACGTATTCTTAAATTTTGTATAATAGATAGTAGATATTTTCAAATAAATAATCATATATATAACCAAATGAAAGGACTTCCAATGGGTTCGCCAGCTTCTCCGATTGTAGCAGATATAGTTATGGAAAGGTTATTAGATATATGTGTTGAAAAATTAATTGTAAAACCAAAGATCTTGACAAAATATGTTGACGATTTATTTTGTATAATTTCTGAATCAGGAATAGAGCAAATGTTAGATATTTTTAACTCTTTTCATTCAGATATTAAATTTACAATTGAAAGGGAATCTAATTCAAGAATATCATATTTGGACACTTTGATAATTAGAAGAGGAAATAGGGTATTAATAGATTGGTATCAAAAACCAACATCTTCTGGTAGAATTATTAATTATTTCTCGAAACATCAAAAGAGAATAATTATTAATACAGCTAAAAATTTTATAGAAAGAGTTCTAAAAATAAGTGATTCAGAATTTCATAGAGATAATAAAAGGAAGATTTCAGGTATTTTAACTGATAACAGTTTTCCAAAACAATTAATAACAGATTTATTAATACAACATTATAATTGTAGAATAAATAACCAAAATAGTAATACAGAACAAAAGATTTATAAGTCGGTAACATATATACCTAAATTTTCAGAAAGATTAGAAAAATCAAATATATATGATAGCAAAATATACAAAATAGCTCATAAATCTTTTAACACAGTAGGTAAACTATTTACTAAAATGAAAGACAAAATAAAGAAGATGGATATGTCAAATATTGTTTATAAAATACCATGTAAGGGTAATGTTAGTGGACAGTGTAATAAGGTATATATAGGTACAACAAAAAATAAACTGAAAACTAGGATAGCAGGACATAAATCAGATCAAAAATATAGAAATATATCACAAAAAACAGCTTTATCAACTCATTGTGCTAATCTAAATCATTATCCAGATTTTGAAAATACAACTGTTTTAAACACAGAAAATAATTATAAACGTAGATTTATGTTAGAAATGTTACAAATTATAAAGGTTCCTACAATTTCAAGAATTAATTTTAAGTCAGACACTGAAAATGTAGCACAAAATTATAGACACTTAATTTATAAAAATAGAAACGGAAGTTAAAAAATTTATTTATATTGTAATAGATCAAGTTTGATTTGAAAAATATTTTTTTTTGTTTTTGAATTAAAATTTTTTAATTTGTCAGTTATTGTTAAATTTTTCATAATTTGTTAAAAATTTTATAAATTAAGAAAAAAACCCTGAAGAAGGCACTCAAGGAAGTGCCGAAATATTGGTTTTAAAATAAAACGTTAAAAGTTTTTTAAAACAAAAAGACCTAAAGCTCGAAAATTTAGAAATATTAGAAATATTAAAGGTCGAACAAAATACATATTATATACATATAATGATGAGCACGTCTACAATCAATTTCCATACATTTAAGAACAACCAAGGAATCAGAAGATGCATGAATAGGTATAAGACGATAAGGGATAAATTAATAAAAATAAAAGCAACTATAACTTTTTTGATTCGGTGTCGCAATGCAGGTATTACTCCAAAATTTATTAAAAATGCTACTAAAAACGTTTCTAATCTTTTTCATGATAATGATCATTTACCGTCATACCGACAAAAAACATCTAACTATGTTCAAGAACTTCAAAACAAGATTCTAAGTATAAGAATAAGGTACAAACATGAGCAACTAAAGGAAGTAAAGAAGGAATGTAGGATTATAGAAGACCAGCTACAGAATTATTTTGGTGAGGTGGAATATGCAAGTTTCTTAGAATATGAAGATAAATTAGCGAGTAATTTTAATGAGAAGATCAAATGCAGACATAGACGGAAATTTCAAGACCTTGTTAATTTACAAAGAAGGGAACTAGGTATAAAATTTAATAATAAATGGTTTGTTAACAAATCTAACATAAATATACCATTTGAAGCACAATGGGTTCTCTCATTAGGTCATAAACACATGCTACCGACGGAAAGGAAACATTTTCCAGTTTTGAAAATTATAACTGAAGGAGAGGATTTAGTACAGACACTTAGGGAAAAAGAGGAACAGGAAATAGCAAGAACAAAACTGACTACAAATATAGATAACCATATTAATAAAATGAGATTAACAAATAGGGATAAGTTTATATTGGACAAAGTAAAGGAAACATATAGATTTTTGAGATCTAATAGGGACATTATTATCTTGAATGCAGACAAAGGGAATACAACGGTGGCAATGAATAGGATTGATTATGAGTTAAGAATTAATGATATTATAAGGGATGATTCAAATTATAGGAGATTGGATAAGGACCCTACTAATAAACTTGAAAAGATAAATAATAATTTAGTTCAGGAACTTTTTAACAATGAAATAATTACAATAACGGAAAGGAATAAACTTAAAACTAATACGGCAATGGCACCTAGGCTATACGGTCTTCCAAAAATTCATAAAATGGATTTTCCATTGAGGCCAATATGTTCAATGATAAATTCTTCATCATATGAACTATGCAAATATATAACAAGAATTCTTAATAAAATTACTGAAAATTCAACATATAATGTTAAGGATTCTCTTCAATTCAAAGACAGAATTAGGAATATTACATTAGATAATAATGAGAGGTTAATTTCTCTTGATGTAGTTTCATTGTTTCCTAGCATTCCAATAGACTTAGCTATAAATATAGTAGATGAAAAATGGAATATAATAAGGGAACATACGAATATGGAGAAGGACTTATTCTTACGTATTCTTAAATTTTGTATAATAGATAGTAGATATTTTCAAATAAATAATCATATATATAACCAAATGAAAGGACTTCCAATGGGTTCGCCAGCTTCTCCGATTGTAGCAGATATAGTTATGGAAAGGTTATTAGATATATGTGTTGAAAAATTAATTGTAAAACCAAAGATCTTGACAAAATATGTTGACGATTTATTTTGTATAATTTCTGAATCAGGAATAGAGCAAATGTTAGATATTTTTAACTCTTTTCATTCAGATATTAAATTTACAATTGAAAGGGAATCTAATTCAAGAATATCATATTTGGACACTTTGATAATTAGAAGAGGAAATAGGGTATTAATAGATTGGTATCAAAAACCAACATCTTCTGGTAGAATTATTAATTATTTCTCGAAACATCCAAAGAGAATAATTATTAATACAGCTAAAAATTTTATAGAAAGAGTTCTAAAAATAAGTGATTCAGAATTTCATAGAGATAATAAAAGGAAGATTTCAGGTATTTTAACTGATAACAGTTTTCCAAAACAATTAATAACAGATTTATTAATACAACATTATAATTGTAGAATAAATAACCAAAATAGTAATACAGAACAAAAGATTTATAAGTCGGTAACATATATACCTAAATTTTCAGAAAGATTAGAAAAATCAAATATATATGATAGCAAAATATACAAAATAGCTCATAAATCTTTTAACACAGTAGGTAAACTATTTACTAAAATGAAAGACAAAATAAAGAAGATGGATATGTCAAATATTGTTTATAAAATACCATGTAAGGGTAATGTTAGTGGACAGTGTAATAAGGTATATATAGGTACAACAAAAAATAAACTGAAAACTAGGATAGCAGGACATAAATCAGATCAAAAATATAGAAATATATCACAAAAAACAGCTTTATCAACTCATTGTGCTAATCTAAATCATTATCCAGATTTTGAAAATACAACTGTTTTAAACACAGAAAATAATTATAAACGTAGATTTATGTTAGAAATGTTACAAATTATAAAGGTTCCTACAATTTCAAGAATTAATTTTAAGTCAGACACTGAAAATGTAGCACAAAATTATAGACACTTAATTTATAAAAATAGAAACGGAAGTTAAAAAATTTATTTATATTGTAATAGATCAAGTTTGATTTGAAAAATATTTTTTTTTTGTTTTTGAATTAAAATTTTTTAATTTGTCAGTTATTGTTAAATTTTTCATAATTTGTTAAAAATTTTATAAATTAAGAAAAAAACCCTGAAGAAGGCACTCAAGGAAGTGCCGAAATATTGGTTTTAAAATAAAACGTTAAAAGTTTTTTAAAACAAAAAGACCTAAAGCTCGAAAATTTTCTTAGGATTTTTATATGAAAAACTTTAAATGCGTTTTTCTTGTAAACTAGAAGAGCTAGAGCCAAAATAACGAAAATCTGTGATCACTTCTAAAAATTGGATTTTCTTAGGATTTTTATATGAAAATCTGTGATCACTTCTAAAAATTGGATTTTCTTATGATTTTTATATGAAAAACTTTAAATGCGTTTTTCTTGTAAACTAGAAGAGCTAGAGCCAAAATAACGAAAATCTGTCATCACTTCTAAAAACTGGATTTTCTTAGGATTTTTATATGAAAAACTTTAAATGCGTTTTTCTTGTAAACTAGAAGAGCTAGAGCCAAAATAACGAAAATCTGTGATCACTTCTTAAAATTGGATTTTCTTAGGATTTTTATATGAAAAACTTTAAATGCGTTTTTCTTGTAAACTAGAAGAGCTAGAGCCAAAATAACGAAAATCTGTCATCACTTCTAAAAATTGGATTTTCTTAGGATTTTTATATGAAAAACTTTAACTGCGATTTTCTTGTAAACTAGAAGAGCTAGAGCCAAAATTACGAAAATCTGTCATCACTTTTAAAAATTGGATTTTCTTATGATTTTTATATGAAAAACTTTAAATGCGTTTTTCTTGTAAACTAGAAGAGCTAGAGCCAAAATAACGAAAATCTGTCATCACTTCTAAAAATTGGATTTTCTTAGGATTTTTATATGAAAAACTTTAAATGCGTTTTTCTTGTAAACTAGAAGAGCTAGAGCCAAGATAACGAAAATCGGTGATCACTGCTAAAAATTGGATTTTCTTAGGATTTTTATATGAAAAACTTTAAATGCGTTTTTCTTGTAAACTAGAAGAGCTAGAGCCAAAATAACGAAAATCTGTCATCACTTCTAAAAATTGGATTTTCTTAGGATTTTTATATGAAAAACTTTAAATGCGTTTTTCTTGTAAACTAGAAGAGCTAGAGCCAAAATAACGAAAATCTGTGATCACTTCTAAAAATTGGATTTTCTTAGGATTTTTATATGAAAATCTTTAAATGCGTTTTTCTTGTAAACTAGAAGAGCTAGAGCCAAAATAACGAAAATCTGTGATCACTTCTAAAAATTTTTATATGAAAAACTTTAAATGCGTTTTTCTGGTAAACTAGAAGAGCTAGAGCCAAAATAACGAAAATCTGTGATCACTTCTAAAAGTTGGACTTTCTTAGGATTTTTTTATGAAAAACTTTAAATGCGTTTTTCTTGTAAACTAGAAGAGCTAGAGCCAAAATTACGAAAATCTGTGATCACTTCTAAAAATTGAATTTTCTTAGGATTTTTATATGAAAAACTTTAAATGCGTTTTTCTTGTAAACTAGAAGAGCTAGAGCCAAAATTACGAAAATCTGTGATCACTTCTAAAAATTGGATTTTCTTAGGATTTTTATATGAAAAACTTTAAATGCGTTTTTCTTGTAAACTAGAAGAGCTAGAGCCAAAATAACGAAAATCTGTGATCACTTCTAAAAATTTTTATATGAAAAACTTTAAATGCGTTTTTCTGGTAAACTAGAAGAGCTAGAGCCAAAATAACGAAAATCTGTGATCACTTCTAAAAATTGGACTTTCTTAGGATTTTTATATGAAAAACTTTAAATGCGTTTTTCTTGTAAACTAGAAGAGCTAGAGCCAAAATAACGAAAATCTGTGATCACTTCTAAAAATTGGATTTTCTTAGGATTTTTATATGAAAAACTTTAAATGCGTTTTTCTTGTAAACTAGAAGAGCTAGAGCCAAAATAACGAAAATCTGTGATCACTTCTAAAAATTTTTATATGAAAAACTTTAAATGCGTTTTTCTGGTAAACTAGAAGAGCTAGAGCCAAAATAACGAAAATCTGTGATCACTTCTAAAAATTGGACTTTCTTAGGATTTTTATATGAAAAACTTTAAATGCGTTTTTCTTGTAAACTAGAAGAGCTAGAGCCAAAATAACGAAAATCTGTGATCACTTCTAAAAATTGGATTTTCTTAGGATTTTTATATGAAAAACTTTAAATGCGTTTTTCTTGTAAACTAGAAGAGCTAGAGCCAAAATTACGAAAATCTGTGATCACTTCTAAAAATTGGATTTTCGTAGGATTTTTATATGAAAAACTTTAAATGCGTTTTTCTTGTAAACTAGAAGAGCTAGAGCCAAAATTACGAAAATCTGTGATCACTTCTAAAAATTGGATTTTCTTAGGATTTTTATATGAAAAACTTTAAATGCGTTTTTCTTGAAAACTAGAAGAGCTAGAGCCAAAATTACGAAAATCTGTGATCACTTCCAAAAATTGGATTTTCTTAGGATTTTTATATGAAAAACTTTAAATGCGTTTTTCTTGTAAACTAGAAGAGCTAGAGCCAAAATTACGAAAATCTGTGATCACTTCTAAAAATTGGATTTTCTTAGGATTTTTATATGAAAATCTTTAAATGCGTTTTTCTTGTAAACTAGAAGAGCTAGAGCCAAAATAACGAAAATCTGTGATCACTTCTAAAAATTTTTATATGAAAAACTTTAAATGCGTTTTTCTGGTAAACTAGAAGAGCTAGAGCCAAAATAACGAAAATCTGTGATCACTTCTAAAAATTGGATTTTCTTAGGATTTTTATATGAAAAACTTTAAATGCGTTTTTCTTGTAAACTAGAAGAGCTAGAGCCAAAATAACGAAAATCTGTGATCACTTCTAAAAATTGGATTTTCTTAGGATTTTTATATGAAAAACTTTAAATGCGTTTTTCTTGTAAACTAGAAGAGCTAGAGCCAAAATAACGAAAATCTGTGATCACTTCTAAAAATTTTTATATGAAAAACTTTAAATGCGTTTTTCTGGTAAACTAGAAGAGCTAGAGCCAAAATAACGAAAATCTGTGATCACTTCTAAAAATTGGACTTTCTTAGGATTTTTATATGAAAAACTTTAAATGCGTTTTTCTTGTAAACTAGAAGAGCTAGAGCCAAAATAACGAAAATCTGTGATCACTTCTAAAAATTGGATTTTCTTAGGATTTTTATATGAAAAACTTTAAATGCGTTTTTCTTGTAAACTAGAAGAGCTAGAGCCAAAATTACGAAAATCTGTGATCACTTCTAAAAATTGGATTTTCGTAGGATTTTTATATGAAAAACTTTAAATGCGTTTTTCTTGTAAACTAGAAGAGCTAGAGCCAAAATTACGAAAATCTGTGATCACTTCTAAAAATTGGATTTTCTTAGGATTTTTATATGAAAAACTTTAAATGCGTTTTTCTTGAAAACTAGAAGAGCTAGAGCCAAAATTACGAAAATCTGTGATCACTTCCAAAAATTGGATTTTCTTAGGATTTTTATATGAAAAACTTTAAATGCGTTTTTCTTGTAAACTAGAAGAGCTAGAGCCAAAATTACGAAAATCTGTGATCACTTCTAAAAATTGGATTTTCTTAGGATTTTTATATGAAAATCTTTAAATGCGTTTTTCTTGTAAACTAGAAGAGCTAGAGCCAAAATAACGAAAATCTGTGATCACTTCTAAAAATTTTTATATGAAAAACTTTAAATGCGTTTTTCTGGTAAACTAGAAGAGCTAGAGCCAAAATAACGAAAATCTGTGATCACTTCTAAAAATTGGATTTTCTTAGGATTTTTATATGAAAAACTTTAAATGCGTTTTTCTTGTAAACTAGAAGAGCTAGAGCCAAAATAACGAAAATCTGTGATCACTTCTAAAAATTGGATTTTCTTAGGATTTTTATATGAAAAACTTTAAATGCGTTTTTCTTGTAAACTAGAAGAGCTAGAGCCAAAATAACGAAAATCTGTGATCACTTCTAAAAATTTTTATATGAAAAACTTTAAATGCGTTTTTCTGGTAAACTAGAAGAGCTAGAGCCAAAATAACGAAAATCTGTGATCACTTCTAAAAATTGGACTTTCTTAGGATTTTTATATGAAAAACTTTAAATGCGTTTTTCTTGTAAACTAGAAGAGCTAGAGCCAAAATAACGAAAATCTGTGATCACTTCTAAAAATTGGATTTTCTTAGGATTTTTATATGAAAAACTTTAAATGCGTTTTTCTTGTAAACTAGAAGAGCTAGAGCCAAAATTACGAAAATCTGTGATCACTTCTAAAAATTGGATTTTCGTAGGATTTTTATATGAAAAACTTTAAATGCGTTTTTCTTGTAAACTAGAAGAGCTAGAGCCAAAATTACGAAAATCTGTGATCACTTCTAAAAATTGGATTTTCTTAGGATTTTTATATGAAAAACTTTAAATGCGTTTTTCTTGAAAACTAGAAGAGCTAGAGCCAAAATTACGAAAATCTGTGATCACTTCCAAAAATTGGATTTTCTTAGGATTTTTATATGAAAAACTTTAAATGCGTTTTTCTTGTAAACTAGAAGAGCTAGAGCCAAAATTACGAAAATCTGTGATCACTTCTAAAAATTGGATTTTCTTAGGATTTTTATATGAAAATCTTTAAATGCGTTTTTCTTGTAAACTAGAAGAGCTAGAGCCAAAATAACGAAAATCTGTGATCACTTCTAAAAATTTTTATATGAAAAACTTTAAATGCGTTTTTCTGGTAAACTAGAAGAGCTAGAGCCAAAATAACGAAAATCTGTGATCACTTCTAAAAATTGGACTTTCTTAGGATTTTTATATGAAAAACTTTAAATGCGTTTTTCTTGTAAACTAGAAGAGCTAGAGCCAAAATAACGAAAATCTGTGATCACTTCTAAAAATTGGATTTTCTTAAGATTTTTATATGAAAAACTTTAAATGCGTTTTTCTTGTAAACTAGAAGAGCTAGAGCCAAAATTACGAAAATCTGTGATCACTTCTAAAAATTGGATTTTCTTAGGATTTTTATATGAAAAACTTTAAATGCGTTTTTCTTGTAAACTAGAAGAGCTAGAGCCAAAATTACGAAAATCTGTGATCACTTCTAAAAATTGGATTTTCTTAGGATTTTTATATGAAAAACTTTAAATGCGTTTTTCTTGAAAACTAGAAGAGCTAGAGCCAAAATTACGAAAATCTGTGATCACTTCTAAAAATTGGATTTTCTTAGGATTTTTATATGAAAAACTTTAAATGCGTTTTTCTTGTAAACTAGAAGAGCTAGAGCCAAAATTACGAAAATCTGTGATCACTTCTAAAAATTGGATTTTCTTAGGATTTTTATATGAAAATCTTTAAATGCGTTTTTCTTGTAAACTAGAAGAGCTAGAGCCAAAATAACGAAAATCTGTGATCACTTCTAAAAATTTTTATATGAAAAACTTTAAATGCGTTTTTCTGGTAAACTAGAAGAGCTAGAGCCAAAATAACGAAAATCTGTGATCACTTCTAAAAATTGGACTTTCTTAGGATTTTTATATGAAAAACTTTAAATGCGTTTTTCTTGTAAACTAGAAGAGCTAGAGCCAAAATAACGAAAATCTGTGATCACTTCTAAAATTGGATTTTCTTAGGATTTTTATATGAAAAACTTTAAATGCGTTTTTCTTGTAAACTAGAAGAGCTAGAGCCAAAATTACGAAAATCTGTGATCACTTCTAAAAATTGGATTTTCTTAGGATTTTTATATGAAAAACTTTAAATGCGTTTTTCTTGTAAACTAGAAGAGCTAGAGCCAAAATTACGAAAATCTGTGATCACTTCTAAAAATTGGATTTTCTAAGGATTTTTATATGAAAAACTTTAAATGCGTTTTTCTTGAAAACTAGAAGAGCTAGAGCCAAAATTACGAAAATCTGTGATCACTTCTAAAAATTGGATTTTCTTAGGATTTTTATATGAAAAACTTTAAATGCGTTTTTCTTGTAAACTAGAAGAGCTAGAGCCAAAATTACGAAAATCTGTGATCACTTCTAAAAATTGGATTTTCTTAGGATTTTTATATGAAAATCTTTAAATGCGTTTTTCTTGAAAACTAGAAGAGCTAGAGCCAAAATTACGAAAATCTGTGATCACTTCTAAAAATTGGATTTTCTTAGGATTTTTATATGAAAAACTTTAAATGCGTTTTTCTTGAAAACTAGAAGAGCTAGAGCCAAAATTACGAAAATCTGTGATCACTTCTAAAAATTGGATTCCCTAAGGATTTTTATATGAAAATCTTTAAATGTGTTTTTCTTGAAAACTAGAAGAGCTAGAGCCAAAATTACGAAAATCTGTGATCACTTCTAAAAATTGGATTTTCTTAGGATTTTTATATGAAAAACTTTAAATGCGTTTTTCTTGAAAACTAGAAGAGCTAGAACCAAAATTACGAAAATCTGTGATCACTTCTAAAAATTGGATTTCCTAAGGATTTTTATATGAAAATCTTTAAATGCGTTTTTCTTGAAAACTAGAAGAGCTAGAGCCAAAATTACGAAAATCTGTGATCACTTCTAAAAATTGGATTTTCTTAGGATTTTTATATGAAAAACTTTAAATGCGTTTTTCTTGAAAACTAGAAGAGCTAGAGCCAAAATTACGAAAATCTGTGATCACTTCTAAAAATTGGATTTTCTTAGGATTTTTATATGAAAAACTTTAAATGCGTTTTTCTTGTAAACTAGAAGAGCTAGAGCCAAAATTACGAAAATCTGTGATCACTTCTAAAAATTGGATTTTCTTAGGATTTTTATATGAAAATCTTTAAATGCGTTTTTCTTGAAAACTAGAAGAGCTAGAGCCAAAATTACGAAAATCTGTGATCACTTCTAAAAATTGGATTTTCTTAGGATTTTTATATGAAAAACTTTAAATGCGTTTTTCTTGAAAACTAGAAGAGCTAGAACCAAAATTACGAAAATCTGTGATCACTTCTAAAAATTGGATTTTCTTAGGATTTTTATATGAAAAACTTTAAATGCGTTTTTCTTGTAAACTAGAAGAGCTAGAGCCAAAATTACGAAAATCTGTGATCACTTCTAAAAATTGGATTTTCTTAGGATTTTTATATGAAAATCTTTAAATGCGTTTTTCTTGAAAACTAGAAGAGCTAGAGCCAAAATTACGAAAATCTGTGATCACTTCTAAAAATTGGATTTTCTTAGGATTTTTATATGAAAAACTTTAAATGCGTTTTTCTTGTAAACTAGAAGAGCTAGAGCCAAAATTACGAAAATCTGTGATCACTTCTAAAAATTGGATTTTCTTAGGATTTTTATATGAAAATCTTTAAATGCGTTTTTCTTGAAAACTAGAAGAGCTAGAGCCAAAATTACGAAAATCTGTGATCACTTCTAAAAATTGGATTTTCTTAGGATTTTTATATGAAAAACTTTAAATGCGTTTTTCTTGAAAACTAGAAGAGCTAGAGCCAAAATTACGAAAATCTGTGATCACTTCTAAAAATTGGATTTTCTTAGGATTTTTATATGAAAAACTTTAAATGCGTTTTTCTTGTAAACTAGAAGAGCTAGAGCCAAAATTACGAAAATCTGTGATCACTTCTAAAAATTGGATTTCCTAAGGATTTTTATATGAAAATCTTTAAATGCGTTTTTCTTGAAAACTAGAAGAGCTAGAGCCAAAATTACGAAAATCTGTGATCATTTCTAAAAATTGGATTTTCTTAGGATTTTTATATGAAAAACTTTAAATGCGTTTTTCTTGAAAACTAGAAGAGCTAGAGCCAAAATTACGAAAATCTGTGATCACTTCTAAAAATTGGATTTTCTTAGGATTTTTATATGAAAAACTTTAAATGCGTTTTTCTTGTAAACTAGAAGAGCTAGAGCCAAAATTACGAAAATCTGTGATCACTTCTAAAAATTGGATTTTCTTAGGATTTTTATATGAAAATCTTTAAATGCGTTTTTCTTGTAAACTAGAAGAGCTAGAGCCAAAATAACGAAAATCTGTGATCACTTCTAAAAATTTTTATATGAAAAACTTTAAATGCGTTTTTCTGGTAAACTAGAAGAGCTAGAGCCAAAATAACGAAAATCTGTGATCACTTCTAAAAATTGGACTTTCTTAGGATTTTTATATGAAAAACTTTAAATGCGTTTTTCTTGTAAACTAGAAGAGCTAGAGCCAAAATTACGAAAATCTGTGATCACTTCTAAAAATTGGATTTCCTAAGGATTTTTATATGAAAATCTTTAAATGTGTTTTTCTTGAAAACTAGAAGAGCTAGAGCCAAAATTACGAAAATCTGTGATCACTTCTAAAAATTGGATTTTCTTAGGATTTTTATATGAAAAACTTTAAATGCGTTTTTCTTGAAAACTAGAAGAGCTAGAACCAAAATTACGAAAATCTGTGAACACTTCTAAAAATTGGATTTTCTTAGGATTTTTATATGAAAAACTTTAAATGCGTTTTTCTTGTAAACTAGAAGAGCTAGAGCCAAAATTACGAAAATCTGTGATCACTTCTAAAAATTGGATTTCCTAAGGATTTTTATATGAAAATCTTTAAATGTGTTTTTCTTGAAAACTAGAAGAGCTAGAGCCAAAATTACGAAAATCTGTGATCACTTCTAAAAATTGGATTTTCTTAGGATTTTTATATGAAAAACTTTAAATGCGTTTTTCTTGAAAACTAGAAGAGCTAGAACCAAAATTACGAAAATCTGTGATCACTTCTAAAAATTGGATTTCCTAAGGATTTTTATATGAAAATCTTTAAATGCGTTTTTCTTGAAAACTAGAAGAGCTAGAGCCAAAATTACGAAAATCTGTGATCACTTCTAAAAATTGGATTTTCTTAGGATTTTTATATGAAAAACTTTAAATGCGTTTTTCTTGAAAACTAGAAGAGCTAGAGCCAAAATTACGAAAATCTGTGATCACTTCTAAAAATTGGATTTTCTTAGGATTTTTATATGAAAAACTTTAAATGCGTTTTTCTTGTAAACTAGAAGAGCTAGAGCCAAAATTACGAAAATCTGTGATCACTTCTAAAAATTGGATTTTCTTAGGATTTTTATATGAAAATCTTTAAATGCGTTTTTCTTGAAAACTAGAAGAGCTAGAGCCAAAATTACGAAAATCTGTGATCACTTCTAAAAATTGGATTTTCTTAGGATTTTTATATGAAAAACTTTAAATGCGTTTTTCTTGAAAACTAGAAGAGCTAGAACCAAAATTACGAAAATCTGTGATCACTTCTAAAAATTGGATTTTCTTAGGATTTTTATATGAAAAACTTTAAATGCGTTTTTCTTGTAAACTAGAAGAGCTAGAGCCAAAATTACGAAAATCTGTGATCACTTCTAAAAATTGGATTTTCTTAGGATTTTTATATGAAAATCTTTAAATGCGTTTTTCTTGAAAACTAGAAGAGCTAGAGCCAAAATTACGAAAATCTGTGATCACTTCTAAAAATTGGATTTTCTTAGGATTTTTATATGAAAAACTTTAAATGCGTTTTTCTTGTAAACTAGAAGAGCTAGAGCCAAAATTACGAAAATCTGTGATCACTTCTAAAAATTGGATTTTCTTAGGATTTTTATATGAAAATCTTTAAATGCGTTTTTCTTGAAAACTAGAAGAGCTAGAGCCAAAATTACGAAAATCTGTGATCACTTCTAAAAATTGGATTTTCTTAGGATTTTTATATGAAAAACTTTAAATGCGTTTTTCTTGAAAACTAGAAGAGCTAGAGCCAAAATTACGAAAATCTGTGATCACTTCTAAAAATTGGATTTTCTTAGGATTTTTATATGAAAAACTTTAAATGCGTTTTTCTTGTAAACTAGAAGAGCTAGAGCCAAAATTACGAAAATCTGTGATCACTTCTAAAAATTGGATTTCCTAAGGATTTTTATATGAAAATCTTTAAATGCGTTTTTCTTGAAAACTAGAAGAGCTAGAGCCAAAATTACGAAAATCTGTGATCATTTCTAAAAATTGGATTTTCTTAGGATTTTTATATGAAAAACTTTAAATGCGTTTTTCTTGAAAACTAGAAGAGCTAGAGCCAAAATTACGAAAATCTGTGATCACTTCTAAAAATTGGATTTTCTTAGGATTTTTATATGAAAAACTTTAAATGCGTTTTTCTTGTAAACTAGAAGAGCTAGAGCCAAAATTACGAAAATCTGTGATCACTTCTAAAAATTGGATTTTCTTAGGATTTTTATATGAAAATCTTTAAATGCGTTTTTCTTGTAAACTAGAAGAGCTAGAGCCAAAATAACGAAAATCTGTGATCACTTCTAAAAATTTTTATATGAAAAACTTTAAATGCGTTTTTCTGGTAAACTAGAAGAGCTAGAGCCAAAATAACGAAAATCTGTGATCACTTCTAAAAATTGGACTTTCTTAGGATTTTTATATGAAAAACTTTAAATGCGTTTTTCTTGTAAACTAGAAGAGCTAGAGCCAAAATTACGAAAATCTGTGATCACTTCTAAAAATTGGATTTCCTAAGGATTTTTATATGAAAATCTTTAAATGTGTTTTTCTTGAAAACTAGAAGAGCTAGAGCCAAAATTACGAAAATCTGTGATCACTTCTAAAAATTGGATTTTCTTAGGATTTTTATATGAAAAACTTTAAATGCGTTTTTCTTGAAAACTAGAAGAGCTAGAACCAAAATTACGAAAATCTGTGAACACTTCTAAAAATTGGATTTTCTTAGGATTTTTATATGAAAAACTTTAAATGCGTTTTTCTTGTAAACTAGAAGAGCTAGAGCCAAAATTACGAAAATCTGTGATCACTTCTAAAAATTGGATTTCCTAAGGATTTTTATATGAAAATCTTTAAATGTGTTTTTCTTGAAAACTAGAAGAGCTAGAGCCAAAATTACGAAAATCTGTGATCACTTCTAAAAATTGGATTTTCTTAGGATTTTTATATGAAAAACTTTAAATGCGTTTTTCTTGAAAACTAGAAGAGCTAGAACCAAAATTACGAAAATCTGTGATCACTTCTAAAAATTGGATTTCCTAAGGATTTTTATATGAAAATCTTTAAATGCGTTTTTCTTGAAAACTAGAAGAGCTAGAGCCAAAATTACGAAAATCTGTGATCACTTCTAAAAATTGGATTTTCTTAGGATTTTTATATGAAAAACTTTAAATGCGTTTTTCTTGAAAACTAGAAGAGCTAGAGCCAAAATTACGAAAATCTGTGATCACTTCTAAAAATTGGATTTTCTTAGGATTTTTATATGAAAAACTTTAAATGCGTTTTTCTTGTAAACTAGAAGAGCTAGAGCCAAAATTACGAAAATCTGTGATCACTTCTAAAAATTGGATTTTCTTAGGATTTTTATATGAAAATCTTTAAATGCGTTTTTCTTGAAAACTAGAAGAGCTAGAGCCAAAATTACGAAAATCTGTGATCACTTCTAAAAATTGGATTTTCTTAGGATTTTTATATGAAAAACTTTAAATGCGTTTTTCTTGAAAACTAGAAGAGCTAGAACCAAAATTACGAAAATCTGTGATCACTTCTAAAAATTGGATTTTCTTAGGATTTTTATATGAAAAACTTTAAATGCGTTTTTCTTGTAAACTAGAAGAGCTAGAGCCAAAATTACGAAAATCTGTGATCACTTCTAAAAATTGGATTTTCTTAGGATTTTTATATGAAAATCTTTAAATGCGTTTTTCTTGAAAACTAGAAGAGCTAGATCCAAAATTACGAAAATCTGTGATCACTTCTAAAAATTGGATTTTCTTAGGATTTTTATATGAAAAACTTTAAATGCGTTTTTCTTGAAAACTAGAAGAGCTAGAGCCAAAATTACGAAAATCTGTGATCACTTCTAAAAATTGGATTTTCTTAGGATTTTTATATGAAAAACTTTAAATGCGTTTTTCTTGAAAACTAGAAGAGCTAGAACCAAAATTACGAAAATCTGTGATCACTTCTAAAAATTGGATTTCCTAAGGATTTTTATATGAAAATCTTTAAATGCGTTTTTCTTGAAAACTAGAAGAGCTAGAGCCAAAATTACGAAAATCTGTGATCACTTCTAAAAATTGGATTTTCTTAGGATTTTTATATGAAAAACTTTAAATGCGTTTTTCTTGAAAACTAGAAGAGCTAGAGCCAAAATTACGAAAATCTGTGATCACTTCTAAAAATTGGATTTTCTTAGGATTTTTATATGAAAAACTTTAAATGCGTTTTTCTTGTAAACTAGAAGAGCTAGAGCCAAAATTACGAAAATCTGTGATCACTTCTAAAAATTGGATTTTCTTAGGATTTTTATATGAAAATCTTTAAATGCGTTTTTCTTGAAAACTAGAAGAGCTAGAGCCAAAATTACGAAAATCTGTGATCACTTCTAAAAATTGGATTTTCTTAGGATTTTTATATGAAAAACTTTAAATGCGTTTTTCTTGAAAACTAGAAGAGCTAGAACCAAAATTACGAAAATCTGTGATCACTTCTAAAAATTGGATTTTCTTAGGATTTTTATATGAAAAACTTTAAATGCATTTTTCTTGTAAACTAGAAGAGCTAGAGCCAAAATTACGAAAATCTGTGATCACTTCTAAAAATTGGATTTTCTTAGGATTTTTATATGAAAATCTTTAAATGCGTTTTTCTTGAAAACTAGAAGAGCTAGAGCCAAAATTACGAAAATCTGTGATCACTTCTAAAAATTGGATTTTCTTAGGATTTTTATATGAAAAACTTTAAATGCGTTTTTCTTGTAAACTAGAAGAGCTAGAGCCAAAATTACGAAAATCTGTGATCACTTCTAAAAATTGGATTTTCTTAGGATTTTTATATGAAAATCTTTAAATGCGTTTTTCTTGAAAACTAGAAGAGCTAGAGCCAAAATTACGAAAATCTGTGATCACTTCTAAAAATTGGATTTTCTTAGGATTTTTATATGAAAAACTTTAAATGCGTTTTTCTTGAAAACTAGAAGAGCTAGAGCCAAAATTACGAAAATCTGTGATCACTTCTAAAAATTGGATTTTCTTAGGATTTTTATATGAAAAACTTTAAATGCGTTTTTCTTGTAAACTAGAAGAGCTAGAGCCAAAATTACGAAAATCTGTGATCACTTCTAAAAATTGGATTTCCTAAGGATTTTTATATGAAAATCTTTAAATGCGTTTTTCTTGAAAACTAGAAGAGCTAGAGCCAAAATTACGAAAATCTGTGATCATTTCTAAAAATTGGATTTTCTTAGGATTTTTATATGAAAAACTTTAAATGCGTTTTTCTTGAAAACTAGAAGAGCTAGAGCCAAAATTACGAAAATCTGTGATCACTTCTAAAAATTGAATTTTCTTAGGATTTTTATATGAAAAACTTTAAATGCGTTTTTCTTGTAAACTAGAAGAGCTAGAGCCAAAATTACGAAAATCTGTGATCACTTCTAAAAATTGGATTTTCTTAGGATTTTTATATGAAAATCTTTAAATGCGTTTTTCTTGTAAACTAGAAGAGCTAGAGCCAAAATAACGAAAATCTGTGATCACTTCTAAAAATTTTTATATGAAAAACTTTAAATGCGTTTTTCTGGTAAACTAGAAGAGCTAGAGCCAAAATAACGAAAATCTGTGATCACTTCTAAAAATTGGACTTTCTTAGGATTTTTATATGAAAAACTTTAAATGCGTTTTTCTTGTAAACTAGAAGAGCTAGAGCCAAAATTACGAAAATCTGTGATCACTTCTAAAAATTGGATTTCCTAAGGATTTTTATATGAAAATCTTTAAATGTGTTTTTCTTGAAAACTAGAAGAGCTAGAGCCAAAATTACGAAAATCTGTGATCACTTCTAAAAATTGGATTTTCTTAGGATTTTTATATGAAAAACTTTAAATGCGTTTTTCTTGAAAACTAGAAGAGCTAGAACCAAAATTACGAAAATCTGTGAACACTTCTAAAAATTGGATTTTCTTAGGATTTTTATATGAAAAACTTTAAATGCGTTTTTCTTGTAAACTAGAAGAGCTAGAGCCAAAATTACGAAAATCTGTGATCACTTCTAAAAATTGGATTTCCTAAGGATTTTTATATGAAAATCTTTAAATGTGTTTTTCTTGAAAACTAGAAGAGCTAGAGCCAAAATTACGAAAATCTGTGATCACTTCTAAAAATTGGATTTTCTTAGGATTTTTATATGAAAAACTTTAAATGCGTTTTTCTTGAAAACTAGAAGAGCTAGAACCAAAATTACGAAAATCTGTGATCACTTCTAAAAATTGGATTTCCTAAGGATTTTTATATGAAAATCTTTAAATGCGTTTTTCTTGAAAACTAGAAGAGCTAGAGCCAAAATTACGAAAATCTGTGATCACTTCTAAAAATTGGATTTTCTTAGGATTTTTATATGAAAAACTTTAAATGCGTTTTTCTTGAAAACTAGAAGAGCTAGAGCCAAAATTACGAAAATCTGTGATCACTTCTAAAAATTGGATTTTCTTAGGATTTTTATATGAAAAACTTTAAATGCTTTTTTCTTGTAAACTAGAAGAGCTAGAGCCAAAATTACGAAAATCTGTGATCACTTCTAAAAATTGGATTTTCTTAGGATTTTTATATGAAAATCTTTAAATGCGTTTTTCTTGAAAACTAGAAGAGCTAGAGCCAAAATTACGAAAATCTGTGATCACTTCTAAAAATTGGATTTTCTTAGGATTTTTATATGAAAAACTTTAAATGCGTTTTTCTTGAAAACTAGAAGAGCTAGAACCAAAATTACGAAAATCTGTGATCACTTCTAAAAATTGGATTTTCTTAGGATTTTTATATGAAAAACTTTAAATGCGTTTTTCTTGTAAACTAGAAGAGCTAGAGCCAAAATTACGAAAATCTGTGATCACTTCTAAAAATTGGATTTTCTTAGGATTTTTATATGAAAATCTTTAAATGCGTTTTTCTTGAAAACTAGAAGAGCTAGAGCCAAAATTACGAAAATCTGTGATCACTTCTAAAAATTGGATTTTCTTAGGATTTTTATATGAAAAACTTTAAATGCGTTTTTCTTGTAAACTAGAAGAGCTAGAGCCAAAATTACGAAAATCTGTGATCACTTCTAAAAATTGGATTTTCTTAGGATTTTTATATGAAAATCTTTAAATGCGTTTTTCTTGAAAACTAGAAGAGCTAGAGCCAAAATTACGAAAATCTGTGATCACTTCTAAAAATTGGATTTTCTTAGGATTTTTAAATGAAAAACTTTATATGCGTTTTTCTTGAAAACTAGAAGAGCTAGAGCCAAAATTACGAAAATCTGTGATCACTTCTAAAAATTGGATTTTCTTAGGATTTTTATATGAAAAACTTTAAATTCGTTTTTCTTGTAAACTAGAAGAGCTAGAGCCAAAATTACGAAAATCTGTGATCACTTCTAAAAATTGGATTTCCTAAGGATTTTTATATGAAAATCTTTAAATGCGTTTTTCTTGAAAACTAGAAGAGCTAGAGCCAAAATTACGAAAATCTGTGATCACTTCTAAAAATTGGATTTTCTTAGGATTTTTATATGAAAAACTTTAAATGCGTTTTTCTTGTAAACTAGAAGAGCTAGAGCCAAAATTACGAAAATCTGTGATCACTTCTAAAAATTGGACTTTCTTAGGATTTTTATATGAAAAACTTTAAATGCGTTTTTCTTGTAAACTAGAAGAGCTAGAGCCAAAATAACGAAAATCTGTGATCACTTCTAAAAATTGGATTTTCTTAGGATTTTTATATGAAAAACTTTAAATGCGTTTTTCTTGTAAACTAGAAGAGCTAGAGCCAAAATTACGAAAATCTGTGATCACTTCTAAAAATTGGATTTTCTTAGGATTTTTATATGAAAATCTTTAAATGCGTTTTTCTTGTAAACTAGAAGAGCTAGAGCCATAATAACGAAAATCTGTGATCACTTCTAAAAATTTTTATATGAAAAACTTTAAATGCGTTTTTCTGGTAAACTAGAAGAGCTAGAGCCAAAATAACGAAAATCTGTGATCACTTCCAAAAATTGGACTTTCTTAGGATTTTTATATGAAAAACTTTAAATGCGTTTTTCTTGTAAACTAGAAGAGCTAGAGCCAAAATAACGAAAATCTGTGATCACTTCTAAAAATTGGATTTTCTTAGGATTTTTATATGAAAAACTTTAAATGCGTTTTTCTTGTAAACTAGAAGAGCTAGAGCCAAAATAACGAAAATCGGTGATCACTTCTAAAAATTGGATTTTCTAAGGATTTTTATATGAAAAACTTTAAATGCGTTTTTCTTGTAAACTAGAAGAGCTAGAGCCAAAATAACGAAAATCTGTGATCACTTCTAAAAATTGGACTTTCTTAGGATTTTTATATGAAAAACTTTAAATGCGTTTTTCTTGTAAACTAGAAGAGCTAGAGCCAAAATTACGAAAATCTGTGATCACTTCTAAAAATTTTTATATGAAAAACTTTAAATGCGTTTTTCTTGTAAACTAGAAGAGCTAGAGCCAAAATAACGAAAATCTGTGATCACTTCTAAAAATTGGACTTTCTTAGGATTTTTATATGAAAAACTTTAAATGCGTTTTTCTTGTAAACTAGAAGAGCTAGAGCCAAAATAACGAAAATCGGTGATCACTTCTAAAAATTGGATTTTCTAAGGATTTTTATATGAAAAACTTTAAATGCGTTTTTCTTGTAAACTAGAAGAGCTAGAGCCAAAATAACGAAAATCTGTGATCACTTCTAAAAATTGGACTTTCTTAGGATTTTTATATGAAAAACTTTAAATGCGTTTTTCTTGTAAACTAGAAGAGCTAGAGCCAAAATTACGAAAATCTGTGATCACTTCTAAAAATTTTTATATGAAAAACTTTAAATGCGTTTTTCTTGTAAACTAGAAGAGCTAGAGCCAAAATAACGAAAATCTGTGATCACTTCTAAAAATTGGACTTTCTTAGGATTTTTATATGAAAAACTTTAAATGCGTTTTTCTTGTAAACTAGAAGAGCTAGAGCCAAAATAACGAAAATCTGTGATCACTTCTAAAAATTTTTATATGAAAAACTTTAAATGCGTTTTTCTGGTAAACTAGAAGAGCTAGAGCCAAAATAACGAAAATCTGTGATCACTTCTAAAAATTGGATTTTCTTAGGATTTTTATATGAAAAACTTTAAATGCGTTTTTCTTGTAAACTAGAAGAGCTAGAGCCAAAATTACGAAAATCTGTGATCACTTCTAAAAATTGGATTTTCTTAGGATTTTTATATGAAAAACTTTAAATGCGTTTTTCTTGAAAACTAGAAGAGCTAGAGCCAAAATTACGAAAATCTGTGATCACTTCTAAAAATTGGATTTTCTTAGGATTTTTATATGAAAAACTTTAAATGCGTTTTTCTTGTAAACTAGAAGAGCTAGAGCCAAAATTACGAAAATCTGTGATCACTTCTAAAAATTTTTATATGAAAAACTTTAAATGCGTTTTTCTTGTAAACTAGAAGAGCTAGAGCCAAAATAACGAAAATCTGTGATCACTTCTAAAAATTGGACTTTCTTAGGATTTTTATATGAAAAACTTTAAATGCGTTTTTCTTGTAAACTAGAAGAGCTAGAGCCAAAATAACGAAAATCGGTGATCACTTCTAAAAATTGGATTTTCTAAGGATTTTTATATGAAAAACTTTAAATGCGTTTTTCTTGTAAACTAGAAGAGCTAGAGCCAAAATAACGAAAATCTGTGATCACTTCTAAAAATTGGACTTTCTTAGGATTTTTATATGAAAAACTTTAAATGCGTTTTTCTTGTAAACTAGAAGAGCTAGAGCCAAAATTACGAAAATCTGTGATCACTTCTAAAAATTTTTATATGAAAAACTTTAAATGCGTTTTTCTTGTAAACTAGAAGAGCTAGAGCCAAAATAACGAAAATCTGTGATCACTTCTAAAAATTGGACTTTCTTAGGATTTTTATATGAAAAACTTTAAATGCATTTTTCTTGTAAACTAGAAGAGCTAGAGCCAAAATAACGAAAATCTGTGATCACTTCTAAAAATTTTTATATGAAAAACTTTAAATGCGTTTTTCTGGTAAACTAGAAGAGCTAGAGCCAAAATAACGAAAATCTGTGATCACTTCTAAAAATTGGACTTTCTTAGGATTTTTATATGAAAAACTTTAAATGCGTTTTTCTTGTAAACTAGAAGAGCTAGAGCCAAAATAACGAAAATCTGTGATCACTTCTAAAAATTGGATTTTCTTAGGATTTTTATATGAAAAACTTTAAATGCGTTTTTCTTGTAAACTAGAAGAGCTAGAGCCAAAATTACGAAAATCTGTGATCACTTCTAAAAATTGGATTTTCTTAGGATTTTTATATGAAAAACTTTAAATGCGTTTTTCTTGAAAACTAGAAGAGCTAGAGCCAAAATTACGAAAATCTGTGATCACTTCTAAAAATTGGATTTTCTTAGGATTTTTATATGAAAAACTTTAAATGCGTTTTTCTTGTAAACTAGAAGAGCTAGAGCCAAAATTACGAAAATCTGTGATCACTTCTAAAAATTTTTATATGAAAAACTTTAAATGCGTTTTTCTTGTAAACTAGAAGAGCTAGAGCCAAAATAACGAAAATCTGTGATCACTTCTAAAAATTGGACTTTCTTAGGATTTTTATATGAAAAACTTTAAATGCGTTTTTCTTGTAAACTAGAAGAGCTAGAGCCAAAATAACGAAAATCGGTGATCACTTCTAAAAATTGGATTTTCTAAGGATTTTTATATGAAAAACTTTAAATGCGTTTTTCTTGTAAACTAGAAGAGCTAGAGCCAAAATAACGAAAATCTGTGATCACTTCTAAAAATTGGACTTTCTTAGGATTTTTATATGAAAAACTTTAAATGCGTTTTTCTTGTAAACTAGAAGAGCTAGAGCCAAAATTACGAAAATCTGTGATCACTTCTAAAAATTTTTATATGAAAAACTTTAAATGCGTTTTTCTTGTAAACTAGAAGAGCTAGAGCCAAAATAACGAAAATCTGTGATCACTTCTAAAAATTGGACTTTCTTAGGATTTTTATATGAAAAACTTTAAATGCGTTTTTCTTGTAAACTAGAAGAGCTAGAGCCAAAATAACGAAAATCTGTGATCACTTCTAAAAATTTTTATATGAAAAACTTTAAATGCGTTTTTCTGGTAAACTAGAAGAGCTAGAGCCAAAATAACGAAAATCTGTGATCACTTCTAAAAATTGGACTTTCTTAGGATTTTTATATGAAAAACTTTAAATGCGTTTTTCTTGTAAACTAGAAGAGCTAGAGCCAAAATAACGAAAATCTGTGATCACTTCTAAAAATTGGATTTTCTTAGGATTTTTATATGAAAAACTTTAAATGCGTTTTTCTTGTAAACTAGAAGAGCTAGAGCCAAAATTACGAAAATCTGTGATCACTTCTAAAAATTGGATTTTCTTAGGATTTTTATATGAAAAACTTTAAATGCGTTTTTCTTGAAAACTAGAAGAGCTAGAGCCAAAATTACGAAAATCTGTGATCACTTCTAAAAATTGGATTTTCTTAGGATTTTTATATGAAAAACTTTAAATGCGTTTTTCTTGTAAACTAGAAGAGCTAGAGCCAAAATAACGAAAATCGGTGATCACTTCTAAAAATTGGATTTTCTAAGGATTTTTATATGAAAAACTTTAAATGCGTTTTTCTTGTAAACTAGAAGAGCTAGAGCCAAAATAACGAAAATCTGTGATCACTTCTAAAAATTGGACTTTCTTAGGATTTTTATATGAAAAACTTTAAATGCGTTTTTCTTGTAAACTAGAAGAGCTAGAGCCAAAATTACGAAAATCTGTGATCACTTCTAAAAATTTTTATATGAAAAACTTTAAATGCGTTTTTCTTGTAAACTAGAAGAGCTAGAGCCAAAATAACGAAAATCTGTGATCACTTCTAAAAATTGGACTTTCTTAGGATTTTTATATGAAAAACTTTAAATGCGTTTTTCTTGTAAACTAGAAGAGCTAGAGCCAAAATAACGAAAATCGGTGATCACTTCTAAAAATTGGATTTTCTAAGGATTTTTATATGAAAAACTTTAAATGCGTTTTTCTTGTAAACTAGAAGAGCTAGAGCCAAAATAACGAAAATCTGTGATCACTTCTAAAAATTGGACTTTCTTAGGATTTTTATATGAAAAACTTTAAATGCGTTTTTCTTGTAAACTAGAAGAGCTAGAGCCAAAATTACGAAAATCTGTGATCACTTCTAAAAATTTTTATATGAAAAACTTTAAATGCGTTTTTCTTGTAAACTAGAAGAGCTAGAGCCAAAATAACGAAAATCTGTGATCACTTCTAAAAATTGGACTTTCTTAGGATTTTTATATGAAAAACTTTAAATGCGTTTTTCTTGTAAACTAGAAGAGCTAGAGCCAAAATAACGAAAATCTGTGATCACTTCTAAAAATTTTTATATGAAAAACTTTAAATGCGTTTTTCTGGTAAACTAGAAGAGCTAGAGCCAAAATAACGAAAATCTGTGATCACTTCTAAAAATTGGACTATGTTAGGATTTTTATATGAAAAACTTTAAATGCGTTTTTCTTGTAAACTAGAAGAGCTAGAGCCAAAATAACGAAAATCTGTGATCACTTCTAAAAATTGGATTTTCTTAGGATTTTTATATGAAAAACTTTAAATGCGTTTTTCTTGTAAACTAGAAGAGCTAGAGCCAAAATTACGAAAATCTGTGATCACTTCTAAAAATTGGATTTTCTTAGGATTTTTATATGAAAAACTTTAAATGCGTTTTTCTTGAAAACTAGAAGAGCTAGAGCCAAAATTACGAAAATCTGTGATCACTTCTAAAAATTGGATTTTCTTAGGATTTTTATATGAAAAACTTTAAATGCGTTTTTCTTGTAAACTAGAAGAGCTAGAGCCAAAATAACGAAAATCGGTGATCACTTCTAAAAATTGGATTTTCTAAGGATTTTTATATGAAAAACTTTAAATGCGTTTTTCTTGTAAACTAGAAGAGCTAGAGCCAAAATAACGAAAATCTGTGATCACTTCTAAAAATTGGACTTTCTTAGGATTTTTATATGAAAAACTTTAAATGCGTTTTTCTTGTAAACTAGAAGAGCTAGAGCCAAAATTACGAAAATCTGTGATCACTTCTAAAAATTTTTATATGAAAAACTTTAAATGCGTTTTTCTTGTAAACTAGAAGAGCTAGAGCCAAAATAACGAAAATCTGTGATCACTTCTAAAAATTGGACTTTCTTAGGATTTTTATATGAAAAACTTTAAATGCGTTTTTCTTGTAAACTAGAAGAGCTAGAGCCAAAATAACGAAAATCGGTGATCACTTCTAAAAATTGGATTTTCTAAGGATTTTTATATGAAAAACTTTAAATGCGTTTTTCTTGTAAACTAGAAGAGCTAGAGCCAAAATAACGAAAATCTGTGATCACTTCTAAAAATTGGACTTTCTTAGGATTTTTATATGAAAAACTTTAAATGCGTTTTTCTTGTAAACTAGAAGAGCTAGAGCCAAAATTACGAAAATCTGTGATCACTTCTAAAAATTTTTATATGAAAAACTTTAAATGCGTTTTTCTTGTAAACTAGAAGAGCTAGAGCCAAAATAACGAAAATCTGTGATCACTTCTAAAAATTGGACTTTCTTAGGATTTTTATATGAAAAACTTTAAATGCGTTTTTCTTGTAAACTAGAAGAGCTAGAGCCAAAATAACGAAAATCTGTAATCACTTCTAAAAATTTTTATATGAAAAACTTTAAATGCGTTTTTCTTGTAAACTAGAAGAGCTAGAGCCAAAATTACGAAAATCTGTGATCACTTCTAAAAATTGGATTTTCTTAGGATTTTTATATGAAAAACTTTAAATGCGTTTTTCTTGAAAACTAGAAGAGCTAGAGCCAAAATTACGAAAATCTGTGATCACTTCTAAAAATTGGATTTTCTTAGTATTTTTATATGAAAAACTTTAAATGCGTTTTTCTTGTAAACTAGAAGAGCTAGAGCCAAAATTACGAAAATCTGTGATCACTTCTAAAAATTGGATTTTCTTAGGATTTTTATATGAAAAACTTTAAATGCGTTTTTCTTGAAAACTAGAAGAGCTAGAGCCAAAATTACGAAAATCTGTGATCACTTCTAAAAATTGGATTTTCTTAGGATTTTTATATGAAAAACTTTAAATGCCTTTTTCTTGTAAACTAGAAGAGCTAGAGCCAAAATTACGAAAATCTGTGATCACTTCTAAAAATTGGATTTTCTTAGGATTTTTATATGAAAAACTTTAAATGCGTTTTTCTTGTAAACTAGAAGAGCTAGAGCCAAAATTACGAAAATCTGTGATCACTTCTAAAAATTGGATTTTCTTAGGATTTTTATATGAAAAACTTTAAATGCGTTTTTCTTGTAAACTAGAAGAGCTAGAGCCAAAATAACGAAAATCTGTCATCACTTCTAAAAATTGGATTTTCTTAGGATTTTTATATGAAAAACTTTAAATGCGTTTTTCTTGTAAACTAGAAGAGCTAGAGCCAAAATAACGAAAATCTGTGATCACTTCTAAAAATTTTTATATGAAAAACTTTAAATGCGTTTTTCTGGTAAACTAGAAGAGCTAGAGCCAAAATAACGAAAATCTGTGATCACTTCTAAAAATTGGATTTTCTTAGGATTTTTATATGAAAAACTTTAAATGCGTTTTTCTTGTAAACTAGAAGAGCTAGAGCCAAAATTACGAAAATCTGTGATCACTTCTAAAAATTGGATTTTCTTAGGATTTTTATATGAAAAACTTTAAATGCGTTTTTCTTGTAAACTAGAAGAGCTAGAGCCAAAATTACGAAAATCTGTGATCACTTCTAAAAATTGGATTTTCTTAGAATTTTTATATGAAAAACTTTAAATGCGTTTTTCTTGTAAACTAGAAGAGCTAGAGCCAAAATTACGAAAATCTGTGATCACTTCTAAAAATTGGATTTTCTTAGGATTTTTATATGAAAAACTTTAATGCGTTTTTCTTGTAAACTAGAAGAGCTAGAGCCAAAATTACGAAAATCTGTGATCACTTCTAAAAATTGGATTTTCTTAGGATTTTTATATGAAAAACTTTAAATGCGTTTTTCTTGTAAACTAGAAGAGCTAGAGCCAAAATTACGAAAATCTGTGATCACTTCTAAAAATTGGATTTTCTTAGGATTTTTATATGAAAAACTTTAAATGCGTTTTTCTCGTAAACTAGAAGAGCTAGAGCCAAAATAACGAAAATCTGTGATCACTTCTAAAAATTTTTATATGAAAAACTTTAAATGCGTTTTTCTGGTAAACTAGAAGAGCTAGAGCCAAAATAACGAAAATCTGTGATCACTTCTAAAAATTGGACTTTCTTAGGATTTTTATATGAAAAACTTTAAATGCGTTTTTCTTGTAAACTAGAAGAGCTAGAGCCAAAATTACGAAAATCTGTGATCACTTCTAAAAATTGGATTTTCTTAGGATTTTTATATGAAAAACTTTAAATGCGTTTTTCTTGTAAACTAGAAGAGCTAGAGCCAACATTACGAAAATCTGTGATCACTTCTAAAAATTGGATTTTCTTAGGATTTTTATATGAAAAACTTTAAATGCGTTTTTCTTGTAAACTAGAAGAGCTAGAGCCAAAATTACGAAAATCTGTGATCACTTCTAAAAATTGGATTTTCTTAGGATTTTTATATGAAAAACTTTAAATGCATTTTTCTTGTAAACTAGAAGAGCTAGAGCCAAAATAACGAAAATCTGTGATCACTTCTAAAAATTGGATTTTCTTAGGATTTTTATATGAAAAACTTTAAATGCGTTTTTCTTGTAAACTAGAAGAGCTAGAGCCAAAATAACGAAAATCTGTCATCACTTCTAAAAATTGGATTTTCTTAGGATTTTTATATGAAAATCTTTAAATGCGTTTTTCTTGTAAACTAGAAGAGCTAGAGCCAAAATAACGAAAATCTGTGATCACTTCTAAAAATTGGATTTTCTTAGGATTTTTATATGAAAAACTTTAAATGCGTTTTTCTTGTAAACTAGAAGAGCTAGAGCCAAAATAACGAAAATCTGTCATCACTTTTAAAAATTGGATTTTCTTATGATTTTTATATGAAAAACTTTAAATGCGTTTTTCTTGTAAACTAGAAGAGCTAGAGCCAAAATAACGAAAATCTGTCATCACTTCTAAAAATTGGATTTTCTTAGGATTTTTATATGAAAAACTTTAAATGCGTTTTTCTTGTAAACTAGAAGAGCTAGAGCCAAAATAACGAAAATCTGTGATCACTTCTAAAAATTGGATTTTCTTAGGATTTTTATATGAAAAACTTTAAATGCGTTTTTCTTGTAAACTAGAAGAGCTAGAGCCAAAATAACGAAAATCTGTCATCACTTCTAAAAATTGGATTTTCTTAGGATTTTTATATGAAAAACTTTAAATGCGTTTTTCTTGTAAACTAGAAGAGCTAGAGCCAAAATAACGAAAATCTGTGATCACTTCTAAAAATTGGATTTTCTTAGGATTCTTATAGGAAAAACTTTTAATGCGTTTTTCTTGTAAACTAGAAGAGCTAGAGCCAAAATAACGAAAATCTGTGATCACTTCTAAAAATTGGATTTTCTTAGGATTTTTATATGAAAAACTTTAAATGCGTTTTTCTTGTAAACTAGAAGAGCTAGAGCCAAAATAACGAAAATCTGTGATCACTTCTAAAAATTGGATTTTCTTAGGATTTTTATATGAAAAACTTTAAATGCGTTTTTCTTGTAAACTAGAAGAGCTAGAGCCAAAATAACGAAAATCTGTGATCACTTCTAAAAATTGGATTTTCTTAGGATTTTTATATGAAAAACTTTAAATTCGTTTTTCTTGTAAACTAGAAGAGCTAGAGCCAAAATAACGAAAATCTGTGATCACTTCTAAAAATTGGATTTTCTTAGGATTTTTATATGAAAAACTTTAAATGCGTTTTTCTTGTAAACTAGAAGAGCTAGAGCCAAAATAACGAAAATCTGTGATCAGTTCTAAAAATTGGATTTCCTAAGGATTTTTATATGAAAAACTTTAAATGCGTTTTTCTTGTAAACTACAAGAGCTAGAGCCAAAATAACGAAAATCTCTGATCACTTCTAAAAATTGGATTTTCTAAGGATTTTTATATGAAAAACTTTAAATGCGTTTTTCTTGTAAACTAGAAGAGCTAGAGCCAAAATAACGAAAATCTGTGATCACTTCTAAAAATTGGATTTTCTAAGGATTTTTATATGAAAAACTTTAAATGCGTTTTTCTTGTAAACTAGAAGAGCTAGAGCCAAAATAACGAAAATCTGTGATCACTTCTAAAAATTGGATTTTCTTAGGATTTTTATATGAAAAACTTTAAATGCGTTTTTCTTGTAAACTAGAAGAGCTAGAGCCAAAATAACGAAAATCTGTGATCAGTTCTAAAAATTGGATTTCCTAAGGATTTTTATATGAAAAACTTTAAATGCGTTTTTCTTGTAAACTACAAGAGCTAGAGCCAAAATAACGAAAATCTCTGATCACTTCTAAAAATTGGATTTTCTAAGGATTTTTATATGAAAAACTTTAAATGCGTTTTTCTTGTAAACTAGAAGAGCTTAAGCCAAAATAACGAAAATCTGTGATCAGTTCTAAAAATTGGATTTCCTAAGGATTTTTATATGAAAAACTTTAAATGCGTTTTTCTTGTAAACTACAAGAGCTAGAGCCAAAATAACGAAAATCTCTGATCACTTCTAAAATTGGATTTTCTAAGGATTTTTATATGAAAAACTTTAAATGCGTTTTTCTTGTAAACTAGAAGAGCTAGAGCCAAAATAACGAAAATCTGTGATCACTTCTAAAAATTGGATTTTCTTAGGATTTTTATATGAAAAACTTTAAATGCGTTTTTCTTGTAAACTAGAAGAGCTAGAGCCAAAATAACGAAAATCTGTGATCACTTCTAAAAATTGGATTTTCTAAGGATTTTTATATGAAAAACTTTAAATGCGTTTTTCTTGTAAACTAGAAGAGCTAGAGCCAAAATAACGAAAATCTGTGATCACTTCTAAAAATTGGATTTTCTAAGGATTTTTATATGAAAAACTTTAAATGCGTTTTTCTTGTAAACTAGAAGAGCTAGAGCCAAAATAACGAAAATCTGTGATCACTTCTAAAAATTGGATTTTCTTAGGATTTTTATATGAACAACTTTAAATGCGTTTTTCTTGTAAACTAGAAGAGCTAGAGCCAAAATAACGAAAATCTGTGATCAGTTCTAAAAATTGGATTTCCTAAGGATTTTTATATGAAAAACTTTAAATGCGTTTTTCTTGTAAACTACAGGAGCTAGAGCCAAAATAACGAAAATCTCTGATCACTTCTTAAAATTGGATTTTCTTAGGATTTTTATATGAAAAACTTTAAATTCGTTTTTCTTGTAAACTAGAAGAGCTAGAGCCAAAATAACGAAAATCTGTGATCACTTCTAAAAATTGGATTTTCTTAGGATTTTTATATGAAAAACTTTAAATGCGTTTTTCTTGTAAACTAGAAGAGCTAGCGCCAAAATAACGAAAATCTGTGATCACTTCTAAAAATTGAATTTTCTTAGGATTTTTATATGAAAAACTTTAAATTCGTTTTTCTTGTAAACTAGAAGAGCTAGAGCCAAAATAACGAAAATCTGTGATCACTTCTAAAAATTGGATTTTCTTAGGATTTTTATATGAAAAACTTTAAATGCGTTTTTCTTGTAAACTAGAAGAGCTAGAGCCAAAATAACGAAAACCTGTGATCAGTTCTAAAAATTGGATTTCCTAAGGATTTTTATATGAAAAACTTTAAATGCGTTTTTCTTGTAAACTACAAGAGCTAGAGCCAAAATAACGAAAATCTCTGATCACTTCTAAAAATTGGATTTTCTAAGGATTTTTATATGAAAAACTTTAAATGCGTTTTTCTTGTAAACTAGAAGAGCTAGAGCCAAAATAACGAAAATCTGTGATCACTAAAAATTGGATTTTCTAAGGATTTTTATATGAAAAACTTTAATTGCGTTTTTCTTGTAAACTAGAAGAGCTAGAGACAAAATAACGAAAATCTGTGATCACTTCTAAATATTTGATTTTCTAAGGATTTTTATATGAAAAACTTTAAATGCGTTTTTCTTGTAAACTAGAACAGCTAGAGCCAAAATAACGAAAATTTGTGATCACTAAAAATTGGATTTTCTAAGGATTTTTATATGAAAAACTTTAAATGCGTTTTTCTTGTAAACTAGAAGAGCTAGAGCCAAAATAACGAAAATCTGTGATCACATCCAAAAGTTGGATTTTCTAAGGAATTTTATATGAAAAACTTTAATTGCGTTTTTCTTGTAAACTAGAAGAGCTAGAGACAAAATAACGAAAATCTGTGATCACTAAAAATTGGATTTTCTAAGGATTTTTATATGAAAACTTTAAATGCGTTTTTCTTGAAAACTAGAAGAGCTAGAGCCAAAATAACGAAAATCTGTGATCACATCCAAAAATTGGATTTTCTAAGGATTTTTATATGAAAACTTTAAAGCTAGAGCCATAATAACGAAAATCTGTGATCACTTCTAAAAATTGGATTTTCTTAGGATTCTTATAGGAAAAACTTTAAATGCGTTTTTCTTGTAAACTAGAAGAGCTAGAGCCAAAATAACGAAAATCTGTGATCACTTCTAAAAATTGGATTTTCTTAGGATTTTTATATGAAAAACTTTAAATGCGTTTTTCTTGTAAACTAGAAGAGCTAGAGCCAAAATAACGAAAATCTGTGATCACTTCTAAAAATTGGATTTTCTTAGGATTTTTATATGAAAAACTTTAAATTCGTTTTTCTTGTAAACTAGAAGAGCTAGAGCCAAAATAACGAAAATCTGTGATCACTTCTAAAAATTGGATTTTCTTAGGATTTTTATATGAAAAACTTTAAATGCGTTTTTCTTGTAAACTAGAAGAGCTAGAGCCAAAATAACGAAAATCTGTGATCAGTTCTAAAAATTGGATTTCCTAAGGATTTTTATATGAAAAACTTTAAATGCGTTTTTCTTGTAAACTACAAGAGCTAGAGCCAAAATAACGAAAATCTCTGATCACTTCTAAAAATTGGATTTTCTAAGGATTTTTATATGAAAAACTTTAAATGCGTTTTTCTTGTAAACTAGAAGAGCTAGAGCCAAAATAACGAAAATCTGTGATCACTTCTAAAAATTGGATTTTCTAAGGATTTTTATATGAAAAACTTTAAATGCGTTTTTCTTGTAAACTAGAAGAGCTAGAGCCAAAATAACGAAAATCTGTGATCACTTCTAAAAATTGGATTTTCTTAGGATTTTTATATGAAAAACTTTAAATGCGTTTTTCTTGTAAACTAGAAGAGCTAGAGCCAAAATAACGAAAATCTGTGATCAGTTCTAAAAATTGGATTTCCTAAGGATTTTTATATGAAAAACTTTAAATGCGTTTTTCTTGTAAACTACAAGAGCTAGAGCCAAAATAACGAAAATCTCTGATCACTTCTAAAAATTGGATTTTCTAAGGATTTTTATATGAAAAACTTTAAATGCGTTTTTCTTGTAAACTAGAAGAGCTAGAGCCAAAATAACGAAAATCTGTGATCAGTTCTAAAAATTGGATTTCCTAAGGATTTTTATATGAAAAACTTTAAATGCGTTTTTCTTGTAAACTACAAGAGCTAGAGCCAAAATAACGAAAATCTCTGATCACTTCTAAAAATTGGATTTTCTAAGGATTTTTATATGAAAAACTTTAAATGCGTTTTTCTTGTAAACTAGAAGAGCTAGAGCCAAAATAACGAAAATCTGTGATCAGTTCTAAAAATTGGATTTCCTAAGGATTTTTATATGAAAAACTTTAAATGCGTTTTTCTTGTAAACTACAAGAGCTAGAGCCAAAATAACGAAAATCTCTGATCACTTCTAAAAATTGGATTTTCTTAGGATTTTTATATGAAAAACTTTAAATGCGTTTTTCTAGTAAACTAGAAGAGCTAGAGCCAAAATAACGAAAATCTGTGATCAGTTCTAAAAATTGGATTTCCTAAGGATTTTTATATGAAAAACTTTAAATGCGTTTTTCTTGTAAACTACAAGAGCTAGAGCCAAAATAACGAAAATCTCTGATCACTTCTAAAAATTGGATTTTCTAAGGATTTTTATATGAAAAACTTTAAATGCGTTTTTCTTGTAAACTAGAAGAGCTAGAGCCAAAATAACGAAAATCTGTGATCAGTTCTAAAAATTGGATTTCCTAAGGATTTTTATATGAAAAACTTTAAATGCGTTTTTCTTGTAAACTACAAGAGCTAGAGCCAAAATAACGAAAATCTCTGATCACTTCTAAAAATTGGATTTTCTAAGGATTTTTATATGAAAAACTTTAAATGCGTTTTTCTTGTAAACTAGAAGAGCTAGAGCCAAAATAACGAAAATCTGTGATCACTTCTAAAAATTGGATTTTCTTAGGATTTTTATATGAAAAACTTTAAATGCGTTTTTCTTGTAAACTAGAAGAGCTAGAGCCAAAATAACGAAAATCTGTGATCACTTCTAAAAATTGGATTTTCTAAGGATTTTTATATGAAAAACTTTAAATGCGTTTTTCTTGTAAACTAGAAGAGCTAGAGCCAAAATAACGAAAATCTGTGATCACTTCTAAAAATTGGATTTTCTAAGGATTTTTATATGAAAAACTTTAAATGCGTTTTTCTTGTAAACTAGAAGAGCTAGAGCCAAAATAACGAAAATCTGTGATCACTTCTAAAAATTGGATTTTCTTAGGATTTTTATATGAAAAACTTTAAATGCGTTTTTCTTGTAAACTAGAAGAGCTAGAGCCAAAATAACGAAAATCTGTGATCAGTTCTAAAAATTGGATTTCCTAAGGATTTTTATATGAAAAACTTTAAATGCGTTTTTCTTGTAAACTACAAGAGCTAGAGCCAAAATAACGAAAATCTGTGATCAGTTCTAAAAATTGGATTTTCTTAGGATTTTTATATGAAAAACTTTAAATGCGTTTTTCTTGTAAACTAGAAGAGCTAGAGCCAAAATAACGAAAATCTGTGATCAGTTCTAAAAATTGGATTTCCTAAGGATTTTTATATGAAAAACTTTAAATGCGTTTTTCTTGTAAACTACAGGAGCTAGAGCCAAAATAACGAAAATCTCTGATCACTTCTAAAAATTGGATTTTCTTAGGATTTTTATATGAAAAACTTTAAATGCGTTTTTCTTGTAAACTAGAAGAGCTAGAGCCAAAATAACGAAAATCTGTGATCAGTTCTAAAAATTGGATTTCCTAAGGATTTTTATATGAAAAACTTTATATGCGTTTTTCTTGTAAACTACAAGAGCTAGAGCCAAAATAACGAAAATCTGTGATCAGTTCTAAAAATTGGATTTTCTTAGGATTTTTATATGAAAAACTTTAAATGCGTTTTTCTTGTAAACTAGAAGAGCTAGAGCCAAAATAACGAAAATCTGTGATCAGTTCTAAAAATTGGATTTCCTAAGGATTTTTATATGAAAAACTTTAAATGCGTTTTTCTTGTAAACTACAGGAGCTAGAGCCAAAATAACGAAAATCTCTGATCACTTCTAAAAATTGGATTTTCTTAGCATTTTTATATGAAAAACTTTGAATGCGTTTTTCTTGTAAACTAGAAGAGCTAGAGCCAAAATAACGAAAATCTGTGATCACTTCTAAAAATTGGATTTTCTTAGGATTTTTATATGAAAAACTTTAAATTCGTTTTTCTTGTAAACTAGAAGAGCTAGAGCCAAAATAACGAAAATCTGTGATCACTTCTAAAAATTGGATTTTCTTAGGATTTTTATATGAAAAACTTTAAATGCGTTTTTCTTGTAAACTAGAAGAGCTAGAGCCAAAATAACGAAAATCTGTGATCACTTCTAAAAATTGGATTTTCTTAGGATTTTTATATGAAAAACTTTAAATTCATTTTTCTTGTAAACTAGAAGAGCTAGAGCCAAAATAACGAAAATCTGTGATCACTTCTAAAAATTGGATTTTCTTAGGATTTTTATATGAATAACTTTAAATGCGTTTTTCTTGTAAACTAGAAGAGCTAGAGCCAAAATAACGAAAATCTGTGATCAGTTCTAAAAATTGGATTTCCTAAGGATTTTTAAATGAAAAAATTTAAATGCGTTTTTCTTGTAAACTACAAGAGCTAGAGCCAAAATAACGAAAATCTCTGATCACTTCTAAAAATTGGATTTTCTAAGGATTTTTATATGAAAAACTTTAAATGCGTTTTTCTTGTAAACTAGAAGAGCTAGAGGCAAAATAACGAAAATCTGTGATCACTTCTAAAAATTGGATTTTCTTAGGATTTTTATATGAATAACTTTAAATGCGTTTTTCTTGTAAACTAGAAGAGCTAGAGCCAAAATAACGAAAATCTGTGATCAGTTCTAAAAATTGGATTTCCTAAGGATTTTTAAATGAAAAAATTTAAATGCGTTTTTCTTGTAAACTACAAGAGCTAGAGCCAAAATAACGAAAATCTCTGATCACTTCTAAAAATTGGATTTTCTTAGGATTTTTATATGAAAAACTTTAAATTCATTTTTCTTGTAAACTAGAAGAGCTAGAGCCAAAATAACGAAAATCTGTGATCACTTCTAAAAATTGGATTTCCTAAGGATTTTTATATGAAAAACTTTAAATGCGTTTTTCTTGTAAACTACAAGAGCTAGAGCCAAAATAACGAAAATCTCTGATCACTTCTAAAAATTGGATTTTCTAAGGATTTTTATATGAAAAACTTTAAATGCGTTTTTCTTGTAAACTAGAAGAGCTAGAGCCAAAATAACGAAAATCGGTGATCACTTCTAAAAATTGGATTTTCTAAGGATTTTTATATGAAAAACTTTAAATGCGTTTTTCTTGTAAACTAGAAGAGCTAGAGCCAAAATAACGAAAATCTGTGATCACTTCTAAAAATTGGATTTTCTAAGGATTTTTATATGAAAAACTTTAAATGCGTTTTTCTTGTAAACTAGAAGAGCTAGAGCCAAAATAACGAAAATCTGTGATCACTTCTAAAAATTGGATTTTCTTAGGATTTTTATATGAAAAACTTTAAATGCGTTTTTCTTGTAAACTAGAAGAGCTAGAGCCAAAATAACGAAAATCTGTGATCACTTCTAAAAATTGGATTTTCTTAGGATTTTTATATGAAAAACTTTAAATGCGTTTTTCTTGTAAACTAGAAGAGCTAGAGCCAAAATAACGAAAATCTGTGATCAGTTCTAAAAATTGGATTTCCTAAGGATTTTTAAATGAAAAAATTTAAATGCGTTTTTCTTGTAAACTACAAGAGCTAGAGCCAAAATAACGAAAATCTCTGATCACTTCTAAAAATTGGATTTTCTAAGGATTTTTATATGAAAAACTTTAAATGCGTTTTTCTTGTAAACTAGAAGAGCTAGAGGCAAAATAACGAAAATCTGTGATCACTTCTAAAAATTGGATTTTCTAAGGATTTTTATATGAAAAACTTTAAATGCGTTTTTCTTGTAAACAAGAAGAGCTAGAGCCAAAATAACGAAAATCTGTGATCAGTTCTAAAAATTGGATTTCCTAAGGATTTTTATATGAAAAACTTTAAATGCGTTTTTCTTGTAAACTACAGGAGCTAGAGCCAAAATAACGAAAATCTGTGATCAGTTCTAAAAATTGGATTTCCTATGAAAAACTTTAAATGCGTTTTTCTTGTAAACTACAGGAGCTAGAGCCAAAATAACGAAAATCTCTGATCACTTCTAAAAATTGGATTTTCTAAGGATTTTTATATGAAAAACTTTAAATGCGTTTTTCTTGTAAACTAGAAGAGCTAGAGCCAAAATAACGAAAATCTGTGATCACTTCTAAAAATTGGATTTTCTAAGGATTTTTATATGAAAAACTTTAAATGCGTTTTTCTTGTAAACTAGAAGAGCTAGAGCCAAAATAACGAAAATCTGTGATCACTTCTAAAAATTGGATTTTCTTAGGATTTTTATATGAAAATCTTTAAATGCGTTTTTCTTGTAAACTAGAAGAGCTAGACCCAAAATAACGAAAATCTGTGATCACTTCTAAAAATTGGATTTTCTTAGTATTTTTATAGGAAAAACTTTAAACGCGTTTTTCTTGTAAACTAGAAGAGCTAGAGCCAAAATAACGAAAATCTGTGATCACTTCTAAAAATTGGATTTTCTTAGGATTTTTATATGAAAAACTTTAAATGCGTTTTTCTTGTAAACTAGAAGAGCTAGAGCCAAAATAACGAAAATCTGTGATCACTTCTAAAAATTGGATTTTCTTAGGATTTTTATAGGAAAAACTTTAAATGCGTTTTGCTTGTAAACTAGAAGAGCTAGAGCCAAAATAACGAAAATCTGTGATCACTTCTAAAAATTGGATTTTCTTAGGATTTTTATATGAAAAACTTTAAATGCGTTTTTCTTCTAAACTAGAAGAGCTAGAGCCAAAATAACGAAAATCTGTGATCACTTCTAAAAATTGGATTTTCTTAGGATTTTTATATGAAAAACTTTAAATGCGTTTTTCTTGTAAACTAGAAGAGCTAGAGCCAAAATAACGAAAATCTGTGATCACTTCTAAAAAGTGGATTTTCTTAGGATTTTTATATGAAAAACTTTAAATGCGTTTTTCTTGTAAACTAGCAGAGCTAGAGCCAAAATAACGAAAATCTGTGATCACTTCTAAAACTTGGATTTTCTTAGGATTTTTATATGAAAAACTTTAAATACGTTTTTCTTGTAAACTAGAACACCTAGAGCCAAAATAACGAAAATCTGTGATCACATCCAAAAATTGGATTTTCTAAGGATTTTTATATGAAAAACTTTAAATGCGTTTTTCTTGGAAACTATAAGAGTTAGAGCAAAAATAACGAAAATCTGTGATCACTTCTAAAACTTGGATTTTCTTAGGATTTTTATATGAAAAACTTTAAATACGTTTTTCTTGTAAACTAGAAGAGCTAGAGCCAAAATAACGAAAATCTGTGATCACTAAAAATTGGATTTTCTAAGGATTTTTAAATGAAAAACTTTAAATGCGTTTTTCTTGTAAACTAGAAGAGCTAGAGCCAAAATAACGAAAATCTGTGATCACTAAAAATTTGATTTTCTAAGGATTTTTAAATGAAAAACTTTAAATGCGTTTTGCTTGTAAACTAGAAGAGCTAGAGCCAAAATAACGAAAATCTGTGATCACTTCTAAAAATTGGATTTTCTTAGGATTTTTATATGAAAAACTTTAAATGCGTTTTTCTTCTAAACTAGAAGAGCTAGAGCCAAAATAACGAAAATCTGTGATCACTTCTAAAAATTGGATTTTCTTAGGATTTTTATATGAAAAACTTTAAATGCGTTTTTCTTGTAAACTAGAAGAGCTAGAGCCAAAATAACGAAAATCTGTGATCACTTCTAAAAATTGGATTTTCTTAGGATTTTTATATGAAAAACTTTAAATGCGTTTTTCTTCTAAACTAGAAGAGCTAGAGCCAAAATAACGAAAATCTGTGATCACTTCTAAAAATTGGATTTTCTTAGGATTTTTATATGAAAAACTTTAAATGCGTTTTTCTTGTAAACTAGAAGAGCTAGAGCCAAAATAACGAAAATCTGTGATCACTTCTAAAAATTGGATTTTCTTAGGATTTTTATATGAAAAACTTTAAATGCGTTTTTCTTGTAAACTAGAAGAGCTAGAGCCAAAATAACGAAAATCTGTGATCACTTCTAAAACTTGGATTTTCTTAGGATTTTTATATGAAAAACTTTAAATACGTGTTTCTTGTAAACTAGAAGAGCTAGAGCCAAAATAACGAAAATCTGTGATCACTAAAAATGGGATTTTCTAAGGATTTTTAAATGAAAAACTTTAAATGCGTTTTTCTTGTAAACTAGAAGAGCTAGAGCCAAAATAACGAAAATCTGTGATCACTTCTAAAAATTGGATTTTCTTAGGATTTTTATATGAAAAACTTTAAATGCGTTTTTCTTCTAAACTAGAAGAGCTAGAGCCAAAATAACGAAAATCTGTGATCACTTCTAAAAATTGGATTTTCTTAGGATTTTTATATGAAAAACTTTAAATGCGTTTTTCTTGTAAACTAGAAGAGCTAGAGCCAAAATAACGAAAATCTGTGATCACTTCTAAAAATTGGATTTTCTTAGGATTTTTATATGAAAAACTTTAAATGCGTTTTTCTTCTAAACTAGAAGATCTAGAGCCAAAATAACGAAAATCTGTGATCACTTCTAAAAATTGGATTTTCTTAGGATTTTTATATGAAAAACTTTAAATGCGTTTTTCTTGTAAACTAGAAGAGCTAGAGCCAAAATAACGAAAATCTGTGATCACTTCTAAAAATTGGATTTTCTTAGGATTTTTATATGAAAAACTTTAAATGCGTTTTTCTTGTAAACTAGAAGAGCTAGAGCCAAAATAACGAAAATCTGTGATCACTTCTAAAACTTGGATTTTCTTAGGATTTTTATATGAAAAACTTTAAATACGTGTTTCTTGTAAACTAGAAGAGCTAGAGCCAAAATAACGAAAATCTGTGATCACTAAAAATGGGATTTTCTAAGGATTTTTAAATGAAAAACTTTAAATGCGTTTTTCTTGTAAACTAGAAGAGCTAGAGCCAAAATAACGAAAATCTGTGATCACTTCTAAAACTTGGATTTTCTTAGGATTTTTATATGAAAAACTTTAAATACGTGTTTCTTGTAAACTAGAAGAGCTAGAGCCAAAATAACGAAAATCTGTGATCACTAAAAATTGGATTTTCTAAGGATTTTTAAATGAAAAACTGTAAATGCGTTTTTCTTGTAAACTAGAAGAGCTAGAGCCAAAATAACGAAAATCTGTGATCACTTCTAAAAATTGGATTTTCTTAGGAGTTTTATATGAAAAACTTTAAATGCGTTTTTCTTGTAAACTAGAAGAGCTAGAGCCAAAATAACGAAAATCTGTGATCACTTCTAAAAATTGGATTTTCTTAGGATTTTTATATGAAAAACTTTAAATGCGTTTTTCTTGTAAACTAGAAGAGCTAGAGCCAAAATAACGAAAATCTGTGATCACTTCTAAAAATTGGATTTTCTTAGGATTTTTATATGAAAAACTTTAAATGCGTTTTTCTTGTAAACTAGAAGAGCTAGAGCCAAAATAACGAAAATCTGTGATCACTTCTAAAACTTGGATTTTCTTAGGATTTTTATATGAAAAACTTTAAATACGTGTTTCTTGTAAACTAGAAGAGCTAGAGCCAAAATAACGAAAATCTGTGATCACTAAAAATGGGATTTTCTAAGGATTTTTAAATGAAAAACTTTAAATGCGTTTTTCTTGTAAACTAGAAGAGCTAGAGCCAAAATAACGAAAATCTGTGATCACTTCTAAAAATTGGATTTTCTTAGGATTTTTATATGAAAAACTTTAAATGCGTTTTTCTTGTAAACTAGAAGAGCTAGAGCCAAAATAACGAAAATCTGTGATCACTTCTAAAAATTGGATTTTCTTAGGATTTTTATATGAAAAACTTTAAATGCGTTTTTCTTGTAAACTAGAAGAGCTAGAGCCAAAATAACGAAAATCTGTGATCACTTCTAAAAATTGGATTTTCTTAGGATTTTTATATGAAAAACTTTAAATGCGTTTTTCTTCTAAACTAGAAGAGCTAGAGCCAAAATAACGAAAATCTGTGATCACTTCTAAAAATTGGATTTTCTTAGGATTTTTATATGAAAAACTTTAAATGCGTTTTTCTTGTAAACTAGAAGAGCTAGGGCCAAAATAACGAAAATCTGTGATCACTTCTAAAAATTGGATTTTCTTAGGATTTTTATATGAAAAACTTTAAATGCGTTTTTCTTGTAAACTAGAAGAGCTAGAGCCAAAATAACGAAAATCTGTGATCACTTCTAAAACTTGGATTTTCTTAGGATTTTTATATGAAAAACTTTAAATACGTGTTTCTTGTAAACTAGAAGAGCTAGAGCCAAAATAACGAAAATCTGTGATCACTAAAAATGGGATTTTCTAAGGATTTTTAAATGAAAAACTTTAAATGCGTTTTTCTAGTAAACTAGAAGAGCTAGAGCCAAAATAACGAAAATCTGTGATCACTTCTAAAACTTGGATTTTCTTAGGATTTTTATATGAAAAACTTTAAATACGTGTTTCTTGTAAACTAGAAGAGCTAGAGCCAAAATAACGAAAATCTGTGATCACTAAAAATTGGATTTTCTAAGGATTTTTAAATGAAAAACTTTAAATGCGTTTTGCTTGTAAACTAGAAGAGCTAGAGCCAAAATAACGAAAATCTGTGATCACTAAAAATTGGATTTTCTAAGGATTTTTAAATGAAAAACTGTAAATGCGTTTTTCTTGTAAACTAGAAGAGCTAGAGCCAAAATAACGAAAATCTGTGATCACTTCTAAAAATTGGATTTTCTTAGGATTTTTATATGAAAAACTTTAAATGCGTTTTTCTTGTAAACTAGAAGAGCTAGAGCCAAAATAACGAAAATCTGTGATCACTTCTAAAAATTGGATTTTCTTAGGATTTTTATATGAAAAACTTTAAATGCGTTTTTCTTGTAAACTAGAAGAGCTAGAGCCAAAATAACGAAAATCTGTGATCACTTCTAAAAATTGGATTTTCTTAGGATTTTTATATGAAAAACTTTAAATGCGTTTTTCTTGTAAACTAGAAGAGCTAGAGCCAAAATAACGAAAATCTGTGATCACTTCTAAAACTTGGATTTTCTTAGGATTTTTATATGAAAAACTTTAAATACGTTTTTCTTGTAAACTAGAAGAGCTAGAGCCAAAATAACGAAAATCTGTGATCACTAAAAATTGGATTTTCTAAGGATTTTTAAATGAAAAACTTTAAATGCGTTTTGCTTGTAAACTAGAAGAGCTAGAGCCAAAATAACGAAAATCTGTGATCACTAAAAATTGGATTTTCTAAGGATTTTTAAATGAAAAACTTTAAATGCGTTTTTCTTGTAAACTAGAAGAGCTAGAGCCAAAATAACGAAAATCTGTGATCACTTCTAAAAATTGGATTTTCTTAGGATTTTTATATGAAAAACTTTAAATGCGTTTTTCTTGTAAACTAGAAGAGCTAGAGCCAAAATAACGAAAATCTGTGATCACTTCTAAAAATTGGATTTTCTTAGGATTTTTATATGAAAAACTTTAAATGCGTTTTTCTTGTAAACTAGAAGAGCTAGAGCCAAAATAACGAAAATCTGTGATCACTTCTAAAAATTGGATTTTTTTAGGATTTTTATATGAAAAACTTTAAATGCGTTTTTCTTGTAAACTAGAAGAGCTAGAGCCAAAATAACGAAAATCTGTGATCACTTCTAAAACTTGGATTTTCTTAGGATTTTTATATGAAAAACTTTAAATACGTTTTTCTTGTAAACTAGAAGAGCTAGAGCCAAAATAACGAAAATCTGTGATCACTTCTAAAAATTGGATTTTCTTAGGATTTTTATATGAAAAACTTTAAATGCGTTTTTCTTGTAAACTAGAAGAGCTAGAGCCAAAATAACGAAAATCTGTGATCACTTCTAAAACTTGGATTTTCTTAGGATTTTTATATGAATAACTTTAAATACGTTTTTCTTGTAAACTAGAAGAGCTAGAGCCAAAATAACGAAAATCTGTGATCACTAAAAATTGGATTTTCTAAGGATTTTTAAATGAAAAACTTTAAATGCGTTTTTCTTGTAAACTAGAAGAGCTAGAGCCAAAATAACGAAAATCTGTGATCACTTCTAAAAATTGGATTTTCTTAGGATTTTTATATGAAAAACTTTAAATGCGTTTTTCTTGTAAACTAGAAGAGCTAGAGCCAAAATAACGAAAATCTGTGATCACTTCTAAAAATTGGATTTTTTTAGGATTTTTATATGAAAAACTTTAAATGCGTTTTTCTTGTAAACTAGAAGAGCTAGAGCCAAAATAACGAAAATCTGTGATCACTTCTAAAACTTGGATTTTCTTAGGATTTTTATATGAAAAACTTTAAATACGTTTTTCTTGTAAACTAGAAGAGCTAGAGCCAAAATAACGAAAATCTGTGATCACTAAAAATTGGATTTTCTAAGGATTTTTAAATGAAAAACTTTAAATGCGTTTTGCTTGTAAACTAGAAGAGCTAGAGCCAAAATAACGAAAATCTGTGATCACTTCTAAAAATTGGATTTTCTTAGGATTTTTATATGAAAAACTTTAAATGCGTTTTTCTTCTAAACTAGAAGAGCTAGAGCCAAAATAACGAAAATCTGTGATCACTTCTAAAAATTGGATTTTCTTAGGATTTTTATATGAAAAACTTTAAATGCGTTTTTCTTGTAAACTAGAAGAGCTAGAGCCAAAATAACGAAAATCTGTGATCACTTCTAAAAATTGGATTTTCTTAGGATTTTTATATGAAAAACTTTAAATGCGTTTTTCTTGTAAACTAGCAGAGCTAGAGCCAAAATAACGAAAATCTGTGATCACTTCTAAAACTTGGATTTTCTTAGGATTTTTATATGAAAAACTTTAAATACGTTTTTCTTGTAAACTAGAACAGCTAGAGCCAAAATAACGAAAATCTGTGATCACATCCAAAAATTGGATTTTCTAAGGATTTTTATATGAAAAACTTTAAATGCGTTTTTCTTGGAAACTATAAGAGCTAGAGCAAAAATAACGAAAATCTGTGATCACTTCTAAAACTTGGATTTTCTTAGGATTTTTATATGAAAAACTTTAAATACGTTTTTCTTGTAAACTAGAAGAGCTAGAGCCAAAATAACGAAAATCTGTGATCACTTCTAAAAATTGGATTTTCTAAGGATTTTTATATGAAAAACTTTAAATGCGTTTTTCTTCTAAACTAGAAGAGCTAGAGCCAAAATAACGAAAATCTGTGATCACTTCTAAAAATTGGATTTTCTTAGGATTTTTATATGAAAAACTTTAAATGCGTTTTTCTTGTAAACTAGAAGAGCTAGAGCCAAAATAACGAAAATCTGTGATCACTTCTAAAAATTGGATTTTCTTAGGATTTTTATATGAAAAACTTTAAATGCGTTTTTCTTGTAAACTAGAAGAGCTAGAGCCAAAATAACGAAAATCTGTGATCACTTCTAAAACTTGGATTTTCTTAGGATTTTTATATGAAAAACTTTAAATACGTTTTTCTTGTAAACTAGAAGAGCTAGAGCCAAAATAACGAAAATCTGTGATCACTAAAAATTGGATTTTCTAAGGATTTTTAAATGAAAAACTTTAAATGCGTTTTGCTTGTAAACTAGAAGAGCTAGAGCCAAAATAACGAAAATCTGTGATCACTAAAAATTGGATTTTCTAAGGATTTTTAAATGAAAAACTTTAAATGCGTTTTTCTTGTAAACTAGAAGAGCTAGAGCCAAAATAACGAAAATCTGTGATCACTTCTAAAAATTGGATTTTCTTAGGATTTTTATATGAAAAACTTTAAATGCGTTTTTCTTGTAAACTAGAAGAGCTAGAGCCAAAATAACGAAAATCTGTGATCACTTCTAAAAATTGGATTTTCTTAGGATTTTTATATGAAAAACTTTAAATGCGTTTTTCTTGTAAACTAGAAGAGCTAGAGCCAAAATAACGAAAATCTGTGATCACTTCTAAAACTTGGATTTTCTTAGGATTTTTATATGAAAAACTTTAAATACGTTTTTCTTGTAAACTAGAAGAGCTAGAGCCAAAATAACGAAAATCTGTGATCACTAAAAATTGGATTTTCTAAGGATTTTTAAATGAAAAACTTTAAATGCGTTTTTCTTGTAAACTAGAAGAGCTAGAGCCAAAATAACGAAAATCTGTGATCACTTCTAAAAATTGGATTTTCTTAGGATTTTTATATGAAAAACTTTAAATGCGTTTTTCTTGTAAACTAGAAGAGCTAGAGCCAAAATAACGAAAATCTGTGATCACTTCTAAAAATTGGATTTTCTTAGGATTTTTATATGAAAAACTTTAAATGCGTTTTTCTTGTAAACTAGAAGAGCTAGAGCCAAAATAACGAAAATCTGTGATCACTTCTAAAACTTGGATTTTCTTAGGATTTTTATATGAAAAACTTTAAATACGTTTTTCTTGTAAACTAGAAGAGCTAGAGCCAAAATAACGAAAATCTGTGATCACTAAAAATTGGATTTTCTAAGGATTTTTAAATGAAAAACTTTAAATACGTTTTTCTTGTAAACTAGAAGAGCTAGAGCCAAAATAACGAAAATCTGTGATCACTAAAAATTGGATTTTCTAAGGATTTTTAAATGAAAAACTTTAAATGCGTTTTGCTTGTAAACTAGAAGAGCTAGAGCCAAAATAACGAAAATCTGTGATCACTTCTAAAAATTGGATTTTCTTAGGACTTTTATATGAAAAACTTTAAATGCGTTTTTCTTCTAAACTAGAAGAGCTAGAGCCAAAATAACGAAAATCTGTGATCACTTCTAAAAATTGGATTTTCTTAGGATTTTTATATGAAAAACTTTAAATGCGTTTTTCTTGTAAACTAGAAGAGCTAGAGCCAAAATAACGAAAATCTGTGATCACTTCTAAAAATTGGATCTTCTTAGGATTTTTATATGAAAAACTTTAAATGCGTTTTTCTTGTAAACTAGCAGAGCTAGAGCCAAAATAACGAAAATCTGTGATCACTTCTAAAACTTGGATTTTCTTAGGATTTTTATATGAAAAACTTTAAATACGTTTTTCTTGTAAACTAGAACAGCTAGAGCCAAAATAACGAAAATCTGTGATCACATCCAAAAATTGGATTTTCTAAGGATTTTTATATGAAAAACTTTAAATGCGTTTTTCTTGGAAACTATAAGAGCTAGAGCAAAAATAACGAAAATCTGTGATCACTTCTAAAACTTGGATTTTCTTAGGATTTTTATATGAAAAACTTTAAATACGTTTTTCTTGTAAACTAGAAGAGCTAGAGCCAAAATAACGAAAATCTGTGATCACTAAAAATTGGATTTTCTAAGGATTTTTAAATGAAAAACTTTAAATGCGTTTTTCTTGTAAACTAGAAGAGCTAGAGCCAAAATAACGAAAATCTGTGATCACTAAAAATTTGATTTTCTAAGGATTTTTTATTAAAAACTTTAATTGCGTTTTTCTTGTAAACTAGAAGAGCTAGAGACAAAATAACGAAAATCTGTGATCACTTCTAAAAATTGGATTTTCTAAGGATTTTTATATGAAAAACTTTAAATGCGTTTTTCTTGTAAACTAGAACAGCTAGAGCCAAAATAACGAAAATCTGTGATCACTAAAAATTGGATTTTCTAAGGATTTTTATATGAAAAACTTTAAATGCGTTTTTCTTGTAAACTAGAAGAGCTAGAGCCAAAATAACGAAAATCTGTGATCACTTCTAAAAATTGGATTTTCTTAGGATTTTTATATAAAAAACTTTAAATGCGTTTTTCTTGTAAACTAGAAGAGCTAGAGCCAAAATAACGAAAATCTGTGATCACTTCTAAAAATTGGATTTTCTTAGGATTTTTATATGAAAAACTTTAAATGCGTTTTTCTTGTAAACTAGCAGAGCTAGAGCCAAAATAACGAAAATCTGTGATAACTTCTAAAAATTGGATTTTCTTAGGATTTTTATATGAAAAACTTTAAATGCGTTTTTCTTGTAAACTAGAAGAGCTAGAGCCAAAATAACGAAAATCTGTGATCACTTCTAAAAATTGGATTTTCTTAGGATTTTTATATGAAAAACTTTAAATGCGTTTTTCTTGTAAACTAGAAGAGCTAGAGCCAAAATAACGAAAATCTGTGATCACTTCTAAAAATTGGATTTTCTTAGGATTTTTATATGAAAAACTTTAAATGCGTTTTTCTTGTAAACTAGCAGAGCTAGAGCCAAAATAACGAAAATCTGTGATCACTTCTAAAACTTGGATTTTCTTAGGATTTTTATATGAAAAACTTTAAATACGTTTTTCTTGTAAACTAGAAGAGCTAGAGCCAAAATAACGAAAATCTGTGATCACTAAAAATTGGATTTTCTAAGGATTTTTATATGAAAAACTTTAAATGCGTTTTTCTTGTAAACTAGAAGAGCTAGAGCCAAAATAACGAAAATCTGTGATCACTAAAAATTTGATTTTCTAAGGATTTTTTATTAAAAACTTTAATTGCGTTTTTCTTGTAAACTAGAAGAGCTAGAGACAAAATAACGAAAATCTGTGATCACTTCTAAAAATTGGATTTTCTAAGGATTTTTATATGAAAAACTTTAAATGCGTTTTTCTTGTAAACTAGAACAGCTAGAGCCAAAATAACGAAAATCTGTGATCACTAAAAATTGGATTTTCTAAGGATTTTTATATGAAAAACTTTAAATGCGTTTTTCTTGTAAACTAGAAGAGCTAGAGCCAAAATAACAAAAATCTGTGATCACTTCTAAAAATTGGATTTTCTAAGGATTTTTATATGAAAAACTTTAAATGCGTTTTTCTTGTAAACTAGAAGAGCTAGAGCCAAAATAACGAAAATCTGTGATCACTTCTAAGAATTGGATTTTCTTAGGATTTTTATATGAAAAACTTTAAATGCGTTTTTCTTGTAAACTAGAAGAGCTAGAGCCAAAATAACGAAAATCTGTGATCACTTCTAAAAATTGGATTTTCTAAGGATTTTTATATGAAAAACTTTAAATGCGTTTTTCTTGTAAACTAGAAGAGCTAGAGCCAAAATAACGAAAATCTGTGATCACTAAAAATTGGATTTTCTAAGGATTTTTATATGAAAAACTTTAAATGCGTTTTTCTTGTAAACTAGAAGAGCTAGAGCCAAAATAACGAAAATCTGTGATCACTTCTAAAAATTGGATTTTCTAAGGATTTTTATATGAAAAACTTTAAATGCGTTTTTCTTGTAAACTAGAAGAGCTAGAGCCAAAATAACGAAAATCTGTGATCACTAAAAATTTGATTTTCTAAGGATTTTTTATTAAAAACTTTAATTGCGTTTTTCTTGTAAACTAGAAGAGCTAGAGACAAAATAACGAAAATCTGTGATCACTTCTAAAAATTGGATTTTCTAAGGATTTTTATATGAAAAACTTTAAATGCGTTTTTCTTGTAAACTAGAACAGCTAGAGCCAAAATAACGAAAATCTGTGATCACTAAAAATTGGATTTTCTAAGGATTTTTATATGAAAAACTTTAAATGCGTTTTTCTTGTAAACTAGAAGAGCTAGAGCCAAAATAACGAAAATCTGTGATCACTTCTAAAAATTGGATTTTCTAAGGATTTTTATATGAAAAACTTTAAATGCGTTTTTCTTGTAAACTAGAAGAGCTAGAGCCAAAATAACGAAAATCTGTGATCACTTCTAAAAATTGGATTTTCTTAGGATTTTTATATGAAAAACTTTAAATGCGTTTTTCTTGTAAACTAGAAGAGCTAGAGCCAAAATAACGAAAATCTGTGATCACTTCTAAAAATTGGATTTTCTAAGGATTTTTATATGAAAAACTTTAAATGCGTTTTTCTTGTAAACTATAAGAGCTAGAGCCAAAATAACGAAAATCTGTGATCACTAAAAATTTGATTTTCTAAGGATTTTTTATTAAAAACTTTAATTGCGTTTTTCTTGTAAACTAGAAGAGCTAGAGACAAAATAACGAAAATCTGTGATCACTTCTAAAAATTGGATTTTCTAAGGATTTTTATATGAAAAACTTTAAATGCGTTTTTCTTGTAAACTAGAACAGCTAGAGCCAAAATAACGAAAATCTGTGATCACTAAAAATTGGATTTTCTAAGGATTTTTATATGAAAAACTTTAAATGCGTTTTTCTTGTAAACTAGAAGAGCTAGAGCCAAAATAACGAAAATCTGTGATCACTTCTAAAAATTGGATTTTCTAAGGATTTTTATATGAAAAACTTTAAATGCGTTTTTCTTGTAAACTAGAAGAGCTAGAGCCAAAGTAACGAAAATCTGTGATCACTTCTAAAAATTGGATTTTCTTAGGATTTTTATATGAAAAACTTTAAATGCGTTTTTCTTGTAAACTAGAAGAGCTAGAGCCAAAATAACGAAAATCTGTGATCACTTCTAAAAATTGGATTTTCTAAGGATTTTTATATGAAAAACTTTAAATGCGTTTTTCTTGTAAACTAGAAGAGCTAGAGCCAAAATAACGAAAATCTGTGATCACATCCAAAAATTGGATTTTCTAAGGATTTTTATATGAAAACTTTAAATGCGTTTTTCTTGGAAACTAGCAGAGCTAGAGCAAAAATAACGAAAATCTGTGATCACTTCTAAAACTTGGATTTTCTTAGGATTTTTATATGAAAAACTTTAAATACGTTTTTCTTGTAAACTAGAAGAGCTAGAGCCAAAATAACGAAAATCTGTGATCACTAAAAATTGGATTTTCTAAGGATTTTTATATGAAAAACTTTAAATGCGTTTTTCTTGTAAACTAGAAGAGCTAGAGCCAAAATAACGAAAATCTGTGATCACTAAAAATTTGATTTTCTAAGGATTTTTTATTAAAAACTTTAATTGCGTTTTTCTTGTAAACTAGAAGAGCTAGAGACAAAATAACGAAAATCTGTGATCACTTCTAAAAATTGGATTTTCTAAGGATTTTTATATGAAAAACTTTAAATGCGTTTTTCTTGTAAACTAGAACAGCTAGAGCCAAAATAACGAAAATCTGTGATCACTAAAAATTGGATTTTCTAAGGATTTTTATATGAAAAACTTTAAATGCGTTTTTCTTGTAAACTAGAAGAGCTAGAGCCAAAATAACGAAAATCTGTGATCACTTCTAAAAATTGGATTTTCTAAGGATTTTTATATGAAAAACTTTAAATGCGTTTTTCTTGTAAACTAGAAGAGCTAGAGCCAAAATAACGAAAATCTGTGATCACTTCTAAAAATTGGATTTTCTTAGGATTTTTATATGAAAAACTTTAAATGCGTTTTTCTTGTAAACTAGAAGAGCTAGAGCCAAAATAACGAAAATCTGTGATCACTTCTAAAAATTGGATTTTCTTAGGATTTTTATATGAAAAACTTTAAATGCGTTTTTCTTGTAAACTAGAAGAGCTAGAGCCAAAATAACGAAAATCTGTGATCAGTTCTAAAAATTGGATTTCCTAAGGATTTTTATATGAAAAACTTTAAATGCGTTTTTCTTGTAAACTACAAGAGCTAGAGCCAAAATAACGAAAATCTCTGATCACTTCTAAAAATTGGATTTTCTAAGGATTTTTATATGAAAAACTTTAAATGCGTTTTTCTTGTAAACTAGAAGAGCTAGAGCCAAAATAACGAAAATCTGTGATCAGTTCTAAAAATTGGATTTCCTAAGGATTTTTATATGAAAAACTTTAAATGCGTTTTTCTTGTAAACTACAAGAGCTAGAGCCAAAATAACGAAAATCTCTGATCACTTCTAAAAATTGGATTTTCTAAGGATTTTTATATGAAAAACTTTAAATGCGTTTTTCTTGTAAACTAGAAGAGCTAGAGCCAAAATAACGAAAATCTGTGATCACTTCTAAAAATTGGATTTTCTTAGGATTTTTATATGAAAAACTTTAAATGCGTTTTTCTTGTAAACTAGAAGAGCTAGAGCCAAAATAACGAAAATCTGTAATCACTTCTAAAAATTGGATTTTCTTAGAATTTTTATATGAAAAACTTTAAATGCGTTTTTCTTGTAAACTAGAAGAGCTAGAGCCAAAATAACGAAAATCTGTGATCACTTCTAAAAATTGGATTTTCTAAGGATTTTTATATGAAAAACTTTAAATGCGTTTTTCTTGTAAACTAGAAGAGCTAGAGCCAAAATAACGAAAATCTGTGATCACTTCTAAAAATTGGATTTTCTAAGGATTTTTTTATGAAAAACTTTAACTGCGTTTTTCTTGTAAACTAGAAGAGCTAGAGCCAAAATAACGAAAATCTGTAATCACTTCTAAAAATTGGATTTTCTTAGGATTTTTATATGAAAAACTTTAAATGCGTTTTTCTTGTAAACTAGAAGAGCTAGAGCCAAAATAACGAAAATCTGTGATCAGTTCTAAAAATTGGATTTCCTAAGGATTTTTATATGAAAAACTTTAAATGCGTTTTTCTTGTAAACTACAGGAGCTAGAGCCAAAATAACGAAAATCTCTGATCACTTCTAAAAATTGGATTTTCTAAGGATTTTTATATGAAAAACTTTAAATGCGTTTTTCTTGTAAACTAGAAGAGCTAGAGCCAAAATAACGAAAATCTGTGATCACTTCTAAAAATTGGATTATCTTAGGATTTTTATATGAAAAACTTTAAATACGTTTTTCTTGTAAACTAGAACAGCTAGAGCCAAAATAACGAAAATCTGTGATCACATCCAAAAATTGGATTTTCTAAGGATTTTTATATGAAAACTTTAAATGCGTTTTTCTTGGAAACTATAAGAGCTAGAGCAAAAATAACAAAAATCTGTGATCACTTCTAAAAATTGGATTTTCTTAGGATTTTTATATGAAAAACTTTAAATGCGTTTTTCTTGTAAACTAGAAGAGCTAGAGCCAAAATAACGAAAATCTGTGATCACTTCTAAAAATTGGATTATCTTAGGATTTTTATATGAAAAACTTTAAATACGTTTTTCTTGTAAACTAGAACAGCTAGAGCCAAAATAACGAAAATCTGTGATCACATCCAAAAATTGGTTTTTCTAAGGATTTTTATATGAAAACTTTAAATGCGTTTTTCTTGGAAACTATAAGAGCTAGAGCAAAAATAACGAAAATCTGTGATCACTTCTAAAACTTGGATTTTCTTAGGATTTTTATATGAAAAACTTTAAATACGTTTTTCTTGTAAACTAGAAGAGCTAGAGCCAAAATAACGAAAATCTGTGATCACTTCTAAAAATTGGATTTTCTAAGGATTTTTTTATGAAAAACTTTAACTGCGTTTTTCTTGTAAACTAGAAGAGCTAGAGCCAAAATAACGAAAATCTGTAATCACTTCTAAAATTGGATTTTCTAAGGATTTTTATATGAAAAACTTTAAATGCGTTTTTCTTGTAAACTAGAAGAGCTAGAGCCAAAATAACGAAAATCTGTGATCACTTCTAAAAATTGGATTTTCTAAGGATTTTTATATGAAAAACTTTAAATGCGTTTTTCTTGTAAACTAGAAGAGCTAGAGCCAAAATAACGAAAATCTGTGATCACTTCTAAAAATTGGATTTTCTAAGGATTTTTTTATGAAAAACTTTAACTGCGTTTTTCTTGTAAACTAGAAGAGCTAGAGCCAAAATAACGAAAATCTGTAATCACTTCTAAAAATTGGATTTTCTTAGGATTTTTATATGAAAAACTTTAAATGCGTTTTTCTTGTAAACTAGAAGAGCTAGAGCCAAAATAACGAAAATCTGTGATCAGTTCTAAAAATTGGATTTCCTAAGGATTTTTATATGAAAAACTTTAAATGCGTTTTTCTTGTAAACTACAGGAGCTAGAGCCAAAATAACGAAAATCTCTGATCACTTCTAAAAATTGGATTTTCTAAGGATTTTTATATGAAAAACTTTAAATGCGTTTTTCTTGGAAACTATAAGAGCTAGAGCAAAAATAACGAAAATCTGTGATCACTTCTAAAACTTGGATTTTCTTAGGATTTTTATATGAAAAACTTTAAATACGTTTTTCTTGTAAACTAGAAGAGCTAGAGCCAAAATAACGAAAATCTGTGATCACTTCTAAAAATTGGATTTTCTAAGGATTTTTTTATGAAAAACTTTAACTGCGTTTTTCTTGTAAACTAGAAGAGCTAGAGCCAAAATAACGAAAATCTGTAATCACTTCTAAAAATTGGATTTTCTAAGGATTTTTATATGAAAAACTTTAAATGCGTTTTTCTTGTAAACTAGAAGAGCTAGAGCCAAAATAACGAAAATCTGTGATCACTTCTAAAAATTGGATTTTCTAAGGATTTTTATATGAAAAACTTTAAATGCGTTTTTCTTGTAAACTAGAAGAGCTAGAGCCAAAATAACGAAAATCTGTGATCACTTCTAAAAATTGGATTTTCTAAGGATTTTTTTATGAAAAACTTTAACTGCGTTTTTCTTGTAAACTAGAAGAGCTAGAGCCAAAATAACGAAAATCTGTAATCACTTCTAAAAATTGGATTTTCTTAGGATTTTTATATGAAAAACTTTAAATGCGTTTTTCTTGTAAACTAGAAGAGCTAGAGCCAAAATAACGAAAATCTGTGATCAGTTCTAAAAATTGGATTTCCTAAGGATTTTTATATGAAAAACTTTAAATGCGTTTTTCTTGTAAACTACAGGAGCTAGAGCCAAAATAACGAAAATCTCTGATCACTTCTAAAAATTGGATTTTCTAAGGATTTTTATATGAAAAACTTTAAATGCGTTTTTCTTGTAAACTAGAAGAGCTAGAGCCAAAATAACGAAAATCTGTGATCACTTCTAAAAATTGGATTTTCTAAGGATTTTTTTATGAAAAACTATAAATGCGTTTTTCTTGTAAACTAGAAGAGCTAGAGCCAAAATAACGAAAATCTGTGATCAGTTCTAAAAATTGGATTTCCTAAGGATTTTTATATGAAAAACTTTAAATGCGTTTTTCTTGTAAACTACAGGAGCTAGAGCCAAAATAACGAAAATCTCTGATCACTTCTAAAAATTGGATTTTCTAAGGATTTTTATATGAAAAACTTTAAATGCGTTTTTCTTGTAAACTAGAAGAGCTAGAGCCAAAATAACGAAAATCTGTGATCACTTCTAAAAATTGGATTATCTTAGGATTTCTATATGAAAAACTTTAAATACGTTTTTCTTGTAAACTAGAAGAGCTAGAGCCAAAATAACGAAAATCTGTGATCACTTCTAAAAATTGGATTTTCTTAGGATTTTTATATGAAAAACTTTAAATGCGTTTTTCTTGTAAACTAGAAGAGCTAGAGCCAAAATAACGAAAATCTGTGATCACTTCTAAAAATTGGATTTTCTAAGGATTTTTATATGAAAAACTTTAAATGCGTTTTTCTTGTAAACTAGAAGAGCTAGAGCCAAAATAACGAAAATCTGTGATCACTTCTAAAAATTGGATTTTCTAAGGATTTTTTTATGAAAAACTTTAACTGCGTTTTTCTTGTAAACTAGAAGAGCTAGAGCCAAAATAACGAAAATCTGTTATCACTTCTAAAAATTGGATTTTCTTAGGATTTTTATATGAAAAACTTTAAATGCGTTTTTCTTGTAAACTAGAAGAGCTAGAGCCAAAATAACGAAAATCTGTGATCAGTTCTAAAAATTGGATTTCCTAAGGATTTTTATATGAAAAACTTTAAATGCGTTTTTCTTGTAAACTACAGGAGCTAGAGCCAAAATAACGAAAATCTCTGATCACTTCTAAAAATTGGATTTTCTAAGGATTTTTATATGAAAAACTTTAAATGCGTTTTTCTTGGAAACTATAAGAGCTAGAGCAAAAATAACGAAAATCTGTGATCACTTCTAAAACTTGGATTTTCTTAGGATTTTTATATGAAAAACTTTAAATACGTTTTTCTTGTAAACTAGAAGAGCTAGAGCCATAATAACGAAAATCTGTGATCACTTCTAAAAATTGGATTTTCTAAGGATTTTTTTATGAAAAACTTTAACTGCGTTTTTCTTGTAAACTAGAAGAGCTAGAGCCAAAATAACGAAAATCTGTAATCACTTCTAAAAATTGGATTTTCTAAGGATTTTTATATGAAAAACTTTAAATGCGTTTTTCTTGTAAACTAGAAGAGCTAGAGCCAAAATAACGAAAATCTGTGATCACTTCTAAAAATTGGATTTTCTTAGGATTTTTATATGAAAAACTTTAAATGCGTTTTTCTTGTAAACTAGAAGAGCTAGAGCCAAAATAACGAAAATCTGTGATCACTTCTAAAAATTGGATTTTCTAAGGATTTTTATATGAAAAACTTTAAATGCGTTTTTCTTGTAAACTAGAAGAGCTAGAGCCAAAATAACGAAAATCTGTGATCACTTCTAAAAATTGGATTTTCTAAGGATTTTTTTATGAAAAACTTTAACTGCGTTTTTCTTGTAAACTAGAAGAGCTAGAGCCAAAATAACGAAAATCTGTAATCACTTCTAAAAATTGGATTTTCTTAGGATTTTTATATGAAAAACTTTAAATGCGTTTTTCTTGTAAACTAGAAGAGCTAGAGCCAAAATAACGAAAATCTGTGATCAGTTCTAAAAATTGGATTTCCTAAGGATTTTTATATGAAAAACTTTAAATGCGTTTTTCTTGTAAACTACAGGAGCTAGAGCCAAAATAACGAAAATCTCTGATCACTTCTAAAAATTGGATTTTCTAAGGATTTTTATATGAAAAACTTTAAATGCGTTTTTCTTGTAAACTAGAAGAGCTAGAGCCAAAATAACGAAAATCTGTGATCACTTCTAAAAATTGGATTATCTTAGGATTTTTATATGAAAAACTTTAAATACGTTTTTCTTGTAAACTAGAACAGCTAGAGCCAAAATAACGAAAATCTGTGATCACATCCAAAAATTGGATTTTCTAAGGATTTTTATATGAAAACTTTAAATGCGTTTTTCTTGGAAACTATAAGAGCTAGAGCAAAAATAACGAAAATCTGTGATCACTTCTAAAAATTGGATTTTCTTAGGATTTTTATATGAAAAACTTTAAATGCGTTTTTCTTGTAAACTAGAAGAGCTATAGCCAAAATAACGAAAATCTGTGATCACTTCTAAAAATTGGATTATCTTAGGATTTTTATATGAAAAACTTTAAATACGTTTTTCTTGTAAACTAGAACAGCTAGAGCCAAAATAACGAAAATCTGTGATCACATCCAAAAATTGGATTTTCTAAGGATTTTTATATGAAAACTTTAAATGCGTTTTTCTTGGAAACTATAAGAGCTAGAGCAAAAATTACGAAAATCTGTGATCACTTCTAAAACTTGGGTTTTCTTAGGATTTTTATATGAAAAACTTTAAATACGTTTTTCTTGTAAACTAGAAGAGCTAGAGCCAAAATAACGAAAATCTGTGATCACTAAAAATTGGATTTTCTAAGGATTTTTATATGAAAAACTTTAAATGCGTTTTTCTTGTAAACTAGAAGAGCTAGAGCCAAAATAACGAAAATCTGTGATCACATCCAAAAATTGGATTTTCTAAGGATTTTTATATGAAAACTTTAAATGCGTTTTTCTTGAAAACTAGAAGAGCTAGAGCCAAAATAACGGAAATCTGCGATCACATCCAAAAATTGGATTTTCTAAGGATTTTTATATGAAAACTTTAAATGCGTTTTTCTTGGAAACTATAAGAGCTAGAGCAAAAATAACGAAAATCTGTGATCACTTCTAAAAATTGGATTTTCTAAGGATTTTTATATGAAAACTTTAAATGCGTTTTTCTTGAAAACTAGAAGAGCTAGAGCCAAAATAACGAAAATCTGTGATCACATCCAAAAATTGGATTTTCTAAGGATTTTTTTATGAAAACTTTAAATGCGTTTTTCTTGTAAACTAGAAGAGCTAGAGCCAAAATAACGAAAATCTGTGATCACTAAAAATTGGATTTTCTAAGGATTTTTATATGAAAAACTTTAAATGCGTTTTTCTTGTAAACTAGAAGAGCTAGAGCAAAAATAACGAAAATCTGTGATCACATCCAAAAATTGGATTTTCTAAGGATTTTTATATGAAAACTTTAAATGCGTTTTTCTTGAAAACTAGAAGAGCTAGAGCCAAAATAACGAAAATCTGCGATCACATCCAAAAATTGGATTTTCTAAGGATTTTTATATGAAAACTTTAAATGCGTTTTTCTTGGAAACTATAAGAGCTAGAGCAAAAATAACGAAAATCTGTGATCACTTCTAAAAATTGGATTTTCTAAGGATTTTTATATGAAAACTTTAAATGCGTTTTTCTTGAAAACTAGAAGAGCTAGAGCCAAAATAACGAAAATCTGTGATCACTAAAAATTTGATTTTCTAAGGATTTTTTATTAAAAACTTTAATTGCGTTTTTCTTGTAAACTAGAAGAGCTAGAGACAAAATAACGAAAATTTGTGATCACTTCTAAAAATTGGATTTTCTAAGGATTTTTATATGAAAAACTTTAAATGCGTTTTTCTTGTAAACTAGAACAGCTAGAGCCAAAATAACGAAAATCTGTGATCACTAAAAATTGGATTTTCTAAGGATTTTTATATGAAAAACTTTAAATGCGTTTTTCTTGTAAACTAGAAGAGCTAGAGCCAAAATAACGAAAATCTGTGATCACATCCAAAAATTGGATTTTCTAAGGATTTTTATATGAAAACTTTAAATGCGTTTTTCTTGAAAACTAGAAGAGCTAGAGCCAAAATAACGAAAATCTGCGATCACATCCAAAAATTGGATTTTCTAAGGATTTTTATATGAAAACTTTAAATGCGTTTTTCTTGGAAACTATAAGAGCTAGAGCAAAAATAACAAAAATCTGTGATCACTTCTAAAAATTGGATTTTCTAAGGATTTTTATATGAAAACTTTAAATGCGTTTTTCTTGAAAACTAGAAGAGCTAGAGCCAAAATAACGAAAATCTGTGATCACATCCAAAAATTGGATTTTCAAAGGATTTTTTTATGAAAACTTTAAATGCGTTTTTCTTGTAAACTAGAAGAGCTAGAGCCAAAATAACGAAAATCTGTGATCACTTCTAAAAATTGGATTTTCTTAGGATTTTTATATGAAAAACTTTAAATGCGTTTTTCTTGTAAACTAGAAGAGCTAGAGCCAAAATAACGAAAATCTGTGATCACTTCTAAAAATTGGATTTTCTTAGGATTTTTATATGAAAAACTTTAAATTCGTTTTTCTTGTAAACTAGAAGAGCTAGAGCCAAAATAACGAAAATCTGTGATCACTTCTAAAAATTGGATTTTCTTAGGATTTTTATATGAAAAACTTTAAATTCGTTTTTCTTGTAAACTAGAAGAGCTAGAGCCAAAATAACGAAAATCTGTGATCACTTCTAAAAATTGGATTTTCTTAGGATTTTTATATGAAAAACTTTAAATTCGTTTTTCTTGTAAACTAGAAGAGCTAGAGCCAAAATAACGAAAATCTGTGATCACTTCTAAAAATTGGATTTTCTTAGGATTTTTATATGAAAAACTTTAAATTCGTTTTTCTTGTAAACTAGAAGAGCTAGAGCCAAAATAACGAAAATCTGTGATCACTTCTAAAAATTGGATTTTCTTAGGATTTTTATATGAAAAACTTTAAATTCGTTTTTCTTGTAAACTAGAAGAGCTAGAGCCAAAATAACGAAAATCTGTGATCACTTCTAAAAATTGAATTTTCTTAGGATTTTTATATGAAAAACTTTAAATTCGTTTTTCTTGTAAACTAGAAGAGCTAGAGCCAAAATAACGAAAATCTGTGATCACTTCTAAAAATTGGATTTTCTAAGGATTTTTATATGAAAAACTTTAAATGCGTTTTTCTTGTAAACTAGAAGAGCTAGAGCCAAAATAACGAAAATCTGTGATCACTTCTAAAAATTGGATTTTCTTAGGATTTTTATATGAAAAACTTTAAATGCGTTTTTCTTGTAAACTAGAAGAGCTAGAGCCAAAATAACGAAAATCTGTGATCAGTTCTAAAAATTGGATTTCCTAAGGATTTTTATATGAAAAACTTTAAATGCGTTTTTCTTGTAAACTACAAGAGCTAGAGCCAAAATAACGAAAATCTGTGATCACTTCTAAAAATTGGATTTTCTAAGGATTTTTATATGAAAAACTTTAAATGCGTTTTTCTTGTAAACTAGAAGAGCTAGAGCCAAAATAACGAAAATCTGTGATCACTTCTAAAAATTGGATTTTCTAAGGATTTTTATATGAAAAACTTTAAATGCGTTTTTCTTGTAAACTACAAGAGCTAGAGCCAAAATAACGAAAATATGTGATCAGTTCTAAAAATTGGATTTCCTAAGGATTTTTATATGAAAAACTTTAAATGCGTTTTTCTTGTAAACTACAAGAGCTAGAGCCAAAATAACGAAAATCTGTGATCACTTCTAAAAATTGGATTTTCTTAGGATTTTTATATGAAAAACTTTAAATGCGTTTTTCTTGTAAACTAGAAGAGCTAGAGCCAAAATAACGAAAATCTGTGATCACTTCTAAAAATTGGATTTTCTAAAAAATCTGAAATCTGTAATCACTTCTAAAAATTGGATTTTCTTAGGATTTTTATATGAAAAACTTTAAATGCGTTTTTCTTGTAAACTAGAAGAGCTAGAGCCAAAATAACGAAAATATGTGATCAGTTCTAAAAATTGGATTTCCTAAGGATTTTTATATGAAAAACTTTAAATGCGTTTTTCTTGTAAACTACAGGAGCTAGAGCCAAAATAACGAAAATCTCTGATCACTTCTAAAAATTGGATTTTCTAAGGATTTTTATATGAAAAACTTTAAATGCGTTTTTCTTGTAAACTAGAAGAGCTAGAGCCAAAATAACGAAAATCTGTGATCACTTCTAAAAATTGGATTTTCTAAGGATTTTTATATGAAAAACTTTAAATGCGTTTTTCTTGTAAACTAGAAGAGCTAGAGCCAAAATAACGAAAATCTGTGATCACTTCTAAAAATTGGATTTTCTTAGGATTTTTATATGAAAATCTTTAAATGCGTTTTTCTTGTAAACTAGAAGAGCTAGAGCCAAAATAACGAAAATCTGTGATCACTTCTAAAAATTGGATTTTCTTAGGATTTTTATAGGAAAAACTTTAAATGCGTTTTTCTTGTAAACTAGAAGAGCTAGAGCCAAAATAACGAAAATCTGTGATCACTTCTAAAAATTGGATTTTCTTAGGATTTTTATATGAAAAACTTTAAATGCGTTTTTCTTGTAAACTAGAAGAGCTAGAGCCAAAATAACGAAAATCTGTGATCACTTCTAAAAATTGGATTTTCTTAGGATTTTTATAGGAAAAACTTTAAATGCGTTTTGCTTGTAAACTAGAAGAGCTAGAGCCAAAATAACGAAAATCTGTGATCACTTCTAAAAATTGGATTTTCTTAGGATTTTTATATGAAAAACTTTAAATGCGTTTTTCTTGTAAACTAGAAGAGCTAGAGCCAAAATAACGAAAAACTGTGATCACTTCTAAAAATTGGATTTTCTTAGGATTTTTATATGAAAAACTTTAAATGCGTTTTTCTTGTAAACTAGAAGAGCTAGAGCCAAAATAACGAAAATCTGTGATCACTTCTAAAAATTGGATTTTCTTAGGATTTTTATATGAAAAACTTTAAATGCGTTTTTCTTGTAAACTAGCAGAGCTAGAGCCAAAATAACGAAAATCTGTGATCACTTCTAAAACTTGGATTTTCTTAGGATTTTTATATGAAAAACTTTAAATACGTTTTTCTTGTAAACTAGAAGAGCTAGAGCCAAAATAACGAAAATCTGTGATCACTAAAAATTGGATTTTCTAAGGATTTTTATATGAAAAACTTTAAATGCGTTTTTCTTATAACTAGAAGAGCTAGAGCCAAAATAACGAAAATATGTGATCACTAAAAATTTGATTTTCTAAGGATTTTTTATTAAAAACTTTAATTGCGTTTTTCTTGTAAACTAGAAGAGCTAGAGACAAAATAACGAAAATCTGTGATCACTTCTAAAAATTGGATTTTCTAAGGATTTTTATATGAAAAACTTTAAATGCGTTTTTCTTGTAAACTAGAACAGCTAGAGCCAAAATAACGAAAATCTGTGATCACTAAAAATTGGATTTTCTAAGGATTTTTATATGAAAAACTTTAAATGCGTTTTTCTTGTAAACTAGAAGAGCTAGAGCCAAAATAACGAAAATCTGTGATCACTTTTTCTTGTAAACTAGAAGAGCTAGAGCCAAAATAACGAAAATCTGTGATCACTTCTAAAAATTGGATTTTCTTAGGATTTTTATATGAAAAACTTTAAATGCGTTTTTCTTGTAAACTAGCAGAGCTAGAGCCAAAATAACGAAAATCTGTGATCACTTCTAAAAATTGGATTTTCTTAGGATTTTTATATGAAAAACTTTAAATGCGTTTTTCTTGTAAACTAGAAGAGCTAGAGCCAAAATAACGAAAATCTGTGATCACTTCTAAAAATTGGATTTTTTTAGGATTTTTATATGAAAAACTTTAAATACGTTTTTCTTGTAAACTAGAACAGCTAGAGCCAAAATAACGAAAATCTGTGATCACATCCAAAAATTGGATTTTCTAAGGATTTTTATATGAAAACTTTAAATGCGTTTTTCTTGGAAACTATAAGAGCTAGAGCAAAAATAACGAAAATCTGTGATCACTTCTAAAACTTGGATTTTCTTAGGATTTTTATATGAAAAACTTTAAATACGTTTTTCTTGTAAACTAGAAGAGCTAGAGCCAAAATAACGAAAATCTGTGATCACTAAAAATTGGATTTTCTAAGGATTTTTATATGAAAAACTTTAAATGCGTTTTTCTTGTAAACTAGAAGAGCTAGAGCCAAAATAACGAAAATCTGTGATCACTAAAAATTTGGTTTTCTAAGGATTTTTTATTAAAAACTTTAATTGCGTTTTTCTTGTAAACTAGAAGAGCTAGAGACAAAATAACGAAAATCTGTGATCACTTCTAAAAATTGGATTTTCTAAGGATTTTTATATGAAAAACTTTAAATGCGTTTTTCTTGTAAACTAGAAGAGCTAGAGCCAAAATAACGAAAATCTGTGATCACTTCTAAAAATTGGATTTTCTTAGGATTTTTATATGAAAAACTTTAAATGCGTTTTTCTTGTAAACTAGAAGAGCTAGAGCCAAAATAACGAAAATCTGTGATCACTTCTAAAAATTGGATTTTCTTAGGATTTTTATATGAAAAACTTTAAATGCGTTTTTCTTGTAAACTAGAAGAGCTAGAGCCAAAATAACGAAAATCTGTGATCACTTCTAAAAATTGGATTTTTTTAGGATTTTTATATGAAAAACTTTAAATACGTTTTTCTTGTAAACTAGAAGAGCTAGAGCCAAAATAACGAAAATCTGTGATCACTAAAAATTGGATTTTCTAAGGATTTTTATATGAAAAACTTTAAATGCGTTTTTCTTGTAAACTAGAAGAGCTAGAGCCAAAATAACGAAAATCTGTGATCACTTCTAAAAATTGGATTTTCTTAGGATTTTTATATGAAAAACTTTAAATTCGTTTTTCTTGTAAACTAGAAGAGCTAGAGCCAAAATAACGAAAATCTGTGATCACTTCTAAAATTGGATTTTCTTAGGATTTTTATATGAAAAACTTTAAATTCGTTTTTCTTGTAAACTAGAAGAGCTAGAGCCAAAATAACGAAAATCTGTGATCACTTCTAAAAATTGGATTTTCTTAGGATTTTTATATGAAAAACTTTAAATTCGTTTTTCTTGTAAACTAGAAGAGCTAGAGCCAAAATAACGAAAATCTGTGATCACTTCTAAAAATTGAATTTTCTTAGGATTTTTATATGAAAAACTTTAAATTCGTTTTTCTTGTAAACTAGAAGAGCTAGAGCCAAAATAACGAAAATCTGTGATCACTTCTAAAAATTGGATTTTCTAAGGATTTTTATATGAAAAACTTTAAATGCGTTTTTCTTGTAAACTAGAAGAGCTAGAGCCAAAATAACGAAAATCTGTGATCACTTCTAAAAATTGGATTTTCTTAGGATTTTTATATGAAAAACTTTAAATACGTTTTTCTTGTAAACTAGAAGAGCTAGAGCCAAAATAACGAAAATCTGTGATCACTAAAAATTGGATTTTCTAAGGATTTTTATATGAAAAACTTTAAGTGCGTTTTTCTTATAACTAGAAGAGCTAGAGCCAAAATAACGAAAATCTGTGATCCCTTCTAAAAATTGGATTTTCTAAGGATTTTTATATGAAAAACTTTAAATGCGTTTTTCTTGTAAACTAGAAGAGCTAGAGCCAAAATAACGAAAATCTGTGATCACTTCTAAAAATTGGATTTTCTTAGGATTTTTATATGAAAAACTTTAAATGCGTTTTTCTTGTAAACTAGCAGAGCTAGAGCCAAAATAACGAAAATCTGTGATCACTTCTAAAACTTGGATTTTCTTAGGATTTTTATATGAAAAACTTTAAATACGTTTTTCTTGTAAACTAGAACAGCTAGAGCCAAAATAACGAAAATCTGTGATCACATCCAAAAATTGGATTTTCTAAGGATTTTTATATGAAAACTTTAAATGCGTTTTTCTTGGAAACTATAAGAGCTAGAGCAAAAATAACGAAAATCTGTGATCACTTCTAAAACTTGGATTTTCTTAGGATTTTTATATGAAAAACTTTAAATACGTTTTTCTTGTAAACTAGAAGAGCTAGAGCCAAAATAACGAAAATCTGTGATCACTAAAAATTGGATTTTCTAAGGATTTTTATATGAAAAACTTTAAATGCGTTTTTCTTATAACTAGAAGAGCTAGAGCCAAAATAACGAAAATCTGTGATCACTAAAAATTTGATTTTCTAAGGATTTTTTATTAAAAACTTTAATTGCGTTTTTCTTGTAAACTAGAAGAGCTAGAGACAAAATAACGAAAATCTGTGATCACTTCTAAAAATTGGATTTTCTAAGGATTTTTATATGAAAAACTTTAAATGCGTTTTTCTTGTAAACTAGAACAGCTAGAGCCAAAATAACGAAAATCTGTGATCACTAAAAATTGGATTTTGTAAGGATTTTTATATGAAAAACTTTAAATGCGTTTTTCTTGTAAACTAGAAGAGCTAGAGCCAAAATAACGAAAATCTGTGATCACTTCTAAAAATTGGATTTTCTTAGGATTTTATATGAAAAACTTTAAATGCGTTTTTCTTGTAAACTAGCAGAGCTAGAGCCAAAATAACGAAAATCTGTGATCACTTCTAAAATTGGATTTTCTTAGGATTTTTATATGAAAAACTTTAAATACGTTTTTCTTGTAAACTAGAAGAGCTAGAGCCAAAATAACGAAAATCTGTGATCACATCCGAAAATTGGATTTTCTAAGGATTTTTATATGAAAACTTTAAATGCGTTTTTCTTGGAAACTATAAGAGCTAGAGCAAAAATAACGAAAATCTGTGATCACTTCTAAAACTTGGATTTTCTTAGGATTTTTATATGAAAAACTTTAAATACGTTTTTCTTGTAAACTAGAAGAGCTAGAGCCAAAATAACGAAAATCTGTGATCACTAAAAATTGGATTTTCTAAGGATTTTTATATGAAAAACTTTAAATGCGTTTTTCTTGTAAACTAGAAGAGCTAGAGCCAAAATAACGAAAATCTGTGATCACTAAAAATTTGGTTTTCTAAGGATTTTTTATTAAAAACTTTAATTGCGTTTTTCTTGTAAACTAGAAGAGCTAGAGACAAAATAACGAAAATCTGTGATCACTTCTAAAAATTGGATTTTCTAAGGATTTTTATATGAAAAACTTTAAATGCGTTTTTCTTGTAAACTAGAAGAGCTAGAGCCAAAATAACGAAAATCTGTGATCACTTCTAAAAATTGGATTTTCTTAGGATTTTTATATGAAAAACTTTAAATGCGTTTTTCTTGTAAACTAGAAGAGCTAGAGCCAAAATAACGAAAATCTGTGATCACTTCTAAAAATTGGATTTTCTTAGGATTTTTATATGAAAAACTTTAAATGCGTTTTTCTTGTAAACTAGAAGAGCTAGAGCCAAAATAACGAAAATCTGTGATCACTTCTAAAAATTGGATTTTTTTAGGATTTTTATATGAAAAACTTTAAATACGTTTTTCTTGTAAACTAGAAGAGCTAGAGCCAAAATAACGAAAATCTGTGATCACTAAAAATTGGATTTTCTAAGGATTTTTATATGAAAAACTTTAAATGCGTTTTTCTTGTAAACTAGAAGAGCTAGAGCCAAAATAACGAAAATCTGTGATCACTTCTAAAAATTGGATTTTCTTAGGATTTTTATATGAAAAACTTTAAATTCGTTTTTCTTGTAAACTAGAAGAGCTAGAGCCAAAATAACGAAAATCTGTGATCACTTCTAAAAATTGGATTTTCTTAGGATTTTTATATGAAAAACTTTAAATTCGTTTTTCTTGTAAACTAGAAGAGCTAGAGCCAAAATAACGAAAATCTGTGATCACTTCTAAAAATTGGATTTTCTTAGGATTTTTATATGAAAAACTTTAAATTCGTTTTTCTTGTAAACTAGAAGAGCTAGAGCCAAAATAACGAAAATCTGTGATCACTTCTAAAAATTGAATTTTCTTAGGATTTTTATATGAAAAACTTTAAATTCGTTTTTCTTGTAAACTAGAAGAGCTAGAGCCAAAATAACGAAAATCTGTGATCACTTCTAAAAATTGGATTTTCTAAGGATTTTTATATGAAAAACTTTAAATGCGTTTTTCTTGTAAACTAGAAGAGCTAGAGCCAAAATAACGAAAATCTGTGATCACTTCTAAAAATTGGATTTTCTTAGGATTTTTATATGAAAAACTTTAAATGCGTTTTTCTTGTAAACTAGAAGAGCTAGAGCCAAAATAACGAAAATCTGTGATCAGTTCTAAAAATTGGATTTCCTAAGGATTTTTATATGAAAAACTTTAAATGCGTTTTTCTTGTAAACTACAAGAGCTAGAGCCAAAATAACGAAAATCTGTGATCACTTCTAAAAATTGGATTTTCTAAGGATTTTTATATGAAAAACTTTAAATGCGTTTTTCTTGTAAACTAGAAGAGCTAGAGCCAAAATAACGAAAATCTGTGATCACTTCTAAAAATTGGATTTTCTAAGGATTTTTATATGAAAAACTTTAAATGCGTTTTTCTTGTAAACTACAAGAGCTAGAGCCAAAATAACGAAAATATGTGATCAGTTCTAAAAATTGGATTTCCTAAGGATTTTTATATGAAAAACTTTAAATGCGTTTTTCTTGTAAACTACAAGAGCTAGAGCCAAAATAACGAAAATCTGTGATCACTTCTAAAAATTGGATTTTCTAAGGATTTTTATATGAAAAACTTTAAATGCGTTTTTCTTGTAAACTACAAGAGCCAAAATAACGAAAATCTCTGATCACTTCTAAAAATTGGATTTTCTAAGGATTTTTATATGAAAAACTTTAAATGCGTTTTTCTTGTAAACTAGAAGAGCTAGAGCCAAAATAACGAAAATCTGTGATCACTTCTAAAAATTGGATTTTCTAAAAAATCTGAAATCTGTAATCACTTCTAAAAATTGGATTTTCTTAGGATTTTTATATGAAAAACTTTAAATGCGTTTTTCTTGTAAACTAGAATAGCTAGAGCCAAAATAACGAAAATATGTGATCAGTTCTAAAAATTGGATTTCCTAAGGATTTTTATATGAAAAACTTTAAATGCGTTTTTCTTGTAAACTACAGGAGCTAGAGCCAAAATAACGAAAATCTCTGATCACTTCTAAAAATTGGATTTTCTAAGGATTTTTATATGAAAAACTTTAAATGCGTTTTTCCTGTAAACTAGAAGAGCTAGAGCCAAAATAACGAAAATCTGTGATCACTTCTAAAAATTGGATTTTCTAAGGATTTTTATATGAAAAACTTTAAATGCGTTTTTCTTGTAAACTAGAAGAGCTAGAGCCAAAATAACGAAAATCTGTGATCACTTCTAAAAATTGGATTTTCTTAGGATTTTTATATGAAAATCTTTAAATGCGTTTTTCTTGTAAACTAGAAGAGCTAGAGCCAAAATAACGAAAATCTGTGATCACTTCTAAAAATTGGATTTTCTTAGGATTTTTATAGGAAAAACTTTAAATGCGTTTTTCTTGTAAACTAGAAGAGCTAGAGCCAAAATAACGAAAATCTGTGATCACTTCTAAAATTTGGATTTTCTTAGGATTTTTATATGAAAAACTTTAAATGCGTTTTTCTTGTAAACTAGAAGAGCTAGAGCCAAAATAACGAAAATCTGTGATCACTTCTAAAAATTGGATTTTCTTAGGATTTTTATAGGAAAAACTTTAAATGCGTTTTGCTTGTAAACTAGAAGAGCTAGAGCCAAAATAACGAAAATCTGTGATCACTTTTTCTTGTAAACTAGAAGAGCTAGAGCCAAAATAACGAAAATCTGTGATCACTTCTAAAAATTGGATTTTCTTAGGATTTTTATATGAAAAACTTTAAATGCGTTTTTCTTGTAAACTAGCAGAGCTAGAGCCAAAATAACGAAAATCTGTGATCACTTCTAAAAATTGGATTTTCTTAGGATTTTTATATGAAAAACTTTAAATGCGTTTTTCTTGTAAACTAGAAGAGCTAGAGCCAAAATAACGAAAATCTGTGATCACTTCTAAAAATTGGATTTTTTTAGGATTTTTATATGAAAAACTTTAAATACGTTTTTCTTGTAAACTAGAACAGCTAGAGCCAAAATAACGAAAATCTGTGATCACATCCAAAAATTGGATTTTCTAAGGATTTTTATATGAAAACTTTAAATGCGTTTTTCTTGGAAACTATAAGAGCTAGAGCAAAAATAACGAAAATCTGTGATCACTTCTAAAACTTGGATTTTCTTAGGATTTTTATATGAAAAACTTTAAATACGTTTTTCTTGTAAACTAGAAGAGCTAGAGCCAAAATAACGAAAATCTGTGATCACTAAAAATTGGATTTTCTAAGGATTTTTATATGAAAAACTTTAAATGCGTTTTTCTTGTAAACTAGAAGAGCTAGAGCCAAAATAACGAAAATCTGTGATCACTAAAAATTTGGTTTTCTAAGGATTTTTTATTAAAAACTTTAATTGCGTTTTTCTTGTAAACTAGAAGAGCTAGAGACAAAATAACGAAAATCTGTGATCACTTCTAAAAATTGGATTTTCTAAGGATTTTTATATGAAAAACTTTAAATGCGTTTTTCTTGTAAACTAGAACAGCTAGAGCCAAAATAACGAAAATCTGTGATCACTAAAAATTGGATTTTCTAAGGATTTTTATATGAAAAACTTTAAATGCGTTTTTCTTGTAAACTAGAAGAGCTAGAGCCAAAATAACGAAAATCTGTGATCACATCCAAAAATTGGATTTTCTAAGGATTTTTATATGAAAAACTTTAAGTGCGTTTTTCTTGTAAACTAGAAGAGCTAGAGCCAAAATAACGAAAATCTGTGATCACTTCTAAAAATTGGATTTTCTAAGGATTTTTATATGAAAAACTTTAAATGCGTTTTTCTTGTAAACTAGAAGAGCTAGAGCCAAAATAACGAAAATCTGTGATCACTTCTAAAAATTGGATTTTCTTAGGATTTTTATATGAAAAACTTTAAATGCGTTTTTCTTGTAAACTAGAAGAGCTAGAGCCAAAATAACGAAAATCTGTGATCACTTCTAAAAATTGGATTTTCTTAGGATTTTTATATGAAAAACTTTAAATGCGTTTTTCTTGTAAACTAGAAGAGCTAGAGCCAAAATAACGAAAATCTGTGATCAGTTCTAAAAATTGGATTTCCTAAGGATTTTTATATGAAAAACTTTAAATGCGTTTTTCTTGTAAACTACAAGAGCTAGAGCCAAAATAACGAAAATCTCTGATCACTTCTAAAAATTGGATTTTCTAAGGATTTTTATATGAAAAACTTTAAATGCGATTTTCTTGTAAACTAGAAGAGCTAGAGCCAAAATAACGAAAATCTGTGATCACTTCTAAAAATTGGATTTTCTTAGGATTTTTATATGAAAATCTTTAAATGCGTTTTTCTTGTAAACTAGAAGAGCTAGAGCCAAAATAACGAAAATCTGTGATCACTTCTAAAAATTGGATTTTCTTAGGATTTTTATAGGAAAAACTTTAAATGAGTTTTTCTTGTAAACTAGAAGAGCTAGAGCCAAAATAACGAAAATCTGTGATCACTTCTAAAAATTGGATTTTCTTAGGATTTTTATATGAAAAACTTTAAATGCGTTTTTCTTGTAAACTAGAAGAGCTAGAGCCAAAATAACGAAAATCTGTGATCACTTCTAAAAATTGGATTTTCTTAGGATTTTTATAGGAAAAACTTAAATGCGTTTTGCTTGTAAACTAGAACAGCTAGAGCCAAAATAACGAAAATCTGTGATCACATCCAAAAATTGGATTTTCTTAGGATTTTTATATGAAAAACTTTAAATGCGTTTTTCTTGTAAACTAGCAGAGCTAGAGCCAAAATAACGAAAATCTGTGATCACTTCTAAAACTTGGATTTTCTTAGGATTTTTATATGAAAAACTTTAAATACGTTTTTCTTGTAAACTAGAACAGCTAGAGCCAAAATAACGAAAATCTGTGATCACATCCAAAAATTGGATTTTCTAAGGATTTTTATATGAAAACTTTAAATGCGTTTTTCTTGGAAACTATAAGAGCTAGAGCAAAAATAACGAAAATCTGTGATCACTTCTAAAACTTGGATTTTCTTAGGATTTTTATATGAAAAACTTTAAATACGTTTTTCTTGTAAACTAGAAGAGCTAGAGCCAAAATAACGAAAATCTGTGATCACTAAAAATTGGATTTTCTAAGGATTTTTATATGAAAAACTTTAAATGCGTTTTTCTTGTAAACTAGAAGAGCTAGAGCCAAAATAACGAAAATCTGTGATCGCTTCTAAAAATTGGATTTTCTTAGGATTTTTATATGAAAAACTTTAAATGCGTTTTTCTTGTAAACTAGCAGAGCTAGAGCCAAAATAACGAAAATCTGTGATCACTAAAAATTGGATTTTCTAAGGATTTTTATATGAAAAACTTTAAATGCGTTTTTCTTGTAAACTAGAAGAGCTAGAGCCAAAATAACGAAAATCTGTGATCACTAAAAATTTGATTTTCTAAGGATTTTTTATTAAAAACTTTAATTGCGTTTTTCTTGTAAACTAGAAGAGCTAGAGACAAAATAACGAAAATCTGTGATCACTTCTAAAAATTGGATTTTCTAAGGATTTTTATATGAAAAACTTTAAATGCGTTTTTCTTGTAAACTAGAACAGCTAGAGCCAAAATAACGAAAATCTGTGATCACTAAAAATTGGATTTTCTAAGGATTTTATATGAAAAACTTTAAATGCGTTTTTCTTGTAAACTAGAAGAGCTAGAGCCAAAATAACGAAAATCTGTGATCACATCCAAAAATTGGATTTTCTAAGGATTTTTATATGAAAAACTTTAAATGCGTTTTTCTTGTAAACTAGAACAGCTAGAGCCAAAATAACGAAAATCTGTGATCACTAAAAATTGGATTTTCTAAGGATTTTTATATGAAAAACTTTAAATGCGTTTTTCTTGTAAACTAGAAGAGCTAGAGCCAAAATAACGAAAATCTGTGATCACATCCAAAATTGGATTTTCTAAGGATTTTTATATGAAAAACTTTAATTGCGTTTTTCTTGTAAACTAGAAGAGCTAGAGACAAAATAACGAAAATCTGTGATCACTAAAAATTGGATTTTCTAGGGATTTTTATATGAAAACTTTAAATGCGTTTTTCTTGAAAACTAGAAGAGCTAGAGCCAAAATAACGAAAATCTGTGATCACATCCAAAAATTGGATTTTCTAAGGATTTTTATATGAAAACTTTAAATGCGTTTTTCTTGAAAACTAGAAGAGCTAGAGCCAAAATAACGAAAATCTGTGATCACATCCAAAAATTGGATTTTCTAAGGATTTTTATATGAAAACTTTAAATGCGTTTTTCTTGGAAACTATAAGAGCTAGAGCAAAAATAACGAAAATCTGTGATCACTTCTAAAAATTGGATTTCCTAAGGATTTTTATATGAAAAACTTTAAATGCGTTTTTCTTGTAAACTAGAAGAGCTAGAGCCAAAATAACGAAAATCTGTGATCACTTCTAAAAATTGGATTTCCTAAGGATTTTTATATGAAAAACTTTAAATGCGTTTTTCTTGTAAACTAGAAGAGCTAGAGCCAAATAACGAAAATCTGTGATCACTTCTAAAAATTGGATTTCCTAAGGATTTTTATATGAAAAACTTCAAATGCGTTTTTCTTGTAAACTAGAAGAGCTAGAGCCAAAATAACGAAAATCTGTGATCACTTCTAAAAATTGGATTTCCTAAGGATTTTTATATGAAAAACTTCAAATGCGTTTTTCTTGTAAACTAGAAGAGCTAGAGCCAAAATAACGAAAATCTGTGATCACTTCTAAAAATTGATTTTCTAAGGATTTTTATATGAAAAACTTCAAATGCGTTTTTCTTGTAAACTAGAAGAGCTAGAGCCAAAATAACGAAAATCTGTGATCACTTCTAAAAATTGGATTTCCTAAGGATTTTTATATGAATAACTTTAAATGCGTTTTTCTTGTAAACTAGAAGAGCTAGAGCCCAAATAACGAAAATCTGTGATCACTTCTAAAAATTGGATTTCCTAAGGATTTTTATATGAAAAACTTCAAATGCGTTTTTCTTGTAAACTAGAAGAGCTAGAGCCAAAATAACGAAAATCTGTGATCACTTCTAAAAATTGATTTTCTAAGGATTTTTATATGAAAAACTTCAAATGCGTTTTTCTTGTAAACTAGAAGAGCTAGAGCCAAAATAACGAAAATCTGTGATCACTTCTAAAAATTGGATTTTCTTATGATTTGTATATGAAAAACTTTAAATGCGTTTTTCTTGTAAACTAGAAGAGCTAGAGCCATAATAACGAAAATCTGTGATCACTTCTAAAAATTGGATTTTCTTAGGATTTTTATAGGAAAAACTTTAAATGCGTTTTTCTTGTAAACTAGAAGAGCTAGAGCCAAAATAACGAAAATCTGTGATCACTTCTAAAAATTGGATTTTCTTAGGATTTTTATATGAAAAACTTTAAATGCGTTTTTCTTGTAAACTAGAAGAGCTAGAGCCAAAATAACGAAAATCTGTGATCACTTCTAAAAATTGGATTTTCTTAGGATTTTTATATGAAAAACTTTAAATGCGTTTTTCTTGTAAACTAGAAGAGCTAGAGCCAAAATAACGAAAATCTGTGATCACTTCTAAAAATTGGATTTTCTTAGGATTTTTATATGAAAAATTTTAAATGCGTTTTTCTTGTAAACTAGAAGAGCTAGAGCCAAAATAACGAAAATCTGTGATCACTTCTAAAAATTGGATTTTCTTAGGATTATCAAAAGTAATTTCTTGGGAATACAAAATTTTAATTTAAAAGATTTGTTATTCGTGCTTAATTCCCAGTTTTTATTCTTGATAAAAACACTGAAATTTATTGTTGATGGGATAAGCTATTCCTATGCATTTCACTGGTTGCTTAGGCCAGATCATCAGGAAACTTCATCCATAAACATTTTGGAAAAACTAAAGATATTTAACCAAATAAAACTGTTAAGCGTATAAGAATCATAAGCAACAGCTCTACTTGTAACAATATCAAAGTTTAAACAAAAACATCAACAATGAACAGTAAGTTTATCTCTTCTTACATTCCCCACTACAATTGATTGGAATTCTTCCAACATTAATTGTAGTTGTAAGTAGGTTAAGAAAAAACAAAATGCAAAAAACAACTTGCAAAAGCATGTTGCCAGGTAGTTTTTTTTAGGCCGTGCACTTGCCAGTTTATTATCAAAAGTAATTTCTTGGGAATACAAAATTTTAATTTAAAAGATTTGTTATTCGTGCTTAATTCCCAGTTTTTATTCTTGATAAAAACACTGAAATTTATTGTTGATGGGATAAGCTATTCCTATGCATTTAACTGGTTGCTTAGGCCAGATCATCAGGAAACTTCATCCATAAACATTTTGGAAAAACTAAAGATATTTAACCAAATAAAACTGTTAAGCGTATAAGAATCATAAGCAACAGCTCTACTTGTAACAATATCAAAGTTTAAACAAAAATATCAACAATAAACAGTGAGTTTATCTCTTCTTACATTCCCCACTACAATTGATTGGAATTCTTCCAACATTAATTGTAGTTGTAAGTAGGTTAAGAAAAAACAAAATGCAAAAAACAACTTGCAAAAGCATGTTGCCAGGTAATTTTTTTTTAGGCCGTGCACTTGCCAGTTTATTATCAAAAGTAATTTCTTGGGAATACAAAATTTTAATTTAAAAGATTTGTTATTCGTGCTTAATTCCCAGTTTTTATTCTTGATAAAAACACTGAAATTTATTGTTGATGGGATAAGCTATTCCTATGCATTTCACTGGTTGCTTAGGCCAGATCATCAGGAAACTTCATCCATAAACATTTTGGAAAAACTAAAGATATTTAACCAAATAAAACTGTTAAGCGTATAAAATCATAAGCAACAGCTCTACTTGTAACAATATCAAAGTTTAAACAAAAACATCAACAATAAACAGTGAGTTTATCTCTTCTTACATTCCCCACTACAATTGATTGGAATTCTTCCAACATTAATTGTAGTTGTAAGTAGGTTAAGAAAAAACAAAATGCAAAAAACAACTTGCAAAAGCATGTTGCCAGGTAGTTTTTTTTAGGCCGTGCACTTGCCAGTTTATTATCAAAAGTAAAAAACTACCTGGCAACATGCTTTTGCAAGTTGTTTTTTGCATTTTGTTTTTTCTTAACCTACTTACAACTACAATTAATGTTGGAAGAATTCCAATCAATTGTAGTGGGGAATGTAAGAAGAGATAAACTCACTGTTTATTGTTGATGTTTTTGTTTAAACTTTGATATTGTTACAAGTAGAGCTGTTGCTTATGATTCTTATACGCTTAACAGTTTTATTTGGTTAAATATCTTTAGTTTTTCCAAAATGTTTATGGATGAAGTTTCCTGATGATCTGGCCTAAGCAACCAGTGAAATGCATAGGAATAGCTTATCCCATCAACAATAAATTTCAGTGTTTTTATCAAGAATAAAAACTGGGAATTAAGCACGAATAACAAATCTTTTAAATTAAAATTTTGTATTCCCAAGAAATTACTTTTGATAATAAACTGGCAAGTGCACGGCCTAAAAAAAACTACCTGGCAACATGCTTTTGCAAGTTGGTTTTTGCATTTTGTTTTTTCTTAACCTACTTACAACTACAATTAATGTTGGAAGAATTCCAATCAATTGTAGTTTGGAATGTAAGAAGAGATAAACTCACTGTTTATTGTTGATGTTTTTGTTTAAACTTTGATATTGTTACAAGTAGAGCTGTTGCTTATGATTCTTATACGCTTAACAGTTTTATTTGGTTAAATATCTTTAGTTTTTCCAAAATGTTTATGGATGAAGTTTCCTGATGATCTGGCCTAAGCAACCAGTGAAATGCATAGGAATAGCTTATCCCATCAACAATAAATTTCAGTGTTTTTATCAAGAATAAAAACTGGGAATTAAGCACGAATAACAAATCTTTTAAATTAAAATTTTGTATTCCCAAGAAATTACTTTTGATAATAAACTGGCAAGTGCACGGCCTAAAAAAAACTACCTGGCAACATGCTTTTGCAAGTTGTTTTTTGCATTTTGTTTTTTCTTAACCTACTTACAACTACAATTAATGTTGGAAGAATTCTAATCAATTGTAGTGGGGAATGTAAGAAGAGATAAACTCACTGTTTATTGTTGATGTTTTTGTTTAAACTTTGATATTGTTACAAGTAGAGCTGTTGCTTATGATTCTTATACGCTTAACAGTTTTATTTGGTTAAATATCTTTAGTTTTTCCAAAATGTTTATGGATGAAGTTTCCTGATGATCTGGCCTAAGCAACCAGTGAAATGCATAGGAATAGCTTATCCCATCAACAATAAATTTCAGTGTTTTTATCAAGAATAAAAACTGGGAATTAAGCACGAATAACAAATCTTTTAAATTAAAATTTTGTATTCCCAAGAAATTACTTTTGATAATAAACTGGCAAGTGCACGGCCTAAAAAAAACTACCTGGCAACATGCTTTTGCAAGTTGGTTTTTGCATTTTGTTTTTTCTTAACCTACTTACAACTACAATTAATGTTGGAAGAATTCCAATCAATTGTAGTTTGGAATGTAAGAAGAGATAAACTCACTGTTTATTGTTGATGTTTTTGTTTAAACTTTGATATTGTTACAAGTAGAGCTGTTGCTTATGATTCTTATACGCTTAACAGTTTTATTTGGTTAAATATCTTTAGTTTTTCCAAAATGTTTATGGATGAAGTTTCCTGATGATCTGGCCTAAGCAACCAGTGAAATGCATAGGAATAGCTTATCCCATCAACAATAAATTTCAGTGTTTTTATCAAGAATAAAAACTGGGAATTAAGCACGAATAACAAATCTTTTAAATTAAAATTTTGTATTCCCAAGAAATTACTTTTGATAATAAACTGGCAAGTGCACGGCCTAAAAAAAACTACCTGGCAACATGCTTTTGCAAGTTGTTTTTTGCATTTTGTTTTTTCTTAACCTACTTACAACTACAATTAATGTTGGAAGAATTCCAATCAATTGTAGTGGGGAATGTAAGAAGAGATAAACTCACTGTTTATTGTTGATGTTTTTGTTTAAACTTTGATATTGTTACAAGTAGAGCTGTTGCTTATGATTCTTATACGCTTAACAGTTTTATTTGGTTAAATATCTTTAGTTTTTCCAAAATGTTTATGGATGATGTTTCCTGATGATCTGGCCTAAGCAACCAGTGAAATGCATAGGAATAGCTTATCCCATCAACAATAAATTTCAGTGTTTTTATCAAGAATAAAAACTGGGAATTAAGCACGAATAACAAATCTTTTAAATTAAAATTTTGTATTCCAAAGAAATTACTTTTGATAATAAACTGGCAAGTGCACGGCCTAAAAAAAACTACCTGGCAACATGCTTTTGCAAGTTGTTTTTTGCATTTTGTTTTTTCTTAACCTACTTACAACTACAATTAATGTTGGAAGAATTCCAATCAATTGTAGTGGGGAATGTAAGAAGAGATAAACTCACTGTTTATTGTTGATGTTTTTGTTTAAACTTTGATATTGTTGCAAGTAGAGCTGTTGCTTATGATTCTTATACGCTTAACAGTTTTATTTGGTTAAATATCTTTAGTTTTTCCAAAATGTTTATGGATAAAGTTTCCTGATGATCTGGCCTAAGCAACCAGTGAAATGCATAGGAATAGCTTATCCCATCAACAATAAATTTCAGTGTTTTTATCAAGAATAAGAACTGGGAATTAAGCACGAATAACAAATCTTTTAAATTAAAAATTTTGTATTCCCAAGAAATTACTTTTGATAATAAACTGGCAAGTGCACGGCCTAAAAAAAACTACCTGGCAACATGCTTTTGCAAGTTGTTTTTTGCATTTTGTTTTTTCTTAACCTACTTACAACTACAATTAATGTTGGAAGAATTCCAATCAATTGTAGTGGGGAATGTAAGAAGAGATAAACTCACTGTTTATTGTTGATGTTTTTGTTTAAACTTTGATATTGTTACAAGTAGAGCTGTTGCTTATGATTCTTATACGCTTAACAGTTTTATTTGGTTAAATATCTTTAGTTTTTCCAAAATGTTTATGGATGAAGTTTCCTGATGATCTGGCCTAAGCAACCAGTTAAATGCATAGGAATAGCTTATCCCATCAACAATAAATTTCAGTGTTTTTATCAAGAATAAAAACTGGGAATTAAGCACGAATAACAAATCTTTTAAATTAAAATTTTGTATTCCCAAGAAATTACTTTTGATAATAAACTGGCAAGTGCACGGCCTAAAAAAAACTACCTGGCAACATGCTTTTGCAAGTTGTTTTTTGCATTTTGTTTTTTCTTAACCTACTTACAACTACAATTAATGTTGGAAGAATTCCAATCAATTGTAGTGGGGAATGTGATCACTTCTAAAAATTGGATTTTCTTAGGATTTTTATATGAAAAACTTTAAATGCGTTTTTCTTGTAAACTAGAAGAGCTAGAGCCAAAATAACGAAAATCTGTGAGCACTTCTAAAAATTGGATTTTCTTAGGATTTTTATATGAAAAACTTTAAATGCGTTTTTCTTGTAAACTAGAAGAGCTAGAGCCAAAATAACGAAAATCTGTGATCACTTCTAAAAATTGGATTTTCTTAGGATTTTTATATGAAAAACTTTAAATGCGTTTTTCTTGTAAACTACAAGAGCTAGAGCCAAAATAACGAAAATCTGTGATCACTTCTAAAAATTGGATTTTCTTAGGATTTTTATATGAAAAACTTTAAATGCGTTTTTCTTGTAAACTACAAGAGCTAGAGCCAAAATAACGAAAATCTGTGATCACTTCTAAAAATTGGATTTTCTTAGGATTTTTATATGAAAAACTTTAAATGCGTTTTTCTTGTAAACTAGAAGAGCTAGAGCCAAAATAACGAAAATCTGTGATCACTTCTAAAAATTGGATTTTCTTAGGATTTTTATAGGAAAAACTTTAAATGCGTTTTTCTTGTAAACTAGAAGAGCTAGAGCCAAAATAACGAAAATCTGTGATCACTTCTAAAAATTGGATTTTCTTAGGATTTTTATATGAAAAACTTTAAATGCGTTTTTCTTGTAAACTAGAAGAGCTAGAGCCAAAATAACGAAAATCTGTGATCACTTCTAAAAATTGGATTTTCTTAGGATTTTTATATGAAAAACTTTAAATGCGTTTTTCTTGTAAACTACAAGAGCTAGAGCCAAAATAACGAAAATCTGTGATCACTTCTAAAAATTGGATTTTCTTAGGATTTTTATATGAAAAACTTTAAATGCGTTTTTCTTGTAAACTAGAAGAGCTAGAGCCAAAATAACGAAAATCTGTGATCACTTCTAAAAATTGGATTTTCTTAGGATTTTTATAGGAAAAACTTTAAATGCGTTTTTCTTGTAAACTAGAAGAGCTAGAGCCAAAATAACGAAAATCTGTGATCACTTCTAAAAATTGGATTTTCTTAGGATTTTTATATGAAAAACTTTAAATGCGTTTTTCTTGTAAACTAGAAGAGCTAGAGCCAAAATAACGAAAATCTGTGATCACTTCTAAAAATTGGATTTTCTTAGGATTTTTATATGAAAAACTTTAAATGCGTTTTTCTTGTAAACTAGAAGAGCTAGAGCCAAAATAACGAAAATCTGTGATCACTTCTAAAACTTGGATTTTCTTAGGATTTTTATATGAAAAACTTTAAATGCGTTTTTCTTGTAAACTAGAAGAGCTAGAGCCAAAATAACGAAAATCTGTGATCACTTCTAAAAATTGGATTTTCTTAGGATTTTTATATGAAAAACTTTAAATGCGTTTTTCTTGTAAACTACAAGAGCTAGAGCCAAAATAACGAAAATCTGTGATCACTTCTAAAAATTGGATTTTCTTAGGATTTTTAAAGGAAAAACTTTAAATGCGTTTTTCTTGTAAACTAGAAGAGCTAGAGCCAAAATAACGAAAATCTGTGATCACTTCTAAAAATTGGATTTTCTTAGGATTTTTATATGAAAAACTTTAAATGCGTTTTTCTTGTAAACTAGAAGAGCTAGAGCCAAAATAACGAAAATCTGTGATCACTTCTAAAAATTGGATTTTCTTAGGATTTTTATATGAAAAACTTTAAATGCGTTTTTCTTGTAAACTAGAAGAGCTAGAGCCAAAATAACGAAAATCTGTGATCACTTCTAAAAATTGATTTTCTATGGATTTTTATATAAAAACTTTAAATGCGTTTTTCTTGTAAACTAGAAGAGCTAGATCCAAAATAACGAAAATCTGTGATCACTTCTAAAACTTGGATTTTCTTAGGATTTTTATATGAAAAACTTTAAATGCGTTTTTCTTGTAAACTAGAAGAGCTAGAGCCAAAATAACGAAAATCTGTGATCACTTCTAAAACTTGGATTTTCTTAGGATTTTTATATGAAAAACTTTAAATGCGTTTTTCTTGTAAACTAGAAGAGCTAGAGCCAAAATAACGAAAATCTGTGATCACTTCTAAAAATTGGATTTTCTTAGGATTTTTATATGAAAAACTTTAAATGCGTTTTTCTTGTAAACTAGAAGAGCTAGAGCCAAAATAACGAAAATCTGTGATCACTTCTAAAAATTGATTTTCTATGGATTTTTATATAAAAACTTTAAATGCGTTTTTCTTGTAAACTAGAAGAGCTAGAGCCAAAATAACGAAAATCTGTGATCACTTCTAAAACTTGGATTTTCTTAGGATTTTTATATGAAAAACTTTAAATGCGTTTTTCTTGTAAACTAGAAGAGCTAGAGCCAAAATAACGAAAATCTGTGATCACTTCTAAAACTTGGATTTTCTTAGGATTTTTATATGAAAAACTTTAAATGCGTTTTTCTTGTAAACTAGAAGAGCTAGAGCCAAAATAACGAAAATCTGTGATCACTTCTAAAAATTGGATTTTCTTAGGATTTTTATATGAAAAACTTTAAATGCGTTTTTCTTGTAAACTACAAGAGCTAGAGCCAAAATAACGAAAATCTGTGATCACTTCTAAAAATTGGATTTTCTTAGGATTTTTATAGGAAAAACTTTAAATGCGTTTTTCTTGTAAACTAGAAGAGCTAGAGCCAAAATAACGAAAATCTGTGATCACTTCTAAAAATTGGATTTTCTTAGGATTTTTATATGAAAAACTTTAAATGCGTTTTTCTTGTAAACTAGAAGAGCTAGAGCCAAAATAACGAAAATCTGTGATCACTTCTAAAAATTGGATTTTCTTAGGATTTTTATATGAAAAACTTTAAATGCGTTTTTCTTGTAAACTAGAAGAGCTAGAGCCAAAATAACGAAAATCAGTGATCACTTCTAAAAATTGGATTTTCTTAGGATTTTTATAGGAAACACTTTAAATGCGTTTTTCTTGTAAACTAGAAGAGCTAGAGCCAAAATAACGAAAATCTGTGATCACTTCTAAAAATTGGATTTTCTTAGGATTTTTATATGAAAAACTTTAAATGCGTTTTTCTTGTAAACTAGAAGAGCTAGAGCCAAAATAACGAAAATCTGTGATCACTTCTAAAAATTGGATTTTCTTAGGATTTTTATATGAAAAACTTTAAATGCGTTTTTCTTGTAAACTAGAAGAGCTAGAGCCAAAATAACGAAAATCTGTGATCACTTCTAAAACTTGGATTTTCTTAGGATTTTTATATGAAAAACTTTAAATACGTTTTTCTTGTAAACTAGAACAGCTAGAGCCAAAATAACGAAAATCTGTGATCACTTCTAAAAATTGGATTTTCAAGGATTCTTATATGAAAACTTTAAATGCGTTTTTCTTGAAAACTAGAAGAGCTAGAGCCAAAATAACGAAAATCTGTGATCACTTCTAAAAATTGGATTTTCTAAGGATTTTTATATGAAAACTTTCAATTCGTTTTTCTTGAAAACTAGAAGAGCTAGAGCCAAAATAACGAAAACCTGTGATCACTTCTAAAAATTGGATTTTCTAAGGATTTTTATATGAAAACTTTAAATGCCTTTTTCTTGAAAACTAGAAGAGCTAGAGCCAAAATAACAAAAATCTGTGATCACTTCTAAAAATTGGATTTTCTAAGGATTTTTATATGAAAACTTTAGAAGCGTTTTTCTTGAAAACTAGAAGAGCTAGAGCCAAAATAACGAAAATCTGTGATCACTTCTAAAAATTGGATTTTCTGAGGATTTTTATATGAAAACTTTAAATGCGTTTTTCTTGAAAACTAGAAGAGCTAGAGCCAAAATAACGAAAATCTGTGATCACTTCTAAAAATTGGATTTTCTAAGGGTTTTTATATGAAACTTTAAATGCCTTTTTCTTGAAAACTAGAAGAGCTAGAGCCAAAATAACGAAAATCTGTGATCACTTCTAAAAATTGGATTTTCTAAGGATTTTTATATGAAAACTTTAAATGCATTTTTCTTGAAAACTAGAAGAGCTAGAGCCAAAATAACAAAAATCTGTGATCACTTTTAAAAATTGGATTTTCTAAGCGTTTTTCTTGAAAACTAGAAGAGCTAGAGCCAAAATAACGAAAATCTGTGATCACTTCTAAAAATTGGATTTTCTAAGGATTTTTATATGAAAACTTTAAATGCCTTTTTCTTGAAAACTAGAAGAGCTAGAGCCAAAATAACGAAAATCTGTGATCACTTCTAAAAATTGGATTTTCTAAGGATTTTTATATGAAAACTTTAAATGCCTTTTTCTTGAAAACTAGAAGAGCTAGAGCCAAAATAACTAAAATCTGTGATCACTTCTAAAAATTGAATTTTCTAAGGATTTTTATATGAAAACTTTAAATGCGTTTTTCTTGAAAACTAGAAGAACTAGAGCCAAAACAACGAAAATCTGTGATCACTTCTAAAAATTGGATTTTCTAAGGATTTTTATATGAAAACTTTAAATGCCTTTTTCTTGAAAACTAGAAGAGCTAGAGCCAAAATAACGAAAATCTGTGATCACTTCTAAAAATTGTATTTTCTAATGATTTTTACATGAAAACTTTAAATGCCTTTTTCTTGAAAACTAGAAGAGCTAGAGCCAAAATAACGAAAATCTGTGATCACTTCTAAAAATTGGATTTTCTAAGGATTTTTATATGAAAACTTTAAATGCGTTTTTCTTGAAAACTAGAAGAGCTAGAGCCAAAATAACGAAAATCTGTGATCACTTCTAAAAATTGGATTTTCTAAGGATTTTTATATGAAAACTTTAAATGCATTTTTCTTGAAAACTAGAAGAGCTAGAGCCAAAATAACGAAAATCTGTGATCACGTCTAAAAATTGGATTTTCTAAAGATTTTTATATGAAAACTTTAAATGCCTTTTTCTTGAAAACTAGAAGAGCTAGAGCCAAAATAACGAAAATCTGTGAAAATAACGAAAATCTGTGATCACTTCTAAAAATTGGATTTTCTAAGGATTTTTATATGAAAACTTTAAATGCGTTTTTCTTGAAAACTAGAAGAGCTAGAGCCAAAATAACGAAAATCTGTGATCACGTCTAAAAATTGGATTTTCTAAAGATTTTTATATGAAAACTTTAAATGCCTTTTTCTTGAAAACTAGAAGAGCTAGAGCCAAAATAACGAAAATCTGTGATCACTTCTAAAAATTGGATTTTCTAATGATTTTATATGAAAAATTTAAATGCCTTTTTCTTGAAAACTAGAAGAGCTAGAGCCAAAATAACGAAAATCTGTGATCACTTCTAAAAATTGGATTTTCTAAGGATTTTTATATGAAAACTTTAAATGCCTTTTTCTTGAAAACTAGAAGAGCTAGAGCCAAAATAACGAAAATCTGTGATCACTTCTAAAAATTGGATTTTCTTAAGATTTTTATAGGAAAAACTTTAAATGCGTTTTTCTTGAAAACTAGAAGAGCTAGAGCCAAAATAACGAAAATCTGTGATCACTTCTAAAAATTGGATTTTCTTAGGATTTTTATATGAAAAACTTTAAATGCGTTTTTCTTGTAAACTAGAAGAGCTAGAGCCAAAATAACGAAAATCAGTGATCACTTCTAAAAATTGGATTTTCTTAGGATTTTTATAGGAAAAACTTTAAATGCGTTTTTCTTGTAAACTAGAAGAGCTAGAGCCAAAATAACGAAAATCTGTGATCACTTCTAAAAATTGGATTTTCTTAGGATTTTTATATGAAAAACTTTAAATGCGTTTTTCTTGTAAACTAGAAGAGCTAGAGCCAAAATAACGAAAATCTGTGATCACTTCTAAAACTTGGATTTTCTTAGGATTTTTATATGAAAAACTTTAAATACGTTTTTCTTGTAAACTAGAACAGCTAGAGCCAAAATAACGAAAATCTGTGATCACTTCTAAAAATTGGATTTTCAAGGATTTTTATATGAAAACTTTAAATGCGTTTTTCTTGAAAACTAGAAGAGCTAGAGCCAAAATAACGAAAATCTGTGATCACTTCTAAAAATTGGATTTTCTAAGGATTTTTATATGAAAACTTTCAATGCGTTTTTCTTGAAAACTAGAAGAGCTAGAGCCAAAATAACGAAAACCTGTAATCACTTCTAAAAATTGGATTTTCTAAGGATTTTTATATGAAAACTTTAAATGCCTTTTTCTTGAAAACTAGAAGAGCTAGAGCCAAAATAACAAAAATCTGTGATCACTTCTAAAAATTGGATTTTCTAAGGATTTTTATATGAAAACTTAAGAAGCGTTTTTCTTGAAAACTAGAAGAGCTAGAGCCAAAATAACGAAAATCTGTGATCACTTCTAAAAATTGGATTTTCTGAGGATTTTTATATGAAAACTTTAAATGCGTTTTTCTTGAAAACTAGAAGAGCTAGAGCCAAAATAACGAAAATCTGTGATCACTTCTAAAAATTGGATTTTCTAAGGATTTTTATATGAAACTTTAAATGCCTTTTTCTTGAAAACTAGAAGAGCTAGAGCCAAAATAACGAAAATCTGTGATCACTTCTAAAAATTGGATTTTCTAAGGATTTTTATATGAAAACTTTAAATGCCTTTTTCTTGAAAACTAGAAGAGCTAGAGCCAAAATAACAAAAATCTGTGATCACGTTTAAAAATTGGATTTTCTAAGCGTTTTTCTTGAAAACTAGAAGAGCTAGAGCCAAAATAACGAAAATCTGTGATCACTTCTAAAAATTGGATTTTCTAAGGATTTTTATATGAAAACTTTAAATGCCTTTTTCTTGAAAACTAGAAGAGCTAGAGCCAAAATAACGAAAATCTGTGATCACTTCTAAAAATTGGATTTTCTAAGGATTTTTATATGAAAACTTTAAATGCCTTTTTCTTGAAAACTAGAAGAGCTAGAGCCAAAATAACTAAAATCTGTGATCACTTCTAAAAATTGAATTTTCTAAGGATTTTTATATGAAAACTTTAAATGCGTTTTTCTTGAAAACTAGAAGAACTAGAGCCAAAATAACGAAAATCTGTGATCACTTCTAAAAATTGGATTTTCTAAGGATTTTTATATGAAAACTTTAAATGCCTTTTTCTTGAAAACTAGAAGAGCTAGAGCCAAAATAACGAAAATCTGTGATCACTTCTAAAAATTGTATTTTCTAATGATTTTTACATGAAAACTTTAAATGCCTTTTTCTTGAAAACTAGAAGAGCTAGAGCCAAAATAACGAAAATCTGTGATCACTTCTAAAAATTGGATTTTCTAAGGATTTTTATATGAAAACTTTAAATGCGTTTTTCTTGAAAACTAGAAGAGCTAGAGCCAAAATAACGAAAATCTGTGATCACTTCTAAAAATTGGATTTTCTAAGGATTTTTATATGAAAACTTTTAATGCCTTATTCTTGAAAACTAGAAGAGCTAGAGCCAAAATAACGAAAATCTGTGATCACGTCTAAAAATTGGATTTTCTAAAGATTTTTATATGAAAACTTTAAATGCCTTTTTCTTGAAAACTAGAAGAGCTAGAGCCAAAATAACAAAAATCTGTGATCACTTTTAAAAATTGGATTTTCTAAGCGTTTTTCTTGAAAACTAGAAGAGCTAGAGCCAAAATAACGAAAATCTGTGATCACTTCTAAAAATTGGATTTTCTAATGATTTTTATATGAAAACTTTAAATGCCTTTTTCTTGAAAACTAGAAGAGCTAGAGCCAAAATAACGAAAATCTGTGATCACTTCTAAAAATTGGATTTTCTAAGGATTTTTATATGAAAACTTTAAATGCGTTTTTCTTGAAAACTAGAAGAGCTAGAGCCAAAATAACGAAAATCTGTGATCACTTCTAAAAATTGGATTTTCTAAGGATTTTTATATGAAAACTTTTAATGCCTTTTTCTTGAAAACTAGAAGAGCTAGAGCCAAAATAACGAAAATCTGTGATCACGTCTAAAAATTGGATTTTCTAAAGATTTTTATATGAAAACTTTAAATGCCTTTTTCTTGAAAACTAGAAGAGCTAGAGCCAAAATAACAAAAATCTGTGATCACTTTTAAAAATTGGATTTTCTAAGCGTTTTTCTTGAAAACTAGAAGAGCTAGAGCCAAAATAACGAAAATCTGTGATCACTTCTAAAAATTGGATTTTCTAATGATTTTTATATGAAAACTTTAAATGCCTTTTTCTTGAAAACTAGAAGAGCTAGAGCCAAAATAACGAAAATCTGTGATCACTTCTAAAAATTGGATTTTCTAATGATTTTTATATGAAAAATTTAAATGCCTTTTTCTTGAAAACTAGAAGAGCTAGAGCCAAAATAACGAAAATCTGTGATCACTTCTAAAAATTGGATTTTCTAAGGATTTTTATATGAAAACTTTAAATGCGTTTTTCTTGAAAACTAGAAGAGCTAGAGCCAAAATAACGAAAATCTGTGATCACTTCTAAAAATTGGATTTTCTAATGATTTTTATATGAAAAATTTAAATGCCTTTTTCTTGAAAACTAGAAGAGCTAGAGCCAAAATAACGAAAATCTGTGATCACTTCTAAAAATTGGATTTTCTAAGGATTTTTATATGAAAACTTTAAATGCCTTTTTCTTGAAAACTAGAAGAGCTAGAGCCAAAATAACGAAAATCTGTGATCACTTCTAAAAATTGGATTTTCTAATGATTTTTATATGAAAAATTTAAATGCCTTTTTCTTGAAAACTAGAAGAGCTAGAGCCAAAATAACGAAAATCTGTGATCACTTCTAAAAATTGGATTTTCTAAGGATTTTTATATGAAAACTTTAAATGCCTTTTTCTTGAAAACTAGAAGAGCTAGAGCCAAAATAACGAAAATCTGTGACCACTTCTAAAAGTTGGATTTTCTAATGATTTTTATATGAAAAATTTAAATGCGTTTTTCTTGAAAACTAGAAGAGCTAGAGCCAAAATAACGAAAATCTGTGATCACTTCTAAAAATTGGATTTTCTAATGATTTTTATATGAAAACTTTAAATGCCTTTTTCTTGAAAACTAGAAGAGCTAGAGCCAAAATAACGAAAATCTGTGATCACTTCTAAAAATTGGATTTTCTAAGGATTTTTATATGAAAACTTTAAATGCGTTTTTCTGGAAAACTAGAAGAGCTAGAGCCAAAATAACGAAAATCTGTGATCACGTCTAAAAATTGGATTTTCTAAAGATTTTTATATGAAAACTTTAAATGCCTTTTTCTTGAAAACTAGAAGAGCTAGAGCCAAAATAACGAAAATCTGTGATCACTTCTAAAAATTGGATTTTCTAAGGATTTTTATATGAAAACTTTAAATGCGTTTTTCTTGAAAACTAGAAGAGCTAGAGCCAAAATAACGAAAATCTGTGATCACTTCTAAAAATTGATTTTCTAAGGATTTTTATATAAAGGATTTTTATATAAAGAGCTAGAGCCAAAATAACGAAAATCTGTGATCACTTCTAAAAATTGGATTCTCTTAGGATTTTTATATGAAAAACTTTAAATGCGTTTTTCTTGTAAACTAGAAGAGCTAGAGCCAAAATAACGAAAATCTGTGATCACTTCTAAAAATTGATTTTCTAAGGATTTTTATATAAAAACTTCAAATGCGTTTTTCTTGTAAACTAGAAGAGCTGGAGCCAAAATAACGAAAATCTGTGATCACTTCTAAAAATTGATTTTCTAAGGATTTTTATATGAAAAACTTTAAATGCGTTTTTCTTGTAAACTAGAAGAGCTAGAGCCAAAATAACGAAAATCTGTGATCACTTCTAAAAATTGATTTTCTAAGGATTTTTATATAAAAACTTTAAATGCGTTTTTCTTGTAAACTAGAAGAGCTAGAGCCAAAATAACGAAAATCTGTGATCACTTCTAAAAATTTATTTTCTAAGGATTTTTATATAAAAACTTTAAATGCGTTTTTCTTGTAAACTAGAAGAGCTAGAGCCAAAATAACGAAAATCTGTGATCACTTCTAAAAATTGATTTTCTAAGGATTTTTATATAAAAACTTTAAATGCGTTTTTCTTGTAAACTAGAAGAGCTAGAGCCAAAATAACGAAAATCTGTGATCACTTCTAAAAATTGATTTTCTAAGGATTTTTATATAAAAACTTTAAATGCGTTTTTCTTGTAAACTAGAAGAGCTACAGCCAAAATAACGAAAATCTGTGATCACTTCTAAAAATTGATTTTCTAAGGATTTTTATATGAAAAACTTTAAATGCGTTTTTCTTGTAAACTAGAAGAGCTAGAACCAAAATAACGCAAATCTGTGATCACTTCTAAAAATTGATTTTCTAAGGATTTTTATATAAAAACTTTAAATGCGTTTTTCTTGTAAACTAGAAGAGCTAGAGCCAAAATAACGAAAATCTGTGATCACTTCTAAACATTGATTTTCTAAGGATTTTTATATAAAAACTTTAAATGCGTTTTTCTTGTAAACTAGAAGAGCTAGAGCCAAAATAACGAAAATCTGTGATCACTTCTAAAAATTGATTTTCTAAGGATTTTTATATGAAAAACTTCAAATGCGTTTTTCTTGTAAACTAGAAGAGCTAGAGCCAAAATAACGAAAATCTGTGATCACTTCTAAAAATTGATTTTCTAAGGATTTTTATATGAAAAACTTCAAATGCGTTTTTCTTGTAAACTAGAAGAGCTAGAGCCAAAATAACGAAAATCTGTGATCACTTCTAAAAATTGATTTTCTAAGGATTTTTATATGAAAAACTTCAAATGCGTTTTTCTTGTAAACTAGAAGAGCTAGAGCCAAAATAACGAAAATCTGTGATCACTTCTAAAAATTGATTTTCTAAGGATTTTTATATGAAAAACTTCAAATGCGTTTTTCTTGTAAACTAGAAGAGCTAGAGCCAAAATAACGAAAATCTGTGATCACTTCTAAAAATTGATTTTCTAAGGATTTTTATATGAAAAACTTCAAATGCGTTTTTCTTGTAAACTAGAAGAGCTAGAGCCAAAATAACGAAAATCTGTGATCACTTCTAAAAATTGATTTTCTAAGGATTTTTATATGAAAAACTTCAAATGCGTTTTTCTTGTAAACTAGAAGAGCTAGAGCCAAAATAACGAAAATCTGTGATCACTTCTAAAAATTGATTTTCTAAGGATTTTTATATGAAAAACTTTAAATGCGTTTTTCTTGTAAACTAGAAGAGCTAGAGCCAAAATAACGAAAATCTGTGATCACTTCTAAAAATTGATTTTCTAAGGATTTTTATATAAAAACTTTAAATGCGTTTTTCTTGTAAACTAGAAGAGCTAGAGCCAAAATAACGAAAATCTGTGATCACTTCTAAAAATTGATTTTCTAAGGATTTTTATATGAAAAACTTCAAATGCGTTTTTCTTGTAAACTAGAAGAGCTAGAGCCAAAATAACGAAAATCTGTGATCACTTCTAAAAATTGATTTTCTAAGGATTTTTATATGAAAAACTTCAAATGCGTTTTTCTTGTAAACTAGAAGAGCTAGAGCCAAAATAACGAAAATCTGTGATCACTTCTAAAAATTGATTTTCTAAGGATTTTTATATAAAAACTTCAAATGCGTTTTTCTTGTAAACTAGAAGAGCTAGAGCCAAAATAACGAAAATCTGTGATCACTTCTAAAAATTGATTTTCTAAGGATTTTTATATGAAAAACTTCAAATGCGTTTTTCTTGTAAACTAGAAGAGCTAGAGCCAAAATAACGAAAATCTGTGATCACTTCTAAAAATTGATTTTCTAAGGATTTTTATATGAAAAACTTCAAATGCGTTTTTCTTGTAAACTAGAAGAGCTAGAGCCAAAATAACGAAAATCTGTGATCACTTCTAAAAATTGATTTTCTAAGGATTTTTATATGAAAAACTTCAAATGCGTTTTTCTTGTAAACTAGAAGAGCTAGAGCCAAAATAACGAAAATCTGTGATCACTTCTAAAAATTGATTTTCTAAGGATTTTTATATGAAAAACTTCAAATGCGTTTTTCTTGTAAACTAGAAGAGCTAGAGCCAAAATAACGAAAATCTGTGATCACTTCTAAAAATTGATTTTCTAAGGATTTTTATATGAAAAACTTCAAATGCGTTTTTCTTGTAAACTAGAAGAGCTAGAGCCAAAATAACGAAAATCTGTGATCACTTCTAAAAATTGATTTTCTAAGGATTTTTATATAAAAACTTTAAATGCGTTTTTCTTGTAAACTAGAAGAGCTAGAGCCAAAATAACGAAAATCTATGATCACTTCTAAAAATTGATTTTCTAAGGATTTTTATATGAAAACTTCAAATGCGTTTTTCTTGTAAACTAGAAGAGCTAGAGCCAAAATAACGAAAATCTGTGATCACTTCTAAAAATTGATTTTCTAAGGATTTTTATATAAAAACTTTAAATGCGTTTATCTTGTAAACTAGAAGAGCTAGAGCCAAAATAACGAAAATCTGTGATCACTTCTAAAAATTGATTTTCTAAGGATTTTTATATGAAAAACTTCAAATGCGTTTTTCTTGTAAACTAGAAGAGCTAGAGCCAAAATAACGAAAATCTGTGATCACTTCTAAAAATTAATTTTCTAAGGATTTTTATATGAAAAACTTCAAATGCGTTTTTCTTGTAAACTAGAAGAGCTAGAGCCAAAATAACGAAAATCTGTGATCACTTCTAAAAATTGATTTTCTTAGGATTTTTATATGAAAAACTTCAAATGCGTTTTTCTTGTAAACTAGAAGAGCTAGAGCCAAAATAACGAAAATCTGTGATCACTTCTAAAAATTGATTTTCTAAGGATTTTTATATAAAAACTTTAAATGCGTTTTTCTTGTAAACTAGAAGAGCTAGAGCCAAAATAACGAAAATCTGTGATCACTTCTAAAAATTGATTTTCTAAGGATTTTTATATGAAAAACTTCAAATGCGTTTTTCTTGTAAACTAGAAGAGCTAGAGCCAAAATAACGAAAATCTGTGATCACTTCTAAAAATTGATTTTCTAAGGATTTTTATATGAAAAACTTCAAATGCGTTTTTCTTGTAAACTAGAAGAGCTAGAGCCAAAATAACGAAAATCTGTGATCACTTCTAAAAATTGATTTTCTAAGGATTTTTATATAAAAACTTTAAATGCGTTTTTCTTGTAAACTAGAAGAGCTAGAGCCAAAATAACGAAAATCTGTGATCACTTCTAAAAATTGATTTTCTAAGGATTTTTATATAAAAACTTTTAATGCGTTTTTCTTGTAAACTAGAAGAGCTAGAGCCAACGAAAATCTGTGATCACTTCTAAAAATTGATTTTCTAAGGATTTTTATATGAAAAACTTCAATGCGTTTTTCTTGTAAACTAGAAGAGCTAGAGCCAAAATAACGAAAATCTGTGATCACTTCTAAAAATTGATTTTCTAAGGATTTTTATATGAAAAACTTCAAATGCGTTTTTCTTGTAAACTAGAAGAGCTAGAGCCAAAATAACGAAAATCTGTGATCACTTCTAAAAATTGATTTTCTAAGGATTTTTATATAAAAACTTTAAATGCGTTTTTCTTGTAAACTAGAAGAGCTAGAGCCAAAATAACGAAAATCTGTGATCACTTCTAAAAATTGATTTTCTAAGGATTTTAATATAAAAACTTTAAATGCGTCTTTCTTGTAAACTAGAAGAGCTAGAGCCAAAATAACGAAAATCTGTGATCACTTCTAAAAATTGATTTTCTAAGGATTTTTATATGAAAAACTTCAAATGCGTTTTTCTTGTAAACTAGAAGAGCTAGAGCCAAAATAACGAAAATCTGTGATCACTTCTAAAAATTGATTTTCTAAGGATTTTTATATAAAAACTTTAAATGCGTTTTTCTTGTAAACTAGAAGAGCTAGAGCCAAAATAACGAAAATCTGTGATCACTTCTAAAAATTGATTTTCTAAGGATTTTTATATGAAAAACTTCAAATGCGTTTTTCTTGTAAACTAGAAGAGCTAGAGCCAAAATAACGAAAATCTGTGATCACTTCTAAAAATTGATTTTCTAAGGATTTTTATATAAAAACTTTAAATGCGTTTTTCTTGTAAACTAGAAGAGCTAGAGCCAAAATAACGAAAATCTGTGATCACTTCTAAAAATTGATTTTCTAAGGATTTTTATATGCAAAACTTCAAATGCGTTTTTCTTGTAAACTAGAAGAGCTAGAGCCAAAATAACGAAAATCTGTGATCACTTCTAAAAATTGATTTTCTAAGGATTTTTATATAAAAACTTTAAATGCGTTTTTCTTGTAAACTAGAAGAGCTAGAGCCAAAATAACGAAAATCTGTGATCACTTCTAAAAATTGATTTTCTAAGGATTTTTATATAAAAACTTTAAATGCGTTTTTCTTGTAAACTAGAAGAGCTAGAGCCAAAATAACGAAAATCTGTGATCACTTCTAAAAATTGATTTTCTAAGGATTTTTATATGAAAAACTTCAAATGCGTTTTTCTTGTAAACTAGAAGAGCTAGAGCCAAAATAACGAAAATCTGTGATCACTTCTAAAAATTGATTTTCTAAGGATTTTTATATAAAAACTTTAAATGCGTTTTTCTTGTAAACTAGAAGAGCTAGAGCCAAAATAAAAAAATCTGTGATCACTTCTAAAAATTGATTTTCTAAGGATTTTTATATGAAAAACTTCAAATGCGTTTTTCTTGTAAACTAGAAGAGCTAGAGCCAAAATAACGAAAATCTGTGATCACTTCTAAAAATTGATTTTCTAAGGATTTTTATATGAAAAACTTCAAATGCGTTTTTCTTGTAAACTAGAAGAGCTAGAGCCAAAATAACGAAAATCTGTGATCACTTCTAAAAATTGATTTTCTTAGGATTTTTATATAAAAACTTTAAATGCGTTTTTCTTGTAAACTAGAAGAGCTAGAGCCAAAATAACGAAAATCTGTGATCACTTCTAAAAATTGATTTTCTAAGGATTTTTATATAAAAACTTTAAATGCGTTTTTCTTGTAAACTAGAAGAGCTAGAGCCAACGAAAATCTGTGATCACTTCTAAAAATTGATTTTCTAAGGATTTTTATATGAAAAACTTCAAATGCGTTTTTCTTGTAAACTAGAAGAGCTAGAGCCAAAATAACGAAAATCTGTGATCACTTCTAAAAATTGATTTTCTAAGGATTTTTATATAAAAACTTTAAATGCGTTTTTCTTGTAAACTAGAAGAGCTAGAGCCAAAATAACGAAAATCTGTGATCACTTCTAAAAATTGATTTTCTAAGGATTTTTATATGAAAAACTTCAAATGCGTTTTTCTTGTAAACTAGAAGAGCTAGAGCCAAAATAACGAAAATCTGTGATCACTTCTAAAAATTGATTTTCTAAGGATTTTTATATAAAAACTTTAAATACGTTTTTCTTGTAAACTAGAAGAGCTAGAGCCAAAATAACGAAAATCTGTGATCACTTCTAAAAATTGATTTTCTAAGGATTTTTATATGAAAAACTTCAAATGCGTTTTTCTTGTAAACTAGAAGAGCTAGAGCCAAAATAACGAAAATCTGTGATCACTTCTAAAAATTGATTTTCTAAGGATTTTTTATATGAAAAACTTCAAATGCGTTTTTCTTGTAAACTAGAAGAGCTGGAGCCAAAATAACGAAAATCTGTGATCACTTCTAAAAATTGGATTTCCTAAGGATTTTTATATGAAAAACTTCAAATGCGTTTTTCTTGTAAACTAGAAGAGCTAGAGCCAAAATAACGAAAATCTGTGATCACTTCTAAAAATTGATTTTCTAAGGATTTTTATATGAAAAACTTCAAATGCGTTTTTCTTGTAAACTAGAAGAGCTAGAGCCAAAATAACGAAAATCTGTGATCACTTCTAAAAATTGATTTTCTAAGGATTTTTATATAAAAACTTTAAATGCGTTTTTCTTGTAAACTAGAAGAGCTGGAGCCAAAATAACGAAAATCTGTGATCACTTCTAAAAATTGGATTTCTAAGGATTTTTATATGAAAAACTTCAAATGCGTTTTTCTTGTAAACTAGAAGAGCTAGAGCCAAAATAACGAAAATCTGTGATCACTTCTAAAAATTGATTTTCTAAGGATTTTTATATAAAAACTTTAAATGCGTTTTTCTTGTAAACTACAAGAGCTGGAGCCAAAATAACGAAAATCTGTGATCACTTCTAAAAATTGATTTTCTAAGGATTTTTATATGAAAAACTTCAAATGCGTTTTTCTTGTAAACTAGAAGAGCTAGAGCCAAAATAACGAAAATCTGTGATCACTTCTAAAAATTGGATTCTCTTAGGATTTTTATATGAAAAACTTTAAATGCGTTTTTCTTGTAAACTAGAAGAGCTAGAGCCAAAATAACGAAAATCTGTGATCACTTCTAAAAATTGATTTTCTAAGGATTTTTATATGAAAAACTTCAAATGCGTTTTTCTTGTAAACTAGAAGAGCTAGAGCCAAAATAAAGAAAATCTGTGATCACTTCTAAAAATTGATTTTCTAAGGATTTTTATATGAAAAACTTTAAATGCGTTTTTCTTGTAAACTAGAAGAGCTAGAGCCAAAATAACGAAAATCTGTGATCACTTCTAAAAATTGATTTTCTAAGGATTTTTATATAAAAACTTTATATGCGTTTTTCTTGTAAACTAGAAGAGCTGGAGCCAAAATAACGAAAATCTGTGATCACTTCTAAAAATTGGATTTCCTAAGGATTTTTATATGAAAAACTTCAAATGCGTTTTTCTTGTAAACTAGAAGAGCTAGAGCCAAAATAACGAAAATCTGTGATCACTTCTAAAAATTGATTTTCTAAGGATTTTTATATGAAAAACTTCAAATGCGTTTTTCTTGTAAACTAGAAGAGCTAGAGCCAAAATAACGAAAATCTGTGATCACTTCTAAAAATTGATTTTTTAAGGATTTTTATATAAAAACTTTAAATGCGTTTTTCTTGTAAACTAGAAGAGCTGGAGCCAAAATAACGAAAATCTGTGATCACTTCTAAAAATTGGATTTCTAAGGATTTTTATATGAAAAACTTCAAATGCGTTTTTCTTGTAAACTAGAAGAGCTAGAGCCAAAATAACGAAAATCTGTGATCACTTCTAAAAATTGGATTCTCTTAGGATTTTTATATGAAAAACTTTAAATGCGTTTTTCTTGTAAACTAGAAGAGCTAGAGCCAAAATAACGAAAATCTGTGATCACTTCTAAAAATTGATTTTCTAAGGATTTTTATATGAAAAACTTCAAATGCGTTTTTCTTGTAAACTAGAAGAGCTAGAGCCAAAATAAAGAAAATCTGTGATCACTTCTAAAAATTGATTTTCTAAGGATTTTTATATGAAAAACTTTAAATGCGTTTTTCTTGTAAACTAGAAGAGCTAGAGCCAAAAAAAAGAAAATCTGTGATCACTTCTAAAAATTGATTTTCTAAGGATTTTTATATAAAAACTTTATATGCGTTTTTCTTGTAAACTAGAAGAGCTGGAGCCAAAATAACGAAAATCTGTGATCACTTCTAAAAATTGATTTTCTAAGGATTTTTATATAAAAACTTTAAATGCGTTTTTCTTGTAAACTAGAAGAGCTAGAGCCAAAATAACGAAAATCTGTGATCACTTCTAAAAATTGATTTTCTAAGGATTTTTATATGAAAAACTTCAAATGCGTTTTTCTTGTAAACTAGAAGAGCTAGAGCCAAAATAACGAAAATCTGTGATCACTTCTAAAAATTGATTTTCTAAGGATTTTTATATGAAAAACTTCAAATGCGTTTTTCTTGTAAACTAGAAGAGCTAGAGCCAAAATAACGAAAATCTGTGATCACTTCTAAAAAATTGATTTTCTAAGGATTTTTATATAAAAACTTTAAGTGCGTTTTTCTTGTAAACTAGAAGAGCTAGAGCCAAAATAACGAAAATCTGTGATCACTTCTAAAAATTGATTTTCTAAGGATTTTTATATGAAAAACTTCAAATGCGTTTTTCTTGTAAACTAGAAGAGCTAGAGCCAAAATAACGAAAATCTGTGATCATTCTAAAAATTGATTTTCTAAGGATTTTTATATAAAAACTTTAAATGCGTTTTTCTTGTAAACTAGAAGAGCTAGAGCCAAAATAACGAAAATCTGTGATCACTTCTAAAAATTGATTTTCTAAGGATTTTTATATGAAAAACTTCAAATGCGTTTTTCTTGTAAACTAGAAGAGCTAGAGCCAAAATAACGAAAATCTGTGATCACTTCTAAAAATTGATTTTCTAAGGATTTTTATATGAAAAACTTTAAATGCGTTTTTCTTGTAAACTAGAAGAGCTAGAGCCAAAATAACGAAAATCTGTGATCACTTCTAAAAATTGATTTTCTAAGGATTTTTATATAAAAACTTTATATGCGTTTTTCTTGTAAACTAGAAGAGCTGGAGCCAAAATAACGAAAATCTGTGATCACTTCTAAAAATTGGATTTCCTAAGGATTTTTATATGAACAACTTTAAATGCGTTTTTCTTGTAAACTAGAAGAGCTAGAGCCAAAATAACGAAAATCGGTGATCACTTCTAAAAATTGATTTTCTAAGGATTTTTATATGAAAAACTTCAAATGCGTTTTTCTTGTAAACTAGAAGAGCTAGAGCCAAAATAACGAAAATCTGTGATCACTTCTAAAAATTGATTTTCTAAGGATTTTTATATAAAAACTTTAAATGCGTTTTTCTTGTAAACTAGAAGAGCTGGAGCCAAAATAACGAAAATCTGTGATCACTTCTAAAAATTGGATTTCTAAGGATTTTTATATGAAAAACTTCAAATGCGTTTTTCTTGTAAACTAGAAGAGCTAGAGCCAAAATAACGAAAATCTGTGATCACTTCTAAAAATTGGATTCTCTTAGGATTTTTATATGAAAAACTTTAAATGCGTTTTTCTTGTAAACTAGAAGAGCTAGAGCCAAAATAACGAAAATCTGTGATCACTTCTAAAAATTGATTTTCTAAGGATTTTTATATGAAAAACTTCAAATGCGTTTTTCTTGTAAACTAGAAGAGCTAGAGCCAAAATAAAGAAAATCTGTGATCACTTCTAAAAATTGATTTTCTAAGGATTTTTATATGAAAAACTTTAAATGCGTTTTTCTTGTAAACTAGAAGAGCTAGAGCCAAAATAACGAAAATCTGTGATCACTTCTAAAAATTGATTTTCTAAGGATTTTTATATAAAAACTTTATATGCGTTTTTCTTGTAAACTAGAAGAGCTGGAGCCAAAATAACGAAAATCTGTGATCACTTCTAAAAATTGGATTTCCTAAGGATTTTTATATGAAAAACTTCAAATGCGTTTTTCTTGTAAACTAGAAGAGCTAGAGCCAAAATAACGAAAATCTGTGATCACTTCAAAAAATTGATTTTCTAAGGATTTTTATATGAAAAACTTCAAATGCGTTTTTCTTGTAAACTAGAAGAGCTAGAGCCAAAATAACGAAAATCTGTGATCACTTCTAAAAATTGATTTTCTAAGGATTTTTATATAAAAACTTTAAATGCGTTTTTCTTGTAAACTAGAAGAGCTGGAGCCAAAATAACGAAAATCTGTGATCACTTCTAAAAATTGGATTTCTAAGGATTTTTATATGAAAAACTTCAAACGCGTTTTTCTTGTAAACTAGAAGAGCTGGAGCCAAAATAACGAAAATCTGTGATCACTTCTAAAAATTGATTTTCTAAGGATTTTTATATAAAAACTTTAAATGCGTTTTTCTTGTAAACTAGAAGAGCTAGAGCCAAAATAACGAAAATCTGTGATCACTTCTAAAAATTGATTTTCTAAGGATTTTTATATAAAAACTTTAAATGCGTTTTTCTTGTAAACTAGAAGAGCTGGAGCCAAAATAACGAAAATCTGTGATCACTTCTAAAAATTGGATTTCTAAGGATTTTTATATGAAAAACTTCAAATGCGTTTTTCTTGTAAACTAGAAGAGCTGGAGCCAAAATAACGAAAATCTGTGATCACTTCTAAAAATTGATTTTCTAAGGATTTTTATATAAAAACTTTAAAAGCGTTTTTCTTGTAAACTAGAAGAGCTGGAGCCAAAATAACGAAAATCTGTGATCACTTCTAAAAATTGGATTTCTAAGGATTTTTATATGAAAAACTTCAAATGCGTTTTTCTTGTAAACTAGAAGAGCTGGAGCCAAAATAACGAAAATCTGTGATCACTTCTAAAAATTGATTTTCTAAGGATTTTTATATGAAAAACTTCAAATGCGTTTTTCTTGTAAACTAGAAGAGCTAGAGCCAAAATAACGAAAATCTGTGATCACTTCTAAAAATTGATTTTCTAAGGATTTTTATATAAAAACTTTAAATGCGTTTTTCTTGTAAACTAGAAGAGCTGGAGCCAAAATAACGAAAATCTGTGATCACTTCTAAAAATTGATTTTCTAAGGATTTTTATATGAAAAACTTCAAATGCGTTTTTCTTGTAAACTAGAAGAGCTAGAGCCAAAATAACGAAAATCTGTGATCACTTCTAAAAATTGGATTCTCTTAGGATTTTTATATAAAAACTTTATATGCGTTTTTCTTGTAAACTAGAAGAGCTAGAGCCAAAATAACGAAAATCTGTGATCACTTCTAAAAATTGATTTTCTAAGGATTTTTATATGAAAAACTTCAAATGCGTTTTTCTTGTAAACTAGAAGAGCTAGAGCCAAAATAAAGAAAATCTGTGATCACTTCTAAAAATTGATTTTCTAAGGATTTTTATATGAAAAACTTTAAATGCGTTTTTCTTGTAAACTAGAAGAGCTAGAGCCAAAATAACGAAAATCTGTGATCACTTCTAAAAATTGATTTTCTTAGGATTTTTATATAAAAACTTTATATGCGTTTTTCTTGAAAACTAGAAGAGCTAGAGCCAAAATAACGAAAATCTGTGATCACTTCTAAAAATTGATTTTCTAAGGATTTTTATATGAAAAACTTTAAATGCGTTTTTCTTGTAAACTAGAAGAGCTAAAGCCAAAATAACGAAAATCTGCGATCACTTCTAAAAATTGGATTCTCTTAGGATTTTTATATGAAAAACTTTAAATGCGTTTTTCTTGTAAACTAGAAGAGCTAGAGCCAAAATAACGAAAATCTGTGATCACTTCTAAAAATTGATTTTCTAAGGATTTTTATATAAAAACTTCAAATGCGTTTTTCTTGTAAACTAGAAGAGCTGGAGCGAAAATCTGTGATCACTTCTAAAAATTGATTTTCTAAGGATTTTTATATGAAAAACTTCAAATGCGTTTTTCTTGTAAACTAGAAGAGCTAGAGCCAAAATAAAGAAAATCTGTGATCACTTCTAAAAATTGATTTTCTAAGGATTTTTATATGAAAAACTTTAAATGCGTTTTTCTTGTAAACTAGAAGAGCTAGAGCCAAAATAACGAAAATCTGTGATCACTTCTAAAAATTGATTTTCTAAGGATTTTTATATAAAAACTTTATATGCGTTTTTCTTGTAAACTAGAAGAGCTGGAGCCAAAATAACGAAAATCTGTGATCACTTCTAAAAATTGGATTTCCTAAGGATTTTTATATGAAAAACTTCAAATGCGTTTTTCTTGTAAACTAGAAGAGCTAGAGCCAAAATAACGAAAATCTGTGATCACTTCTAAAAATTGATTTTCTAAGGATTTTTATATGAAAAACTTCAAATGCGTTTTTCTTGTAAACTAGAAGAGCTAGAGCCAAAATAACGAAAATCTGTGATCACTTCTAAAAATTGATTTTCTAAGGATTTTTATATAAAAACTTTAAATGCGTTTTTCTTGTAAACTAGAAGAGCTGGAGCCAAAATAACGAAAATCTGTGATCACTTCTAAAAATTGGATTTCTAAGGATTTTTATATGAAAAACTTCAAATGCGTTTTTCTTGTAAACTAGAAGAGCTAGAGCCAAAATAACGAAAATCTGTGATCACTTCTAAAAATTGGATTCTCTTAGGATTTTTATATGAAAAACTTTAAATGCGTTTTTCTTGTAAACTAGAAGAGCTAGAGCCAAAATAACGAAAATCTGTGATCACTTCTAAAAATTGATTTTCTAAGGATTTTTATATGAAAAACTTCAAATGCGTTTTTCTTGTAAACTAGAAGAGCTAGAGCCAAAATAAAGAAAATCTGTGATCACTTCTAAAAATTGATTTTCTAAGGATTTTTATATGAAAAACTTTAAATGCGTTTTTCTTGTAAACTAGAAGAGCTAGAGCCAAAAAAAAGAAAATCTGTGATCACTTCTAAAAATTGATTTTCTAAGGATTTTTATATAAAAACTTTATATGCGTTTTTCTTGTAAACTAGAAGAGCTGGAGCCAAAATAACGAAAATCTGTGATCACTTCTAAAAATTGATTTTCTAAGGATTTTTATATAAAAACTTTAAATGCGTTTTTCTTGTAAACTAGAAGAGCTAGAGCCAAAATAACGAAAATCTGTGATCACTTCTAAAAATTGATTTTCTAAGGATTTTTATATGAAAAACTTCAAATGCGTTTTTCTTGTAAACTAGAAGAGCTAGAGCCAAAATAACGAAAATCTGTGATCACTTCTAAAAATTGATTTTCTAAGGATTTTTATATGAAAAACTTCAAATGCGTTTTTCTTGTAAACTAGAAGAGCTAGAGCCAAAATAACGAAAATCTGTGATCACTTCTAAAAATTGATTTTCTAAGGATTTTTATATAAAAACTTTAAGTGCGTTTTTCTTGTAAACTAGAAGAGCTAGAGCCAAAATAACGAAAATCTGTGATCACTTCTAAAAATTGATTTTCTAAGGATTTTTATATGAAAAACTTCAAATGCGTTTTTCTTGTAAACTAGAAGAGCTAGAGCCAAAATAACGAAAATCTGTGATCATTCTAAAAATTGATTTTCTAAGGATTTTTATATAAAAACTTTAAATGCGTTTTTCTTGTAAACTAGAAGAGCTAGAGCCAAAATAACGAAAATCTGTGATCACTTCTAAAAATTGATTTTCTAAGGATTTTTATATGAAAAACTTCAAATGCGTTTTTCTTGTAAACTAGAAGAGCTAGAGCCAAAATAACGAAAATCTGTGATCACTTCTAAAAATTGATTTTCTAAGGATTTTTATATGAAAAACTTTAAATGCGTTTTTCTTGTAAACTAGAAGAGCTAGAGCCAAAATAACGAAAATCTGTGATCACTTCTAAAAATTGATTTTCTAAGGATTTTTATATAAAAACTTTATATGCGTTTTTCTTGTAAACTAGAAGAGCTGGAGCCAAAATAACGAAAATCTGTGATCACTTCTAAAAATTGGATTTCCTAAGGATTTTTATATGAACAACTTTAAATGCGTTTTTCTTGTAAACTAGAAGAGCTAGAGCCAAAATAACGAAAATCGGTGATCACTTCTAAAAATTGATTTTCTAAGGATTTTTATATGAAAAACTTCAAATGCGTTTTTCTTGTAAACTAGAAGAGCTAGAGCCAAAATAACGAAAATCTGTGATCACTTCTAAAAATTGATTTTCTAAGGATTTTTATATAAAAACTTTAAATGCGTTTTTCTTGTAAACTAGAAGAGCTGGAGCCAAAATAACGAAAATCTGTGATCACTTCTAAAAATTGGATTTCTAAGGATTTTTATATGAAAAACTTCAAATGCGTTTTTCTTGTAAACTAGAAGAGCTAGAGCCAAAATAACGAAAATCTGTGATCACTTCTAAAAATTGGATTCTCTTAGGATTTTTATATGAAAAACTTTAAATGCGTTTTTCTTGTAAACTAGAAGAGCTAGAGCCAAAATAACGAAAATCTGTGATCACTTCTAAAAATTGATTTTCTAAGGATTTTTATATGAAAAACTTCAAATGCGTTTTTCTTGTAAACTAGAAGAGCTAGAGCCAAAATAAAGAAAATCTGTGATCACTTCTAAAAATTGATTTTCTAAGGATTTTTATATGAAAAACTTTAAATGCGTTTTTCTTGTAAACTAGAAGAGCTAGAGCCAAAATAACGAAAATCTGTGATCACTTCTAAAAATTGATTTTCTAAGGATTTTTATATAAAAACTTTATATGCGTTTTTCTTGTAAACTAGAAGAGCTGGAGCCAAAATAACGAAAATCTGTGATCACTTCTAAAAATTGGATTTCCTAAGGATTTTTATATGAAAAACTTCAAATGCGTTTTTCTTGTAAACTAGAAGAGCTAGAGCCAAAATAACGAAAATCTGTGATCACTTCAAAAAATTGATTTTCTAAGGATTTTTATATGAAAAACTTGAAATGCGTTTTTCTTGTAAACTAGAAGAGCTAGAGCCAAAATAACGAAAATCTGTGATCACTTCTAAAAATTGATTTTCTAAGGATTTTTATATAAAAACTTTAAATGCGTTTTTCTTGTAAACTAGAAGAGCTGGAGCCAAAATAACGAAAATCTGTGATCACTTCTAAAAATTGGATTTCTAAGGATTTTTATATGAAAAACTTCAAACGCGTTTTTCTTGTAAACCAGAAGAGCTGGAGCCAAAATAACGAAAATCTGTGATCACTTCTAAAAATTGATTTTCTAAGGATTTTTATATGAAAAACTTCAAATGCGTTTTTCTTGTAAACTAGAAGAGCTAGAGCCAAAATAACGAAAATCTGTGATCACTTCTAAAAATTGGATTCTCTTAGGATTTTTATATGAAAAACTTTAAATGCGTTTTTCTTGTAAACTAGAAGAGCTGGAGCCAAAATAACGAAAATCTGTGATCACTTCTAAAAATTGATTTTCTAAGGATTTTTATATGAAAAACTTTAAATGCGTTTTTCTTGTAAACTAGAAGAGCTAGAGCCAAAATAACGAAAATCTGTGATCACTTCTAAAAATTGATTTTCTAAGGATTTTTATATAAAAACTTCAAATGCGTTTTTCTTGTAAACTAGAAGAGCTGGAGCGAAAATCTGTGATCACTTCTAAAAATTGATTTTCTAAGGATTTTTATATGAAAAACTTCAAATGCGTTTTTCTTGTAAACTAGAAGAGCTAGAGCCAAAATAAAGAAAATCTGTGATCACTTCTAAAAATTGATTTTCTAAGGATTTTTATATGAAAAACTTTAAATGCGTTTTTCTTGTAAACTAGAAGAGCTAGAGCCAAAATAACGAAAATCTGTGATCACTTCTAAAAATTGATTTTCTAAGGATTTTTATATAAAAACTTTATATGCGTTTTTCTTGTAAACTAGAAGAGCTGGAGCCAAAATAACGAAAATCTGTGATCACTTCTAAAAATTGGATTTCCTAAGGATTTTTATATGAAAAACTTCAAATGCGTTTTTCTTGTAAACTAGAAGAGCTAGAGCCAAAATAACGAAAATCTGTGATCACTTCTAAAAATTGATTTTCTAAGGATTTTTATATGAAAAACTTCAAATGCGTTTTTCTTGTAAACTAGAAGAGCTAGAGCCAAAATAACGAAAATCTGTGATCACTTCTAAAAATTGATTTTCTAAGGATTTTTATATAAAAACTTTAAATGCGTTTTTCTTGTAAACTAGAAGAGCTGGAGCCAAAATAACGAAAATCTGTGATCACTTCTAAAAATTGGATTTCTAAGGATTTTTATATGAAAAACTTCAAATGCGTTTTTCTTGTAAACTAGAAGAGCTAGAGCCAAAATAACGAAAATCTGTGATCACTTCTAAAAATTGGATTCTCTTAGGATTTTTATATGAAAAACTTTAAATGCGTTTTTCTTGTAAACTAGAAGAGCTAGAGCCAAAATAACGAAAATCTGTGATCACTTCTAAAAATTGATTTTCTAAGGATTTTTATATGAAAAACTTCAAATGCGTTTTTCTTGTAAACTAGAAGAGCTAGAGCCAAAATAAAGAAAATCTGTGATCACTTCTAAAAATTGATTTTCTAAGGATTTTTATATGAAAAACTTTAAATGCGTTTTTCTTGTAAACTAGAAGAGCTAGAGCCAAAAAAAAGAAAATCTGTGATCACTTCTAAAAATTGATTTTCTAAGGATTTTTATATAAAAACTTTATATGCGTTTTTCTTGTAAACTAGAAGAGCTGGAGCCAAAATAACGAAAATCTGTGATCACTTCTAAAAATTGATTTTCTAAGGATTTTTATATAAAAACTTTAAATGCGTTTTTCTTGTAAACTAGAAGAGCTAGAGCCAAAATAACGAAAATCTGTGATCACTTCTAAAAATTGATTTTCTAAGGATTTTTATATGAAAAACTTCAAATGCGTTTTTCTTGTAAACTAGAAGAGCTAGAGCCAAAATAACGAAAATCTGTGATCACTTCTAAAAATTGATTTTCTAAGGATTTTTATATGAAAAACTTCAAATGCGTTTTTCTTGTAAACTAGAAGAGCTAGAGCCAAAATAACGAAAATCTGTGATCACTTCTAAAAATTGATTTTCTAAGGATTTTTATATAAAAACTTTAAGTGCGTTTTTCTTGTAAACTAGAAGAGCTAGAGCCAAAATAACGAAAATCTGTGATCACTTCTAAAAATTGATTTTCTAAGGATTTTTATATGAAAAACTTCAAATGCGTTTTTCTTGTAAACTAGAAGAGCTAGAGCCAAAATAACGAAAATCTGTGATCATTCTAAAAATTGATTTTCTAAGGATTTTTATATAAAAACTTTAAATGCGTTTTTCTTGTAAACTAGAAGAGCTAGAGCCAAAATAACGAAAATCTGTGATCACTTCTAAAAATTGATTTTCTAAGGATTTTTATATGAAAAACTTCAAATGCGTTTTTCTTGTAAACTAGAAGAGCTAGAGCCAAAATAACGAAAATCTGTGATCACTTCTAAAAATTGATTTTCTAAGGATTTTTATATGAAAAACTTTAAATGCGTTTTTCTTGTAAACTAGAAGAGCTAGAGCCAAAATAACGAAAATCTGTGATCACTTCTAAAAATTGATTTTCTAAGGATTTTTATATAAAAACTTTATATGCGTTTTTCTTGTAAACTAGAAGAGCTGGAGCCAAAATAACGAAAATCTGTGATCACTTCTAAAAATTGGATTTCCTAAGGATTTTTATATGAACAACTTTAAATGCGTTTTTCTTGTAAACTAGAAGAGCTAGAGCCAAAATAACGAAAATCGGTGATCACTTCTAAAAATTGATTTTCTAAGGATTTTTATATGAAAAACTTCAAATGCGTTTTTCTTGTAAACTAGAAGAGCTTGAGCCAAAATAACGAAAATCTGTGATCACTTCTAAAAATTGATTTTCTAAGGATTTTTATATAAAAACTTTAAATGCGTTTTTCTTGTAAACTAGAAGAGCTGGAGCCAAAATAACGAAAATCTGTGATCACTTCTAAAAATTGGATTTCTAAGGATTTTTATATGAAAAACTTCAAATGCGTTTTTCTTGTAAACTAGAAGAGCTAGAGCCAAAATAACGAAAATCTGTGATCACTTCTAAAAATTGGATTCTCTTAGGATTTTTATATGAAAAACTTTAAATGCGTTTTTCTTGTAAACTAGAAGAGCTAGAGCCAAAATAACGAAAATCTGTGATCACTTCTAAAAATTGATTTTCTAAGGATTTTTATATGAAAAACTTCAAATGCGTTTTTCTTGTAAACTAGAAGAGCTAGAGCCAAAATAAAGAAAATCTGTGATCACTTCTAAAAATTGATTTTCTAAGGATTTTTATATGAAAAACTTTAAATGCGTTTTTCTTGTAAACTAGAAGAGCTAGAGCCAAAATAACGAAAATCTGTGATCACTTCTAAAAATTGATTTTCTAAGGATTTTTATATAAAAACTTTATATGCGTTTTTCTTGTAAACTAGAAGAGCTGGAGCCAAAATAACGAAAATCTGTGATCACTTCTAAAAATTGGATTTCCTAAGGATTTTTATATGAAAAACTTCAAATGCGTTTTTCTTGTAAACTAGAAGAGCTAGAGCCAAAATAACGAAAATCTGTGATCACTTCAAAAAATTGATTTTCTAAGGATTTTTATATGAAAAACTTGAAATGCGTTTTTCTTGTAAACTAGAAGAGCTAGAGCCAAAATAACGAAAATCTGTGATCACTTCTAAAAATTGATTTTCTAAGGATTTTTATATAAAAACTTTAAATGCGTTTTTCTTGTAAACTAGAAGAGCTGGAGCCAAAATAACGAAAATCTGTGATCACTTCTAAAAATTGGATTTCTAAGGATTTTTATATGAAAAACTTCAAACGCGTTTTTCTTGTAAACTAGAAGAGCTGGAGCCAAAATAACGAAAATCTGTGATCACTTCTAAAAATTGATTTTCTAAGGATTTTTATATGAAAAACTTCAAATGCGTTTTTCTTGTAAACTAGAAGAGCTAGAGCCAAAATAACGAAAATCTGTGATCACTTCTAAAAATTGGATTCTCTTAGGATTTTTATATGAAAAACTTTAAATGCGTTTTTCTTGTAAACTAGAAGAGCTGGAGCCAAAATAACGAAAATCTGTGATCACTTCTAAAAATTGATTTTCTAAGGATTTTTATATAAAAACTTTAAATGCGTTTTTCTTGTAAACTAGAAGAGCTGGAGCCAAAATAACGAAAATCTGTGATCACTTCTAAAAATTGGATTTCTAAGGATTTTTATATGAAAAACTTCAAATGCGTTTTTCTTGTAAACTAGAAGAGCTGGAGCCAAAATAACGAAAATCTGTGATCACTTCTAAAAATTGATTTTCTAAGGATTTTTATATAAAAACTTTAAATGCGTTTTTCTTGTAAACTAGAAGAGCTGGAGCCAAAATAACGAAAATCTGTGATCACTTCTAAAAATTGATTTTCTAAGGATTTTTATATGAAAAACTTTAAATGCGTTTTTCTTGTAAACTAGAAGAGCTAGAGCCAAAATAACGAAAATCTGTGATCACTTCTAAAAATTGATTTTCTAAGGATTTTTATAAGAAAAACTTCAAATGCGTTTTTCTTGTAAACTAGAAGAGCTAGAGCCAAAATAACGAAAATCTGTGATCACTTCTAAAAATTGATTTTCTAAGGATTTTTATATGAAAAACTTTAAATGCGTTTTTCTTGTAAACTAGAAGAGCTAGAGCCAAAATAACGAAAATCTGTGATCACTTCTAAAAATTGATTTTCTAAGGATTTTTATATAAAAACTTTATATGCGTTTTTCTTGTAAACTAGAAGAGCTGGAGCCAAAATAACGAAAATCTGTGATCACTTCTAAAAATTGGATTTCCTAAGGATTTTTATATGAACAACTTTAAATGCGTTTTTCTTGTAAACTAGAAGAGCTAGAGCCAAAATAACGAAAATCGGTGATCACTTCTAAAAATTGATTTTCTAAGGATTTTTATATGAAAAACTTCAAATGCGTTTTTCTTGTAAACTAGAAGAGCTAGAGCCAAAATAACGAAAATCTGTGATCACTTCTAAAAATTGATTTTCTAAGGATTTTTATATAAAAACTTTAAATGCGTTTTTCTTGTAAACTAGAAGAGCTGGAGCCAAAATAACGAAAATCTGTGATCACTTCTAAAAATTGGATTTCTAAGGATTTTTATATGAAAAACTTCAAATGCGTTTTTCTTGTAAACTAGAAGAGCTAGAGCCAAAATAACGAAAATCTGTGATCACTTCTAAAAATTGGATTCTCTTAGGATTTTTATATGAAAAACTTTAAATGCGTTTTTCTTGTAAACTAGAAGAGCTAGAGCCAAAATAAAGAAAATCTGTGATCACTTCTAAAAATTGATTTTCTAAGCATTTTTATATGAAAAACTTTAAATGCGTTTTTCTTGTAAACTAGAAGAGCTAGAGCCAAAATAACGAAAATCTGTGATCACTTCTAAAAATTGATTTTCTAAGGATTTTTATATAAAAACTTTATATGCGTTTTTCTTGTAAACTAGAAGAGCTGGAGCCAAAATAACGAAAATCTGTGATCACTTCTAAAAATTGGATTTCCTAAGGATTTTTATATGAAAAACTTCAAATGCGTTTTTCTTGTAAACTAGAAGAGCTAGAGCCAAAATAACGAAAATCTGTGATCACTTCAAAAAATTGATTTTCTAAGGATTTTTATATGAAAAACTTCAAATGCGTTTTTCTTGTAAACTAGAAGAGCTAGAGCCAAAATAACGAAAATCTGTGATCACTTCTAAAAATTGATTTTCTAAGGATTTTTATATAAAAACTTTAAATGCGTTTTTCTTGTAAACTAGAAGAGCTGGAGCCAAAATAACGAAAATCTGTGATCACTTCTAAAAATTGATTTTCTAAGGATTTTTATATGAAAAACTTCAAATGCGTTTTTCTTGTAAACTAGAAGAGCTAGAGCCAAAATAACGAAAATCTGTGATCACTTCTAAAAATTGATTTTCTAAGGATTTTTATATGAAAAACTTCAAATGCGTTTTTCTTGTAAACTAGAAGAGCTAGAGCCAAAATAACGAAAATCTGTGATCACTTCTAAAAATTGATTTTCTAAGGATTTTTATATAAAAACTTTAAGTGCGTTTTTCTTGTAAACTAGAAGAGCTAGAGCCAAAATAACGAAAATCTGTGATCACTTCTAAAAATTGATTTTCTAAGGATTTTTATATGAAAAACTTCAAATGCGTTTTTCTTGTAAACTAGAAGAGCTAGAGCCAAAATAACGAAAATCTGTGATCATTCTAAAAATTGATTTTCTAAGGATTTTTATATAAAAACTTTAAATGCGTTTTTCTTGTAAACTAGAAGAGCTAGAGCCAAAATAACGAAAATCTGTGATCACTTCTAAAAATTGATTTTCTAAGGATTTTTATATGAAAAACTTCAAATGCGTTTTTCTTGTAAACTAGAAGAGCTAGAGCCAAAATAACGAAAATCTGTGATCACTTCTAAAAATTGATTTTCTAAGGATTTTTATATGAAAAACTTTAAATGCGTTTTTCTTGTAAACTAGAAGAGCTAGAGCCAAAATAACGAAAATCTGTGATCACTTCTAAAAATTGATTTTCTAAGGATTTTTATATAAAAACTTTATATGCGTTTTTCTTGTAAACTAGAAGAGCTGGAGCCAAAATAACGAAAATCTGTGATCACTTCTAAAAATTGGATTTCCTAAGGATTTTTATATGAACAACTTTAAATGCGTTTTTCTTGTAAACTAGAAGAGCTAGAGCCAAAATAACGAAAATCGGTGATCACTTCTAAAAATTGATTTTCTAAGGATTTTTATATGAAAAACTTCAAATGCGTTTTTCTTGTAAACTAGAAGAGCTAGAGCCAAAATAACGAAAATCTGTGATCACTTCTAAAAATTGATTTTCTAAGGATTTTTATATAAAAACTTTAAATGCGTTTTTCTTGTAAACTAGAAGAGCTGGAGCCAAAATAACGAAAATCTGTGATCACTTCTAAAAATTGGATTTCTAAGGATTTTTATATGAAAAACTTCAAATGCGTTTTTCTTGTAAACTAGAAGAGCTAGAGCCAAAATAACGAAAATCTGTGATCACTTCTAAAAATTGGATTCTCTTAGGATTTTTATATGAAAAACTTTAAATGCGTTTTTCTTGTAAACTAGAAGAGCTAGAGCCAAAATAACGAAAATCTGTGATCACTTCTAAAAATTGATTTTCTAAGGATTTTTATATGAAAAACTTCAAATGCGTTTTTCTTGTAAACTAGAAGAGCTAGAGCCAAAATAAAGAAAATCTGTGATCACTTCTAAAAATTGATTTTCTAAGGATTTTTATATGAAAAACTTTAAATGCGTTTTTCTTGTAAACTAGAAGAGCTAGAGCCAAAATAACGAAAATCTGTGATCACTTCTAAAAATTGATTTTCTAAGGATTTTTATATAAAAACTTTATATGCGTTTTTCTTGTAAACTAGAAGAGCTGGAGCCAAAATAACGAAAATCTGTGATCACTTCTAAAAATTGGATTTCCTAAGGATTTTTATATGAAAAACTTCAAATGCGTTTTTCTTGTAAACTAGAAGAGCTAGAGCCAAAATAACGAAAATCTGTGATCACTTCAAAAAATTGATTTTCTAAGGATTTTTATATGAAAAACTTGAAATGCGTTTTTCTTGTAAACTAGAAGAGCTAGAGCCAAAATAACGAAAATCTGTGATCACTTCTAAAAATTGATTTTCTAAGGATTTTTATATAAAAACTTTAAATGCGTTTTTCTTGTAAACTAGAAGAGCTGGAGCCAAAATAACGAAAATCTGTGATCACTTCTAAAAATTGGATTTCTAAGGATTTTTATATGAAAAACTTCAAACGCGTTTTTCTTGTAAACTAGAAGAGCTGGAGCCAAAATAACGAAAATCTGTGATCACTTCTAAAAATTGATTTTCTAAGGATTTTTATATGAAAAACTTCAAATGCGTTTTTCTTGTAAACTAGAAGAGCTAGAGCCAAAATAACGAAAATCTGTGATCACTTCTAAAAATTGGATTCTCTTAGGATTTTTATATGAAAAACTTTAAATGCGTTTTTCTTGTAAACTAGAAGAGCTGGAGCCAAAATAACGAAAATCTGTGATCACTTCTAAAAATTGATTTTCTAAGGATTTTTATATAAAAACTTTAAATGCGTTTTTCTTGTAAACTAGAAGAGCTGGAGCCAAAATAACGAAAATCTGTGATCACTTCTAAAAATTGGATTTCTAAGGATTTTTATATGAAAAACTTCAAATGCGTTTTTCTTGTAAACTAGAAGAGCTGGAGCCAAAATAACGAAAATCTGTGATCACTTCTAAAAATTGATTTTCTAAGGATTTTTATATAAAAACTTTAAATGCGTTTTTCTTGTAAACTAGAAGAGCTGGAGCCAAAATAACGAAAATCTGTGATCACTTCTAAAAATTGATTTTCTAAGGATTTTTATATGAAAAACTTTAAATGCGTTTTTCTTGTAAACTAGAAGAGCTAGAGCCAAAATAACGAAAATCTGTGATCACTTCTAAAAATTGATTTTCTAAGGATTTTTATATGAAAAACTTCAAATGCGTTTTTCTTGTAAACTAGAAGAGCTAGAGCCAAAATAACGAAAATCTGTGATCACTTCTAAAAATTGATTTTCTAAGGATTTTTATATGAAAAACTTTAAATGCGTTTTTCTTGTAAACTAGAAGAGCTAGAGCCAAAATAACGAAAATCTGTGATCACTTCTAAAAATTGATTTTCTAAGGATTTTTATATAAAAACTTTATATGCGTTTTTCTTGTAAACTAGAAGAGCTGGAGCCAAAATAACGAAAATCTGTGATCACTTCTAAAAATTGGATTTCCTAAGGATTTTTATATGAACAACTTTAAATGCGTTTTTCTTGTAAACTAGAAGAGCTAGAGCCAAAATAACGAAAATCGGTGATCACTTCTAAAAATTGATTTTCTAAGGATTTTTATATGAAAAACTTCAAATGCGTTTTTCTTGTAAACTAGAAGAGCTAGAGCCAAAATAACGAAAATCTGTGATCACTTCTAAAAATTGATTTTCTAAGGATTTTTATATAAAAACTTTAAATGCGTTTTTCTTGTAAACTAGAAGAGCTGGAGCCAAAATAACGAAAATCTGTGATCACTTCTAAAAATTGGATTTCTAAGGATTTTTATATGAAAAACTTCAAATGCGTTTTTCTTGTAAACTAGAAGAGCTAGAGCCAAAATAACGAAAATCTGTGATCACTTCTAAAAATTGGATTCTCTTAGGATTTTTATATGAAAAACTTTAAATGCGTTTTTCTTGTAAACTAGAAGAGCTAGAGCCAAAATAAAGAAAATCTGTGATCACTTCTAAAAATTGATTTTCTAAGCATTTTTATATGAAAAACTTTAAATGCGTTTTTCTTGTAAACTAGAAGAGCTAGAGCCAAAATAACGAAAATCTGTGATCACTTCTAAAAATTGATTTTCTAAGGATTTTTATATAAAAACTTTATATGCGTTTTTCTTGTAAACTAGAAGAGCTGGAGCCAAAATAACGAAAATCTGTGATCACTTCTAAAAATTGGATTTCCTAAGGATTTTTATATGAAAAACTTCAAATGCGTTTTTCTTGTAAACTAGAAGAGCTAGAGCCAAAATAACGAAAATCTGTGATCACTTCAAAAAATTGATTTTCTAAGGATTTTTATATGAAAAACTTCAAATGCGTTTTTCTTGTAAACTAGAAGAGCTAGAGCCAAAATAACGAAAATCTGTGATCACTTCTAAAAATTGATTTTCTAAGGATTTTTATATAAAAACTTTAAATGCGTTTTTCTTGTAAACTAGAAGAGCTGGAGCCAAAATAACGAAAATCTGTGATCACTTCTAAAAATTGGATTTCTAAGGATTTTTATATGAAAAACTTCAAACGCGTTTTTCTTGTAAACTAGAAGAGCTGGAGCCAAAATAACGAAAATCTGTGATCACTTCTAAAAATTGATTTTCTAAGGATTTTTATATGAAAAACTTCAAATGCGTTTTTCTTGTAAACTAGAAGAGCTAGAGCCAAAATAACGAAAATCTGTGATCACTTCTAAAAATTGGATTCTCTTAGGATTTTTATATGAAAAACTTTAAATGCGTTTTTCTTGTAAACTAGAAGAGCTGGAGCCAAAATAACGAAAATCTGTGATCACTTCTAAAAATTGATTTTCTAAGGATTTTTATATAAAAACTTTAAATGCGTTTTTCTTGTAAACTAGAAGAGCTGGAGCCAAAATAACGAAAATCTGTGATCACTTCTAAAAATTGGATTTCTAAGGATTTTTATATGAAAAACTTCAAATGCGTTTTTCTTGTAAACTAGAAGAGCTGGAGCCAAAATAACGAAAATCTGTGATCACTTCTAAAAATTGATTTTCTAAGGATTTTTATATAAAAACTTTAAATGCGTTTTTCTTGTAAACTAGAAGAGCTGGAGCCAAAATAACGAAAATCTGTGATCACTTCTAAAAATTGGATTTCTAAGGATTTTTATATGAAAAACTTCAAATGCGTTTTTCTTGTAAACTAGAAGAGCTGGAGCCAAAATAACGAAAATCTGTGATCACTTCTAAAAATTGATTTTCTAAGGATTTTTATATGAAAAACTTCAAATGCGTTTTTCTTGTAAACTAGAAGAGCTAGAGCCAAAATAACGAAAATCTGTGATCACTTCTAAAAATTGATTTTCTAAGGATTTTTATATAAAAACTTTAAATGCGTTTTTCTTGTAAACTAGAAGAGCTGGAGCCAAAATAACGAAAATCTGTGATCACTTCTAAAAATTGATTTTCTAAGGATTTTTATATGAAAAACTTCAAATGCGTTTTTCTTGTAAACTAGAAGAGCTAGAGCCAAAATAACGAAAATCTGTGATCACTTCTAAAAATTGGATTCTCTTAGGATTTTTATATGAAAAACTTTAAATGCGTTTTTCTTGTAAACTAGAAGAGCTAGAGCCAAAATAACGAAAATCTGTGATCACTTCTAAAAATTGATTTTCTAAGGATTTTTATATGAAAAACTTCAAATGCGTTTTTCTTGTAAACTAGAAGAGCTAGAGCCAAAATAAAGAAAATCTGTGATCACTTCTAAAAATTGATTTTCTAAGGATTTTTATATGAAAAACTTTAAATGCGTTTTTCTTGTAAACTAGAAGAGCTAGAGCCAAAATAACGAAAATCTGTGATCACTTCTAAAAATTGATTTTCTAAGGATTTTTATATAAAAACTTTATATGCGTTTTTCTTGAAAACTAGAAGAGCTAGAGCCAAAATAACGAAAATCTGTGATCACTTCTAAAAATTGATTTTCTAAGGATTTTTATATGAAAAACTTTAAATGCGTTTTTCTTGTAAACTAGAAGAGCTAAAGCCAAAATAACGAAAATCTGCGATCACTTCTAAAAATTGGATTCTCTTAGGATTTTTATATGAAAAACTTTAAATGCGTTTTTCTTGTAAACTAGAAGAGCTAGAGCCAAAATAACGAAAATCTGTGATCACTTCTAAAAACTGATTTTCTAAGGATTTTTATATAAAAACTTCAAATGCGTTTTTCTTGTAAACTAGAAGAGCTGGAGCGAAAATCTGTGATCACTTCTAAAAATTGATTTTCTAAGGATTTTTATATGAAAAACTTTAAATGCGTTTTTGTTGTAAACTAGAAGAGCTAGAGCCAAAATAACGAAAATCTGTGATCACTTCTAAAAATTGATTTTCTAAGGATTTTTATATAAAAACTTTAAATGCGTTTTTCTTGTAAACTAGAAGAGCTAGAGCCAAAATAACGAAAATCTGTGATCACTTCTAAAAATTGATTTTCTAAGGATTTTTATATAAAAACTTTAAATGCGTTTTTCTTGTAAACTAGAAGAGCTAGAGCCAAAATAACGAAAATCTGTGATCACTTCTAAAAATTGATTTTCTAAGGATTTTTATATAAAAACTTTAAATGCGTTTTTCTTGTAAACTAGAAGAGCTAGAGCCAAAATAACGAAAATCTGTGATCAGTTCTAAAAATTGATTTTCTAAGGATTTTTATATAAAAACTTTAAATGCGTTTTTCTTGTAAACTAGAAGAGCTAGAGCCAAAATAACGAAAATCTGTGATCACTTCTAAAAATTGATTTTCTAAGGATTTTTATATGAAAAACTTCAAATGCGTTTTTCTTGTAAACTAGAAGAGCTAGAGCCAAAATAACGAAAATCTGTGATCACTTCTAAAAATTGATTTTCTAAGGATTTTTATATAAAAACTTTAAATGCGTTTTTCTTGTAAACTAGAAGAGCTAGAGCCAAAATAACGAAAATCTGTGATCACTTCTAAAAATTGATTTTCTAAGGATTTTTATATGAAAAACTTCAAATGCGTTTTTCTTGTAAACTAGAAGAGCTAGAGCCAAAATAACGAAAATCTGTGATCACTTCTAAAAATTGATTTTCTAAGGATTTTTATATAAAAACTTTAAATGCGTTTTTCTTGTAAACTAGAAGAGCTAGAGCCAAAATAACGAAAATCTGTGATCACTTCTAAAAATTGATTTTCTAAGGATTTTTATATGAAAAACTTCAAATGCGTTTTTCTTGTAAACTAGAAGAGCTAGAGCCAAAATAACGAAAATCTGTGATCACTTCTAAAAATTGATTTTCTAAGGATTTTTATATAAAAACTTTAAATGCGTTTTTCTTGTAAACTAGAAGAGCTAGAGCCAAAATAACGAAAATCTGTGATCACTTCTTAAAATTGATTTTCTAAGGATTTTTATATGAAAAACTTCAAATGCGTTTTTCTTGTAAACTAGAAGAGCTAGAGCCAAAATAAAGAAAATCTGTGATCACTTCTAAAAATTGATTTTCTAAGGATTTTTATATGAAAAACTTCAAATGCGTTTTTCTTGTAAACTAGAAGAGCTAGAGCCAAAATAACGAAAATCTGTGATCACTTCTAAAAATTGGATTCTCTTAGGATTTTTATATGATAAACTTTAAATGCGTTTTTCTTGTAAACTAGAAGAGCTAGAGCCAAAATAACGAAAATCTGTGATCACTTCTAAAAATTGATTTTCTAAGGATTTTTATATGAAAAACTTCAAATGCGTTTTTCTTGTAAACTAGAAGAGCTAGAGCCAAAATAAAGAAAATCTGTGATCACTTCTAAAAATTGATTTTCTAAGGATTTTTATATGAAAAACTTCAAATGCGTTTTTCTTGTAAACTAGAAGAGCTAGAGCCAAAATAACGAAAATCTGTGATCACTTCTAAAAATTGGATTCTCTTAGGATTTTTATATGAAAAACTTTAAATGCGTTTTTCTTGTAAACTAGAAGAGCTAGAGCCAAAATAACGAAAATCTGTGATCACTTCTAAAAATTGATTTTCTAAGGATTTTTACTAAACTAGAAGAGCTAGAGCCAAAATAACGAAAATCTGTGATCACTTCTAAAAATTGATTTTCTAAGGATTTTTATATAAAAACTTTAAATGCGTTTTTCTTGTAAACTAGAAGAGCTAGAGCCAAAATAACGAAAATCTGTGATCACTTCTAAAAATTGATTTTCTAAGGATTTTTAAATGAAAAACTTCAAATGCGTTTTTCTTGTAAACTAGAAGAGCTAGAGCCAAAATAACGAAAATCTGTGATTACTTCTAAAAATTGATTTTCTAAGGATTTTTATATAAAAACTTTAAATGCGTTTTTCTTGTAAACTAGAAGAGCTAGAGCCAAAATAACGAAAATCTGTGATCACTTCTAAAAATTGATTTTCTAAGGATTTTTATATAAAAACTTTAAATGCGTTTTTCTTGTAAACTAGAAGAGCTAGAGCCAAAATAACGAAAATCTGTGATCACTTCTAAAAATTGATTTTCTAAGGATTTTTATATAAAAACTTTAAATGCGTTTTTCTTGTAAACTAGAAGAGCTAGAGCCAAAATAACGAAAATCTGTGATTACTTCTAAAAATTGATTTTCTAAGGATTTTTATATAAAAACTTTAAATGCGTTTTTCTTGTAAACTAGAAGAGCTAGAGCCAAAATAACGAAAATCTGTGATCACTTCTAAAAATTGATTTTCTAAGGATTTTTATATAAAAACTTTAAATGCGTTTTTCTTGTAAACTAGAAGAGCTAGAGCCAAAATAACGAAAATCTGTGATCACTTCTAAAAATTGATTTTCTAAGGATTTTTATATAAAAACTTTAAATGCGTTTTTCTTGTAAACTAGAAGAGCTAGAGCCAAAATAACGAAAATCTGTGATCACTTCTAAAAATTGATTTTCTAAGGATTATTATATAAAAACTTTAAATGCGTTTTTCTTGTAAACTAGAAGAGCTAGAGCCAAAATAACGAAAATCTGTGATCACTTCTAAAAATTGATTTTCTAAGGATTTTTATATAAAAACTTTAAATGCGTTTTTCTTGTAAACTAGAAGAGCTAGAGCCAAAATAACGAAAATCTGTGATCACTTCTAAAAATTGATTTTCTAAGGATTTTTATATAAAAACTTTAAATGCGTTTTTCTTGTAAACTAGAAGAGCTAGAGCCAAAATAACGAAAATCTGTGATCACTTCTAAAAGTTGATTTTCTAAGGATTTTTATATAAAAACTTTAAATGCGTTTTTCTTGTAAACTAGAAGAGCTAGAGCCAAAATAACGAAAATCTGTGATTACTTCTAAAAATTGATTTTCTAAGGATTTTTATATAAAAACTTTAAATGCGTTTTTCTTGTAAACTAGAAGAGCTAGAGCCAAAATAACGAAAATCTGTGATCACTTCTAAAAATTGATTTTCTAAGGATTTTTATATAAAAACTTTAAATGCGTTTTTCTTGTAAACTAGAAGAGCTAGAGCCAAAATAACGAAAATCTGTGATCACTTCTAAAAATTGATTTTCTAAGGATTTTTATATAAAAACTTTAAATGCGTTTTTCTTGTAAACTAGAAGAGCTAGAGCCAAAATAACGAAAATCTGTGATCACTTCTAAAAATTGATTTTCTAAGGATTTTTATATAAAAACTTTAAATGCGTTTTTCTTGTAAACTAGAAGAGCTAGAGCCAAAATAACGAAAATCTGTGATCACTTCTAAAAATTGATTTTTTAAGGATTTTTATATAAAAACTTTAAATGCGTTTTTCTTGTAAACTAGAAGAGCTAGAGCCAAAATAACGAAAATCTGTGATCACTTCTAAAAATTGATTTTCTAAGGATTTTTATATAAAAACTTTAAATGCGTTTTTCTTGTAAACTAGAAGAGCTAGAGCCAAAATAACGAAAATCTGTGATCACTTCTAAAAATTGATTTTCTAAGGATTTTTATATAAAAACTTTAAATGCGTTTTTCTTGTAAACTAGAAGAGCTAGAGCCAAAATAACGAAAATCTGTGATCACTTCTTAAAATTGATTTTCTAAGGATTTTTATATAAAAACTTTAAATGCGTTTTTCTTGTAAACTAGAAGAGCTAGAGCCAAAATAACGAAAATCTGTGATCACTTCTAAAAATTGATTTTCTAAGGATTTTTATATAAAAACTTTAAATGCGTTTTTCTTGTAAACTAGAAGAGCTAGAGCCAAAATAACGAAAATCTGTGATCACTTCTAAAAATTGATTTTCTAAGGATTTTTATATAAAAACTTTAAATGCGTTTTTCTTGTAAACTAGAAGAGCTAGAGCCAAAATAACGAAAATCTGTGATCACTTCTTAAAATTGATTTTCTAAGGATTTTTATATAAAAACTTTAAATGCGTTTTTCTTGTAAACTAGAAGAGCTAGAGCCAAAATAACGAAAATCTGTGATCACTTCTAAAAATTGATTTTCTAAGGATTTTTATATAAAAACTTTAAATGCGTTTTTCTTGTAAACTAGAAGAGATAGAGCCAAAATAACGAAAATCTGTGATCACTTCTAAAAATTGATTTTCTAAGGATTTTTATATAAAAACTTTAAATGCGTTTTTCTTGTAAACTAGAAGAGCTAGAGCCAAAATAACGAAAATCTGTGATCACTTCTAAAAATTGATTTTCTAAGGATTTTTATATGAAAAACTTCAAATGCGTTTTTCTTGTAAACTAGAAGAGCTAGAGCCAAAATAACGAAAATCTGTGATCACTTCTAAAAATTGATTTTCTAAGGATTTTTATATAAAAACTTTATATGCGTTTTTCTTGTAAACTAGAAGAGCTAGAGCCAAAATAACGAAAATCTGTGATCACTTCTAAAAATTGATTTTCTAAGGATTTTTATATAAAAACTTTAAATGCGTTTTTCTTGTAAACTAGAAGAGCTAGAGCCAAAATAACGAAAATCTGTGATCACTTCTAAAAATTGATTTTCTAAGGATTTTTATATAAAAACTTTAAATGCGTTTTTCTTGTAAACTAGAAGAGCTAGAGCCAAAATAACGAAAATCTGTGATCACTTCTAAAAATTGATTTTCTAAGGATTTTTATATAAAAACTTTAAATGCGTTTTTCTTGTAAACTAGAAGAGCTAGAGCCAAAATAACGAAAATCTGTGATCACTTCTAAAAATTGATTTTCTAAGGATTTTTATATAAAAACTTTAAATGCGTTTTTCTTGTAAACTAGAAGAGCTAGAGCCAAAATAACGAAAATCTGTGATCACTTCTAAAAATTGATTTTCTAAGGATTTTTATATAAAAACTTTAAATGCGTTTTTCTTGTAAACTAGAAGAGCTAGAGCCAAAATAACGAAAATCTGTGATCACTTCTAAAAATTGATTTTCTAAGGATTTTTATATAAAAACTTTAAATGCGTTTTTCTTGTAAACTAGAAGAGCTAGAGCCAAAATAACGAAAATCTGTGATCACTTCTAAAAATTGATTTTCTAAGGATTTTTATATAAAAACTTTAAATGCGTTTTTCTTGTAAACTAGAAGAGCTAGAGCCAAAATAACGAAAATCTGTGATCACTTCTAAAAATTGATTTTCTAAGGATTTTTATATAAAAACTTTAAATGCGTTTTTCTTGTAAACTAGAAGAGCTAGAGCCAAAATAACGAAAATCTGTGATCACTTCTAAAAATTGATTTTCTAAGGATTTTTATATAAAAACTTTAAATGCGTTTTTCTTGTAAACTAGAAGAGCTAGAGCCAAAATAACGAAAATCTGTGATTACTTCTAAAAATTGATTTTCTAAGGATTTTTATATAAAAACTTTAAATGCGTTTTTCTTGTAAACTAGAAGAGCTAGAGCCAAAATAACGAAAATCTGTGATCACTTCTAAAAATTGATTTTCTAAGGATTTTTATATAAAAACTTTAAATGCGTTTTTCTTGTAAACTAGAAGAGCTAGAGCCAAAATAACGAAAATCTGTGATCACTTCTAAAAATTGATTTTCTAAGGATTTTTATATAAAAACTTTAAATGCGTTTTTCTTGTAAACTAGAAGAGCTAGAGCCAAAATAACGAAAATCTGTGATTACTTCTAAAAATTGATTTTCTAAGGATTTTTATATAAAAACTTTAAATGCGTTTTTCTTGTAGACTAGAAGAGCTAGAGCCAAAATAACGAAAATCTGTGATTACTTCTAAAAACTGATTTTCTAAGGATTTTTATATAAAAACTTTAAATGCGTTTTTCTTGTAAACTAGAAGAGCTAGAGCCAAAATAACGAAAATCTGTGATCACTTCTAAAAATTGATTTTCTAAGGATTTTTATATAAAAACTTTAAATGCGTTTTTCTTGTAAACTAGAAGAGCTAGAGCCAAAATAACGAAAATCTGTGATCACTTCTAAAAATTGATTTTCTAAGGATTTTTATATAAAAACTTTAAATGCGTTTTTCTTGTAAACTAGAAGAGCTAGAGCCAAAATAACGAAAATCTGTGATTACTTCTAAAAATTGATTTTCTAAGGATTTTTATATAAAAACTTTAAATGCGTTTTTCTTGTAAACTAGAAGAGCTAGAGCCAAAATAACGAAAATCTGTGATTACTTCTAAAAATTGATTTTCTAAGGATTTTTATATAAAAACTTTAAATGCGTTTTTCTTGTAAACTAGAAGAGCTAGAGCCAAAATAACGAAAATCTGTGATCACTTCTAAAAATTGATTTTCTAAGGATTTTTATATAAAAACTTTAAATGCGTTTTTCTTGTAAACTAGAAGAGCTAGAGCCAAAATAACGAAAATCTGTGATTACTTCTAAAAATTGATTTTCTAAGGATTTTTATATAAAAACTTTAAATGCGTTTTTCTTGTAAACTAGAAGAGCTAGAGCCAAAATAACGAAAATCTGTGATCACTTCTAAAAATTGATTTTCTAAGGATTTTTATATAAAAACTTTAAATGCGTTTTTCTTGTAAACTAGAAGAGCTAGAGCCAAAATAACGAAAATCTGTGATTACTTCTAAAAATTGATTTTCTAAGGATTTTTATATAAAAACTTTAAATGCGTTTTTCTTGTAAACTAGAAGAGCTAGAGCCAAAATAACGAAAATCTGTGATCACTTCTAAAAATTGATTTTCTAAGGATTTTTATATAAAAACTTTAAATGCGTTTTTCTTGTAAACTAGAAGAGCTAGAGCCAAAATAACGAAAATCTGTGATCACTTCTAAAAATTGATTTTCTAAGGATTTTTATATAAAAACTTTAAATGCGTTTTTCTTGTAAACTAGAAGAGCTAGAGCCAAAATAACGAAAATCTGTGATCACTTCTAAAAATTGATTTTCTAAGGATTTTTATATGAAAAACTTCAAATGCGTTTTTCTTGTAAACTAGAAGAGCTAGAGCCAAAATAACGAAAATCTGTGATCACTTCTAAAAATTGGATTCTCTTAGGATTTTTATATGAAAAACTTTAAATGCGTTTTTCTTGTAAACTAGAAGAGCTAGAGCCAAAATAACGAAAATCTGTGATCACTTCTAAAAATTGATTTTCTAAGGATTTTTATATAAAAACTTTAAATGCGTTTTTCTTGTAAACTAGAAGAGCTAGAGCCAAAATAACGAAAATCTGTGATCACTTCTAAAAATTGATTTTCTAAGGATTTTTATATAAAAACTTTAAATGCGTTTTTCTTGTAAACTAGAAGAGCTAGAGCCAAAATAACGAAAATCTGTGATCGCTTCTAAAAATTGATTTTCTAGGGATTTTTATATAAAAACTTTAAATGCGTTTTTCTTGTAAACTAGAAGAGCTAGAGCCAAAATAACGAAAATCTGTGATCACTTCTAAAAATTGATTTTCTAAGGATTTTTATATAAATGCGTTTTTCTTGTAAACTAGAAGAGCTAGAGCCAAAATAACGAAAATCTGTGATCACTTCTAAAAATTGATTTTCGAAGCATTTTTATATAAAAACTTTTAATGCGTTTTTCTTGTAAACTAGAAGAGCTAGAGCCAAAATAACGAAAATCTGTGATCACTTCTAAAAATTGATTTTCTAAGGATTTTTATATAAATGCGTTTTTCTTGTAAACTAGAAGAGCTAGAGCCAAAATAACGAAAATCTGTGATCACTTCTAAAAATTGATTTTCTAGGGATTTTTATATAAAAACTTTAAATGCGTTTTTCTTGTAAACTAGAAGAGCTAGAGCCAAAATAACGAAAATCTGTGATCACTTCTAAAAATTGATTTTCTAAGGATTTTTATATAAATGCGTTTTTCTTGTAAACTAGAAGAGCTAGAGCCAAAATAACGAAAATCTGTGATCACTTCTAAAAATTGATTTTCGAAGCATTTTTATATAAAAACTTTTAATGCGTTTTTCTTGTAAACTAGAAGAGCTAGAGCCAAAATAACGAAAATCTGTGATCGCTTCTAAAAATTGATTTTCTAAACTAGAAGAGCTAGAGCCAAAATAACGAAAATCTGTGATCACTTCTAAAAAGTGATTTTCTAAGGATTTTTATATAAAAACTTTAAATACGTTTTTCTTGTAAACTAGAAGAGCTAGAGCCAAAATAACGAAAATCTGTGATCACTTCTAAAAATTGATTTTCTAAGGATTTTTATATGAAAAACTTCAAATGCGTTTTTCTTGTAAACTAGAAGAGCTAGAGCCAAAATAACGAAAATCTGTGATCACTTCTAAAAATTGATTTTCTAGGGATTTTTATATAAAAACTTTAAATGCGTTTTTCTTGTAAACTAGAAGAGCTAGAGCCAAAATAACGAAAATCTGTGATCACTTCTAAAAATTGATTTTCTAAGGATTTTTATATAAAAACTTTAAATGCGTTTTTCTTGTAAACTAGAAGAGCTAGAGCCAAAATAACGAAAATCTGTGATCACTTCTAAAAATTGATTTTCTAAGGATTTTTATATAAAAACTTTAAATGCGTTTTTCTTGTAAACTAGAAGAGCTAGAGCCAAAATAACGAAAATCTGTGATCACTTCAAAAAATTGGATTTCCTAAGGATTTTTATATGAAAAACTTTAAATGCGTTTTTCTTGTAAACTAGAAGAGCTAGAGCCAAAATAACGAAAATCTGTGATCACTTCTAAAAATTGATTTTCTAGGGATTTTTATATAAAAACTTTAAATGCGTTTTTCTTGTAAACTAGAAGAGCTAGAGCCAAAATAACGAAAATCTGTGATCACTTCTAAAAATTGATTTTCTAAGGATTTTTATATAAAAACTTTAAATGCGTTTTTCTTGTAAACTAGAAGAGCTAGAGCCAAAATAACGAAAATCTGTGATCACTTCTAAAAATTGATTTTCTAAGGATTTTTATATGAAAAACTTCAAATGCGTTTTTCTTGTAAACTAGAAGAGCTAGAGCCAAAATAACGAAAATCTGTGATCACTTCTAAAAATTGGATTCTCTTAGGATTTTTATATGAAAAACTTTAAATGCGTTTTTCTTGTAAACTAGAAGAGCTGGAGCCAAAATAACGAAAATCTGTGATCACTTCTAAAAATTGATTTTCTAAGGATTTTTATATAAAAACTTTAAATGCGTTTTTCTTGTAAACTAGAAGAGCTGGAGCCAAAATAACGAAAATCTGTGATCACTTCTAAAAATTGGATTTCTAAGGATTTTTATATGAAAAACTTCAAATGCGTTTTTCTTGTAAACTAGAAGAGCTAGAGCCAAAATAACGAAAATCTGTGATCACTTCTAAAAATTGATTTTCTAAGGATTTTTATATAAAAACTTTAAATGCGTTTTTCTTGTAAACTAGAAGAGCTAGAGCCAAAATAACGAAAATCTGTGATCACTTCTAAAAATTGATTTTCTAAGGATTTTTATATAAAAACTTTAAATGCGTTTTTCTTGTAAACTAGAAGAGCTGGAGCCAAAATAACGAAAATCTGTGATCACTTCTAAAAATTGGATTTCTAAAGATTTTTATATGAAAAACTTCAAACGCGTTTTTCTTGTAAACTAGAAGAGCTGGAGCCAAAATAACGAAAATCTGTGATCACTTCTAAAAATTGATTTTCTAAGGATTTTTATATGAAAAACTTCAAATGCGTTTTTCTTGTAAACTAGAAGAGCTAGAGCCAAAATAACGAAAATCTGTGATCACTTCTAAAAATTGGATTCTCTTAGGATTTTTATATGAAAAACTTTAAATGCGTTTTTCTTGTAAACTAGAAGAGCTGGAGCCAAAATAACGAAAATCTGTGATCACTTCTAAAAATTGATTTTCTAAGGATTTTTATATAAAAACTTTAAATGCGTTTTTCTTGTAAACTAGAAGAGCTGGAGCCAAAATAACGAAAATCTGTGATCACTTCTAAAAATTGGATTTCTAAGGATTTTTATATGAAAAACTTCAAATGCGTTTTTCTTGTAAACTAGAAGAGCTAGAGCCAAAATAACGAAAATCTGTGATCACTTCTAAAAATTGATTTTCTAAGGATTTTTATATAAAAACTTTAAATGCGTTTTTCTTGTAAACTAGAAGAGCTAGAGCCAAAATAACGAAAATCTGTGATCACTTCTAAAAATTGATTTTCTAAGGATTTTTATATGAAAAACTTCAAATGCGTTTTTCTTGTAAACTAGAAGAGCTAGAGCCAAAATAACGAAAATCTGTGATCACTTCTAAAAATTGATTTTCTAAGGATTTTTATATAAATGCGTTTTTCTTGTAAACTAGAAGAGCTAGAGCCAAAATAACGAAAATCTGTGATCACTTCTAAAAATTGATTTTCTAAGGATTTTTATATAAAAACTTTAAATGCGTTTTTCTTGTAAACTAGAAGAGCTAGAGCCAAAATAACGAAAATCTGTGATCACTTCTAAAAATTGATTTTCTAAGGATTTTTATATAAAAACTTTATATGCGTTTTTCTTGTAAACTAGAAGAGCTGGAGCCAAAATAACGAAAATCTGTGATCACTTCTAAAAATTGATTTTCTAAGGATTTTTATATAAATGCGTTTTTCTTGTAAACTAGAAGAGCTAGAGCCAAAATAACGAAAATCTGTGATCACTTCTAAAAATTGATTTTCTAAGGATTTTTATATAAAAAATTTAAATGCGTTTTTCTTGTAAACTAGAAGAGCTAGAGCCAAAATAACGAAAATCTGTGATCACTTCTAAAAATTGATTTTCTAAGGATTTTTATATAAATGCGTTTTTCTTGTAAACTAGAAGAGCTAGAGCCAAAATAACGAAAATCTGTGATCACTTCTAAAAATTGATTTTCTAAGGATTTTTATATAAAAACTTTAAATGCGTTTTTCTTGTAAACTAGAAGAGCTAGAGCCAAAATAACGAAAATCTGTGATCACTTCTAAAAATTGATTTTCTAAGGATTTTTATATAAATGCGTTTTTCTTGTAAACTAGAAGAGCTAGAGCCAAAATAACGAAAATCTGTGATCACTTCTAAAAATTGATTTTCTAGGGATTTTTATATATAAACTTTAAATGCGTTTTTCTTGTAAACTAGAAGAGCTAGAGCCAAAATAACGAAAATCTGTGATCACTTCTAAAAATTGATTTTCTAAGGATTTTTATATAAATGCGTTTTTCTTGTAAACTAGAAGAGCTAGAGCCAAAATAACGAAAATCTGTGATCACTTCTAAAAATTGATTTTCTAAGGATTTTTATATAAAAAATTTAAATGCGTTTTTCTTGTAAACTAGAAGAGCTAGAGCCAAAATAACGAAAATCTGTGATCACTTCTAAAAATTGATTTTCTAAGGATTTTTATATAAAAACTTTAAATGCGTTTTTCTTGTAAACTAGAAGAGCTAGAGCCAAAATAACGAAAATCTGTGATCGCTTCTAAAAATTGATTTTCTAGGGATTTTTATATAAAAACTTTAAATGCGTTTTTCTTGTAAACTAGAAGAGCTAGAGCCAAAATAACGAAAATCTGTGATCACTTCTAAAAATTGATTTTCTAGGGATTTTTATATAAAAACTTTAAATACGTTTTTCTTGTAAACTAGAAGAGCTAGAGCCAAAATAACGAAAATCTGTGATCACTTCTAAAAATTGATTTTCTAAGGATTTTTATATAAAAACTTTAAATGCGTTTTTCTTGTAAACTAGAAGAGCTAGAGCCAAAATAACGAAAATCTGTGATCACTTCTAAAAATTGATTTTCTAGGGATTTTTATATAAAAACTTTAAATACGTTTTTCTTGTAAACTAGAAGAGCTAGAGCCAAAATAACGAAAATCTGTGATCACTTCTAAAAATTGATTTTCTAAGGATTTTTATATAAAAACTTCAAATGCGTTTTTCTTGTAAACTAGAAGAGCTAGAGCCAAAATAACGAAAATCTGTGATCACTTCTAAAAATTGATTTTCTAGGGATTTTTATATAAAAACTTTAAATGCGTTTTTCTTGTAAACTAGAAGAGCTAGAGCCAAAATAACGAAAATCTGTGATCACTTCTAAAAATTGATTTTCTAAGGATTTTTATATAAAAAATTTAAATGCGTTTTTCTTGTAAACTAGAAGAGCTAGAGCCAAAATAACGAAAATCTGTGATCACTTCTAAAAATTGATTTTCTAAGGATTTTTATATAAAAACTTTAAATGCGTTTTTCTTGTAAACTAGAAGAGCTAGAGCCAAAATAACGAAAATCGGTGATCACTTCTAAAAATTGATTTTCTAAGGATTTTTATATGAAAAACTTCAAATGCGTTTTTCTTGTAAACTAGAAGAGCTAGAGCCAAAATAACGAAAATCTGTGATCACTTCTAAAAATTGATTTTCTAAGGATTTTTATATAAAAACTTTAAATGCGTTTTTCTTGTAAACTAGAAGAGCTGGAGCCAAAATAACGAAAATCTGTGATCACTTCTAAAAATTGGATTTCTAAGGATTTTTATATGACAAACTTCAAATGCGTTTTTCTTGTAAACTAGAAGAGCTAGAGCCAAAATAACGAAAATCTGTGATCACTTCTAAAAATTGGATTCTCTTAGGATTTTTATATGAAAAACTTTAAATGCGTTTTTCTTGTAAACTAGAAGAGCTAGAGCCAAAATAACGAAAATCTGTGATCACTTCTAAAAATTGATTTTCTAAGGATTTTTATATGAAAAACTTCAAATGCGTTTTTCTTGTAAACTAGAAGAGCTAGAGCCAAAATAAAGAAAATCTGTGATCACTTCTAAAAATTGATTTTCTAAGGATTTTTATATGAAAAACTTTAAATGCGTTTTTCTTGTAAACTAGAAGAGCTAGAGCCAAAATAACGAAAATCTGTGATCACTTCTAAAAATTGATTTTCTAAGGATTTTTATATGAAAAACTTCAAATGCGTTTTTCTTGTAAACTAGAAGAGCTAGAGCCAAAATAACGAAAATCTGTGATCACTTCTAAAAATTGATTTTCTAAGGATTTTTGTATAAAAACTTTAAATGCGTTTTTCTTGTAAACTAGAAGAGCTGGAGCCAAAATAACGAAAATCTGTGATCACTTCTAAAAATTGATTTTCTAAGGATTTTTATATGAAAAACTTCAAATGCGTTTTTCTTGTAAACTAGAAGAGCTAGAGCCAAAATAACGAAAATCTGTGATCACTTCTAAAAATTGATTTTCTAGGGATTTTTATATAAAAACTTTATATGCGTTTTTCTTGTAAACTAGAAGAGCTGGAGCCAAAATAACGAAAATCTGTGATCACTTCTAAAAATTGGATTTCCTAAGGATTTTTATATGAAAAACTTCAAATGCGTTTTTCTTGTAAACTAGAAGAGCTAGAGCCAAAATAACGAAAATCTGTGATCACTTCTAAAAATTGATTTTCTAAGGATTTTTATATGAAAAACTTCAAATGCGTTTTTCTTGTAAACTAGAAGAGCTAGAGCCAAAATAACGAAAATCTGTGATCACTTCTAAAAATTGATTTTCTAAGGATTTTTATATAAAAACTTTAAATGCGTTTTTCTTGTAAACTAGAAGAGCTGGAGCCAAAATAACGAAAATCTGTGATCACTTCTAAAAATTGGATTTCTAAGGATTTTTATATGAAAAACTTTAAACGCGTTTTTCTTGTAAACTAGAAGAGCTGGAGCCAAAATAACGAAAATCTGTGATCACTTCTAAAAATTGATTTTCTAAGGATTTTTATATGAAAAACTTCAAATGCGTTTTTCTTGTAAACTAGAAGAGCTAGAGCCAAAATAACGAAAATCTGTGATCACTTCTAAAAATTGGATTCTCTTAGGATTTTTATATGAAAAACTTTAAATGCGTTTTTCTTGTAAACTAGAAGAGCTGGAGCCAAAATAACGAAAATCTGTGATCACTTCTAAAAATTGATTTTCTAAGGATTTTTATATAAAAACTTTAAATGCGTTTTTCTTGTAAACTAGAAGAGCTGGAGCCAAAATAACGAAAATCTGTGATCACTTCTAAAAATTGGATTTCTAAGGATTTTTATATGAAAAACTTCAAATGCGTTTTTCTTGTAAACTAGAAGAGCTGGAGCCAAAATAACGAAAATCTGTGATCACTTCTAAAAATTGATTTTCTAAGGATTTTTATATAAAAACTTTAAATGCGTTTTTCTTGTAAACTAGAAGAGCTGGAGCCAAAATAACGAAAATCTGTGATCACTTCTAAAAATTGGATTTCTAAGGATTTTTATATGAAAAACTTCAAATGCGTTTTTCTTGTAAACTAGAAGAGCTGGAGCCAAAATAACGAAAATCTGTGATCACTTCTAAAAATTGATTTTCTAAGGATTTTTATATGAAAAACTTCAAATGCGTTTTTCTTGTAAACTAGAAGAGCTAGAGCCAAAATAACGAAAATCTGTGATCACTTCTAAAAATTGATTTTCTAAGGATTTTTATATAAAAACTTTAAATGCGTTTTTCTTGTAAACTAGAAGAGCTGGAGCCAAAATAACAAAAATCTGTGATCACTTCTAAAAATTGATTTTCTAAGGATTTTTATATAAAAACTTCAAATGCGTTTTTCTTGTAAACTAGAAGAGCTAGAGCCAAAATAAAGAAAATCTGTGATCACTTCTAAAAATTGATTTTCGAAGCATTTTTATATAAAAACTTTAAATGCGTTTTTCTTGTAAACTAGAAGAGCTAGAGCCAAAATAACGAAAATCTGTGATCACTTCTAAAAATTGATTTTCTAAGGATTTTTATATGAAAAACTTCAAATGCGTTTTTCTTGTAAACTAGAAGAGCTAGAGCCAAAATAACGAAAATCTGTGATCACTTCTAAAAATTGGATTCTCTTAGGATTTTTATATGAAAAACTTTAAATGCGTTTTTCTTGTAAACTAGAAGAGCTAGAGCCAAAATAACGAAAATCTGTGATCACTTCTAAAAATTGATTTTCTAAGGATTTTTATATGAAAAACTTCAAATGCGTTTTTCTTGTAAACTAGAAGAGCTAGAGCCAAAATAAAGAAAATCTGTGATCACTTCTAAAAATTGATTTTCGAAGCATTTTTATATAAAAACTTTAAATGCGTTTTTCTTGTAAACTAGAAGAGCTAGAGCCAAAATAACGAAAATCTGTGATCACTTCTAAAAATTGATTTTCGAAGCATTTTTATATAAAAACTTTTAATGCGTTTTTCTTGTAAACTAGAAGAGCTAGAGCCAAAATAACGAAAATCTGTGATCGCTTCTAAAAATTGATTTTCTAGGGATTTTTATATAAAAACTTTAAATGCGTTTTTCTTGTAAACTAGAAGAGCTAGAGCCAAAATAACGAAAATCTGTGATCGCTTCTAAAAATTGATTTTCTAGGGATTTTTATATAAAAACTTTAAATGCGTTTTTCTTGTAAACTAGAAGAGCTAGAGCCAAAATAACGAAAATCTGTGATCGCTTCTAAAAATTGATTGTCTAGGGATTTTTATATAAAAACTTTAAATGCGTTTTTCTTGTAAACTAGAAGAGCTAGAGCCAAAATAACGAAAATCTGTGATCACTTCTAAAAATTGATTTTCTAAGGATTTTTATATAAATGCGTTTTTCTTGTAAACTAGAAGAGCTAGAGCCAAAATAACGAAAATCTGTGATCGCTTCTAAAAATTGATTTTCTAGGGATTTTTATATAAAAACTTTAAATGCGTTTTTCTTGTAAACTAGAAGAGCTAGAGCCAAAATAACGAAAATCTGTGATCACTTCTAAAAATTGATTTTCTAAGGATTTTTATATAAAAACTTTAAATGCGTTTTTCTTGTAAACTAGAAGAGCTAGAGCCAAAATAACGAAAATCTGTGATCACTTCTAAAAATTGATTTTCTAGGGATTTTTATATAAAAACTTTAAATGCGTTTTTCTTGTAAACTAGAAGAGCTAGAGCCAAAATAACGAAAATCTGTGATCACTTCTAAAAATTGATTTTCTAAGGATTTTTATATAAAAAATTTAAATGCGTTTTTCTTGTAAACTAGAAGAGCTAGAGCCAAAATAACGAAAATCTGTGATCACTTCTAAAAATTGATTTTCTAAGGATTTTTATATAAAAACTTTAAATGCGTTTTTCTTGTAAACTAGAAGAGCTAGAGCCAAAATAACGAAAATCTGTGATCGCTTCTAAAAATTGATTTTCTAGGGATTTTTATATAAAAACTTTAAATGCGTTTTTCTTGTAAACTAGAAGAGCTAGAGCCAAAATAACGAAAATCTGTGATCACTTCTAAAAATTGATTTTCTAAGGATTTTTATATAAAAACTTTAAATGCGTTTTTCTTGTAAACTAGAAGAGCTAGAGCCAAAATAACGAAAATCTGTGATCACTTCTAAAAATTGATTTTCTAGGGATTTTTATATAAAAACTTTAAATGCGTTTTTCTTGTAAACTAGAAGAGCTAGAGCCAAAATAACGAAAATCTGTGATCACTTCTAAAAATTGATTTTCTAAGGATTTTTATATAAAAAATTTAAATGCGTTTTTCTTGTAAACTAGAAGAGCTAGAGCCAAAATAACGAAAATCTGTGATCACTTCTAAAAATTGGATTCTCTTAGGATTTTTATATGAAAAACTTCAAATGCGTTTTTCTTGTAAACTAGAAGAGCTAGAGCCAAAATAAAGAAAATCTGTGATCACTTCTAAAAATTGATTTTCTAAGGATTTTTATATGAAAAACTTTAAATGCGTTTTTCTTGTAAACTAGAAGAGCTAGAGCCAAAATAACGAAAATCTGTGATCACTTCTAAAAATTGATTTTCTAAGGATTTTTATATAAAAACTTTAAATGCGTTTTTCTTGTAAACTAGAAGAGCTAGAGCCAAAATAACGAAAATCTGTGATCACTTCTAAAAATTGATTTTCTAAGGATTTTTATATAAAAACTTTAAATGCGTTTTTCTTGTAAACTAGAAGAGCTAGAGCCAAAATAACGAAAATCTGTGATCACTTCTAAAAATTGATTTTCTAAGGATTTTTATATAAAAACTTTAAATGCGTTTTTCTTGTAAACTAGAAGAGCTAGAGCCAAAATAACGAAAATCTGTGATCACTTCTAAAAATTGATTTTCTAAGGATTTTTATATAAAAACTTTAAATGCGTTTTTCTTGTAAACTAGAAGAGCTAGAGCCAAAATAACGAAAATCTGTGATCACTTCTAAAAATTGATTTTCTAAGGATTTTTATATAAAAACTTTAAATGCGTTTTTCTTGTAAACTAGAAGAGCTAGAGCCAAAATAACGAAAATCTGTGATCACTTCTAAAAATTGATTTTCTAAGGATTTTTATATAAAAACTTTAAATGCGTTTTTCTTGTAAACTAGAAGAGCTAGAGCCAAAATAACGAAAATCTGTGATCACTTCTAAAAATTGATTTTCTAAGGAATTTTATATGAAAAACTTTAAATGCGTTTTTCTTGTAAACTAGAACAGCTAGAGCCAAAATAACGAAAATCTGTGATCACTTCTAAAAATTGATTTTCTAAGGATTTTTATATAAAAACTTTAAATGCGTTTTTCTTGTAAACTAGAACAGCTAGAGCCAAAATAACGAAAATCTGTGATCACTTCTAAAAATTGATTTTCTAAGGATTTTTATATAAAAACTTTAAATGCGTTTTTCTTGTAAACTAGAAGAGCTAGAGCCAAAATAACGAAAATCTGTGATCACTTCTAAAAATTGATTTTCTAAGGATTTTTATATAAAAACTTTAAATGCGTTTTTCTTGTAAACTAGAAGAGCTAGAGCCAAAATAACGAAAATCTGTGATCACTTCTAAAAATTGATTTTCTAAGGATTTTTATATAAAAACTTTAAATGCGTTTTTCTTGTAAACTAGAAGAGCTAGAGCCAAAATAACGAAAATCTGTGATCACTTCTAAAAATTGATTTTCTAAGGATTTTTATATGAAAAACTTTAAATGCGTTTTTCTTGTAAACTAGAAGAGCTAGAGCCAAAATAACGAAAATCTGTGATCACTTCTAAAAATTGATTTTCTAAGGATTTTTATATGAAAAACTTTAAATGCGTTTTTCTTGTAAACTAGAAGAGCTAGAGCCAAAATAACGAAAATCTGTGATCACTTCTAAAAATTGATTTTCTAAGGATTTTTATATAAAAACTTTAAATGCGTTTTTCTTGTAAACTAGAAGAGCTAGAGCCAAAATAACGAAAATCTGTGATCACTTCTAAAAATTGATTTTCTAAGGATTTTTATATAAAAACTTTAAATGCGTTTTTCTTGTAAACTAGAAGAGCTAGAGCCAAAATAACGAAAATCTGTGATCACTTCTAAAAATTGATTTTCTAAGGATTTTTATATAAAAACTTTAAATGCGTTTTTCTTGTAAACTAGAAGAGCTAGAGCCAAAATAACGAAAATCTGTGATCACTTCTAAAAATTGATTTTCTAAGGATTTTTATATAAAAACTTTAAATGCGTTTTTCTTGTAAACTAGAAGAGCTAGAGCCAAAATAACGAAAATCTGTGATCACTTCTAAAAATTGATTTTCTAAGGATTTTTATATAAAAACTTTAAATGCGTTTTTCTTGTAAACTAGAAGAGCTAGAGCCAAAATAACGAAAATCTGTGATCACTTCTAAAAATTGATTTTCTAAGGATTTTTATATAAAAACTTTAAATGCGGTTTTCTTGTAAACTAGAAGAGCTAGAGCCAAAATAACGAAAATCTGTGATTACTTCTAAAAATTGATTTTCTAAGGATTTTTATATGAAAAACTTCAAATGCGTTTTTCTTGTAAACTAGAAGAGCTAGAGCCAAAATAACGAAAATCTGTGATCACTTCTAAAAATTGATTTTCTAAGGATTTTTATATAAAAACTTTAAATGCGTTTTTCTTGTAAACTAGAAGAGCTAGAGCCAAAATAACGAAAATCTGTGATCACTTCTAAAAATTGATTTTCTAAGGATTTTTATATAAAAACTTTAAATGCGTTTTTCTTGTAAACTAGAAGAGCTAGAGCCAAAATAACGAAAATCTGTGATCACTTCTAAAAATTGATTTTCTAAGGATTTTTATATGAAAAACTTCAAATGCGTTTTTCTTGTAAACTAGAAGAGCTAGAGCCAAAATAACGAAAATCTGTGATCACTTCTAAAAATTGATTTTCTAAGGATTTTTATATAAAAACTTTAAATGCGTTTTTCTTGTAAACTAGAAGAGCTAGAGCCAAAATAACGAAAATCTGTGATCACTTCTAAAAATTGATTTTCTAGAGCTAGAGCTAGAGCCAAAATAACGAAAATCTGTGATCACTTCTAAAAATTGATTTTCTAAGGATTTTTATATAAAAACTTTAAATGCGTTTTTCTTGTAAACTAGAAGAGCTAGAGCCAAAATAACGAAAATCTGTGATCACTTCAAATGCGTTTTTCTTGTAAACTAGAAGAGCTAGAGCCAAAATAACGAAAATCTGTGATCACTTCTAAAAATTGATTTTCTAAGGATTTTTATATAAAAACTTTAAATGCGTTTTTCTTGTAAACTAGAAGAGCTAGAGCCAAAATAACGAAAATCTGTGATCACTTCTAAAAATTGATTTTCTAAGGATTTTTATATGAAAAACTTCAAATGCGTTTTTCTTGTAAACTAGAAGAGCTAGAGCCAAAATAACGAAAATCTGTGATCACTTCTAAAAATTGATTTTCTAAGGATTTTTATATAAAAACTTTAAATGCGTTTTTCTTGTAAACTAGAAGAGCTAGAGCCAAAATAACGAACATCTGTGATCACTTCTAAAAATTGATTTTCTAAGGATTTTTATATAAAAACTTTAAATGCGTTTTTCTTGTAAACTAGAAGAGCTAGAGCCAAAATAACGAAAATCTGTGATCACTTCTAAAAATTGATTTTCTAAGGATTTTTATATAAAAACTTTAAATGCGTTTTTCTTGTAAACTAGAAGAGCTAGAGCCAAAATAACGAAAATCTGTGATCACTTCTAAAAATTGATTTTCTAAGGATTTTTATATGAAAAACTTCAAATGCGTTTTTCTTGTAAACTAGAAGAGCTAGAGCCAAAATAACGAAAATCTGTGATCACTTCTAAAAATTGATTTTCTAAGGATTTTTATATAAAAACTTTAAATGCGTTTTTCTTGTAAACTAGAAGAGCTAGAGCCAAAATAACGAAAATCTGTGATCACTTCTAAAAATTGATTTTCTAAGGATTTTTATATAAAAACTTTAAATGCGTTTTTCTTGTAAACTAGAAGAGCTAGAGCCAAAATAACGAAAATCTGTGATCACTTCTAAAAATTGATTTTCTAAGGATTTTTATATGAAAAACTTCAAATGCGTTTTTCTTGTAAACTAGAAGAGCTAGAGCCAAAATAACGAAAATCTGTGATCACTTCTAAAAATTGATTTTCTAAGGATTTTTATATAAAAACTTTAAATGCGTTTTTCTTGTAAACTAGAAGAGCTAGAGCCAAAATAACGAAAATCTGTGATCACTTCTAAAAATTGATTTTCTAAGGATTTTTATATGAAAAACTTCAAATGCGTTTTTCTTGTAAACTAGAAGAGCTAGAGCCAAAATAACGAAAATCTGTGATCACTTCTAAAAATTGATTTTCTAAGGATTTTTATATAAAAACTTTAAATGCGTTTTTCTTGTAAACTAGAAGAGCTAGAGCCAAAATAACGAAAATCTGTGATCACTTCTAAAAATTGATTTTCTAAGGATTTTTATATGAAAAACTTCAAATGCGTTTTTCTTGTAAACTAGAAGAGCTAGAGCCAAAATAACGAAAATCTGTGATCACTTCTAAAAATTGATTTTCTAAGGATTTTTATATAAAAACTTTAAATGCGTTTTTCTTGTAAACTAGAAGAGCTAGAGCCAAAATAACGAAAATCTGTGATCACTTCTAAAAATTGATTTTCTAAGGATTTTTATATGAAAAACTTCAAATGCGTTTTTCTTGTAAACTAGAAGAGCTAGAGCCAAAATAACGAAAATCTGTGATCACTTCTAAAAATTGATTTTCTAAGGATTTTTATATAAAAACTTTAAATGCGTTTTTCTTGTAAACTAGAAGAGCTAGAGCCAAAATAACGAAAATCTGTGATCACTTCTAAAAATTGATTTTCTAAGGATTTTTATATGAAAAACTTCAAATGCGTTTTTCTTGTAAACTAGAAGAGCTAGAGCCAAAATAACGAAAATCTGTGATCACTTCTAAAAATTGATTTTCTAAGGATTTTTATATAAAAACTTTAAATGCGTTTTTCTTGTAAACTAGAAGAGCTAGAGCCAAAATAACGAAAATCTGTGATCACTTCTAAAAATTGATTTTCTAAGGATTTTTATATGAAAAACTTCAAATGCGTTTTTCTTGTAAACTAGAAGAGCTAGAGCCAAAATAACGAAAATCTGTGATCACTTCTAAAAATTGATTTTCTAAGGATTTTTATATAAAAACTTTAAATGCGTTTTTCTTGTAAACTAGAAGAGCTAGAGCCAAAATAACGAAAATCTGTGATCACTTCTAAAAATTGATTTTCTAAGGATTTTTATATGAAAAACTTCAAATGCGTTTTTCTTGTAAACTAGAAGAGCTAGAGCCAAAATAACGAAAATCTGTGATCACTTCTAAAAATTGATTTTCTAAGGATTTTTATATAAAAACTTTAAATGCGTTTTTCTTGTAAACTAGAAGAGCTAGAGCCAAAATAACGAAAATCTGTGATCACTTCTAAAAATTGATTTTCTAAGGATTTTTATATGAAAAACTTCAAATGCGTTTTTCTTGTAAACTAGAAGAGCTAGAGCCAAAATAACGAAAATCTGTGATCACTTCTAAAAATTGATTTTCTAAGGATTTTTATATAAAACTTAAATGCGTTTTTCTTGTAAACTAGAAGAGCTAGAGCCAAAATAACGAAAATCTGTGATCACTTCTAAAAATTGATTTTCTAAGGATTTTTATATGAAAAACTTCAAATGCGTTTTTCTTGTAAACTAGAAGAGCTAGAGCCAAAATTAACGAAAATCTGTGATCACTTCTAAAATTGATTTTCTAAGGATTTTTATATAAAAACTTTAAATGCGTTTTCTTGTAAACTAGAAGAGCTAGAGCCAAAATAACGAAAATCTGTGATCACTTCTAAAAATTGATTTTCTAAGGATTTTTATATAAAAACTTTAAATGCGTTTTTCTTGTAAACTAGAATAGCTAGAGGCCAATAACGAAAATCTTGATCCACCTTCTAAAAATTGATTTTCTAAGGATTTTTATATGAAAAACTTAAATGCGTTTTTCTTGTAAACTAGAAGAGCTAGAGCCAAAATAACGAAAATCTGTGATCACTTCTAAAAATTGATTTTCTAAGGATTTTTATATAAAAACTTTAAATGCGTTTTTCTTGTAAACTAGAAGAGCTAGAGCCAAAATAACGAAAATCTGTGATCACTTCTAAAAATTGATTTTCTAAGGATTTTTATATGAAAAACTTCAAATGCGTTTTTCTTGTAAACTAGAAGAGCTAGAGCCAAAATAACGAAAATCTGTGATCACTTCTAAAAATTGATTTTCTAAGGATTTTTATATAAAAACTTTAAATGCGTTTTTCTTGTAAACTAGAAGAGCTAGAGCCAAAATAACGAAAATCTGTGATCACTTCTAAAAATTGATTTTCTAAGGATTTTTATATGAAAAACTTCAAATGCGTTTTTCTTGTAAACTAGAAGAGCTAGAGCCAAAATAACGAAAATCTGTGATCACTTCTAAAAATTGATTTTCTAAGGATTTTTATATAAAAACTTTAAATGCGTTTTCTTGTAAACTAGAAGAGCTAGAGCCAAAATAACGAAAATCTGTGATCACTTCTAAAAATTGATTTTCTAAGGATTTTTATATGAAAAACTTCAAATGCGTTTTTCTTGTAAACTAGAAGAGCTAGAGCCAAAATAACGAAAATCTGTGATCACTTCTAAAAATTGATTTTCTAAGGATTTTTATATAAAAACTTTAAATGCGTTTTTCTTGTAAACTAGAAGAGCTAGAGCCAAAATAACGAAAATCTGTGATCACTTCTAAAAATTGATTTTCTAAGGATTTTTATATGAAAAACTTCAAATGCGTTTTTCTTGTAAACTAGAAGAGCTAGAGCCAAAATAACGAAAATCTGTGATCACTTCTAAAAATTGATTTTCTAAGGATTTTTATATAAAAACTTTAAATGCGTTTTTCTTGTAAACTAGAAGAGCTAGAGCCAAAATAACGAAAATCTGTGATCACTTCTAAAAATTGATTTTCTAAGGATTTTTATATGAAAAACTTCAAATGCGTTTTTCTTGTAAACTAGAAGAGCTAGAGCCAAAATAACGAAAATCTGTGATCACTTCTAAAAATTGATTTTCTAAGGATTTTTATATAAAAACTTTAAATGCGTTTTTCTTGTAAACTAGAAGAGCTAGAGCCAAAATAACGAAAATCTGTGATCACTTCTAAAAATTGATTTCTAAGGATTTTTATATGAAAAACTTCAAATGCGTTTTTCTTGTAAACTAGAAGAGCTAGAGCCAAAATAACGAAAATCTGTGATCACTTCTAAAAATTGATTTTCTAAGGATTTTTATATAAAAACTTTAAATGCGTTTTTCTTGTAAACTAGAAGAGCTAGAGCCAAAATAACGAAAATCTGTGATCACTTCTAAAAATTGATTTTCTAAGGATTTTTATATGAAAAACTTCAAATGCGTTTTTCTTGTAAACTAGAAGAGCTAGAGCCAAAATAACGAAAATCTGTGATCACTTCTAAAAATTGATTTTCTAAGGATTTTTATATAAAAACTTTAAATGCGTTTTTCTTGTAAACTAGAAGAGCTAGAGCCAAAATAACGAAAATCTGTGATCACTTCTAAAAATTGATTTTCTAAGGATTTTTATATGAAAAACTTCAAATGCGTTTTTCTTGTAAACTAGAAGAGCTAGAGCCAAAATAACGAAAATCTGTGATCACTTCTAAAAATTGATTTTCTAAGGATTTTTATATAAAAACTTTAAATGCGTTTTTCTTGTAAACTAGAAGAGCTAGAGCCAAAATAACGAAAATCTGTGATCACTTCTAAAAATTGATTTTCTAAGGATTTTTATATGAAAAACTTCAAATGCGTTTTTCTTGTAAACTAGAAGAGCTAGAGCCAAAATAACGAAAATCTGTGATCACTTCTAAAAATTGATTTTCTAAGGATTTTTATATAAAAACTTTAAATGCGTTTTTCTTGTAAACTAGAAGAGCTAGAGCCAAAATAACGAAAATCTGTGATCACTTCTAAAAAATTGATTTTCTAAGGATTTTATATGAAAAACTTCAAATGCGTTTTTCTTGTAAACTAGAAGAGCTAGAGCCAAAATAACGAAAATCTGTGATCTACTTCTAAAAATTGATTTTCTAAGGATTTTTATATAAAAACTTTAAATGCGTTTTTCTTGTAAACTAGAAGAGCTAGAGCCAAAATAACGAAAATCTGTGATCACTTCTAAAAATTGATTTTCTAAGGATTTTTATATGAAAACTTCAAATGCGTTTTTCTTGTAAACTAGAAGAGCTAGAGCCAAAAATAACGAAAATCTGTGATCACTTCTAAAAATTGATTTTCTAAGGATTTTTATATAAAAACTTCAAATGCGTTTTCTTGTAAACTAGAAGAGCTAGAGCCAAAATACGAAAATCTGTGATCACTTCTAAAATTGATTTTCTAAGGATTTTATATGAAAAACTTCAAATGCGTTTTTCTTGTAAACTAGAAGAGCTAGAGCCAAAATAACGAAAATCTGTGATCACTTCTAAAAATTGATTTTCTAAGGATTTTATATAAAAACTTCAAATGCGTTTTTCTTGTAAACTAGAAGAGCTAGAGCCAAAATAACGAAAATCTGTGATCACTTCTAAAAATTGATTTTCTAAGGATTTTTATATGAAAAACTTCAAATGCGTTTTCTTGTAAACTAGAAGAGCTAGAGCAAAATAACGAAAAATCTGTTGATCACTTCTAAAATTGATT